>JABSTQ010010076.1:0-342500 GCA_013358835.2 Ixodes persulcatus
CCCAGGCTAGCGGTTGTACGTACTGCACTGGCTAAATTGCTCATCTACAGCAGGGAGACTCGTCGCCTGTCGAGGCAGACCAAGTTCTAGGCTGTATAAACATAAACACAACCCAATGGACCTTTTGTAGAAATACGCGGTGCGCATGCGCGGAGTATTTCATGCGCCTGGGTTCGAGAGTATCTAGTTCCAAACAATCCGCCATCTTGCATTTCTCGCCTTTGAGCGGTTTCGTTGTGTCGACCTCGGGGCGGAAGATTACGCACGATGGGGACAAAGGTGAGCTTGAGGGAGCCGTATCTAGGTCACATCGCCTCAATGGGTGAACAGGATGTAGCTGACGTTTTGGGTGTGGAACGGGTGGGAGAGGCCTTGGGCGTGCGTTGTTTTCCAGTCACCTAGTCTCGAACCGATTCGCGTGTCTAGGTGGCAGCACATATTCGCCAAGAGGTCCATTTTCGAGATCCTCAATTCCTGATCGGAAACACGACAAAGACAAGGGCAGAGAGGAAGGAACATGCACAACCGTAGCCTTCTCTATACTGACAAAGCCTGGCAGATCGCAATTAGAAGCGGCCGCCGAAAGTGAAAAGGTAGAACGGCAGACAAAAAGCTAGAATGCTTTTATACACACGCGCGCTGTTGTTTGAGTGCAGACATCTCAGCCCTTTTTTCGCTCAAACGTTTTTTATGCATTTTGAAGTGCGCGCAATCCGGTGTCACTCAGCTCGAGCGCGTAGCTTTGGTTAATGCATAGACGCCATTTTACCGCCCAAGTCACGCACCGAGTGCGCGAGAGCGTCACGCGCTGGCACATTCAGGGCACAATGGATGTCTTCACCCTGAGACAGACAGACATGTAGGCACCCTACAAGAAGCATGTAACGGGCGCCCCGCTGCGGCGAGACGCCGAAACACACTTGTCCCGAGCGATGGAATGTCAGCTCGTGCTTCTCGCGTTCCTCGGGCTAAGGCTTCTTTTCTCATCGGGTTCGAAAACCATGTTTTGGGTCCTTGCCGCTGAAAAAGCTGTGCGCTGACTACAGGCTCCCCGAGAAATGCTCTGTGCTACCAGATTATCGCGCTCCAAATCTGCGACCAGGCACTCTATTGCTCCGTTAAGGTGTATCCACACGACGGACCAAATTGCTGTTTTGGTCCGCAGGCCGCGCATCACGTGATCTTACGTCACTGGTCTTCGAGGTCCGCCGGCGGTCCGCAGCCCGCGCTTCTGAGAAATGCCAAGAGACTTTTCTCGCCCGGACCTTGGCGGCGGACCGCGGCGTTTTTAGTATAGTTGAAGTGCTAAGTCTGGCAACAAGCTGACTTTTGTTTGGATTGCAATCCAAATCCAAAGTCGTTTTCTTTTGGCGCCAACTGCTGAAGACGAAGAAGACGAACCTTTTGTTGTGCGACGATGGCGGCATGGTGCGACGATGCAACTTTTTACTTCATCGCGCTCGTGGAGCGATTCTCCGCTCCGTGGGATTGCCCTTTTCGGTTCACTTAAGCCCTCCTCGTCCTCAATAGTCAACGCCAGGGCCACCGCGGCCAAACGTCTCTTTCGTTCAACCTCCATCTTGACTCCTTCCAAGTAGCCTCAAAGCAGCTCGCTGCATGCGTTTGGCGGAGCTGGGAGGTCGAGTATTAGACCGGCCCGTTCGCTCTGTAGTCTGCTCTTTTGGTCCGCCGTGTGGATGCTCACTGCAGCCGGGCGGCCCGCGGGCCGCGCATCACGTGATCAATCGGTTCGCGGCCCGGTCCGTCGTGTGGATACACCTTTATCGAACTGCCAGGCTTTGTGAGTATAGAGGAGGCTATGGCACAACACAAAAGCGCTGACTCGCAACTGAATTTATACACAAAAGGAAGAAGAGGACGTTCTGAAAGGCACGCAGGAACACGCACTGCGTGTCCTGTCAGCTTGGTGTCGAAAAGTGCAGAGAGCGTGAGCGATGGTGCTGATAAGTTTACTGTTTTGTGTTATGTGCTGGCAGACATGGCAAGAAAATTGAACCGAAAACACGGGCCTGGTATCAAGAGGACCAGAACTGTGTAGTGCGGCTTTGCGGCTTGACCGTCCACGAAGGCAACCCATGGATGGCGGTCAGCCCAGATGGTCTGGAAACAGCTGGCAACGTGTTGCTTGAAATCAAAGCCCGACACCAGACACTCTGAAAAAGTATGGCTCCCTAGGGGCCTCCTTGCCTCTGGCAAGTATGACGCGAGGTACAACGGCCCAGAACTTATACTCTCAACCAAGGGGAAGAACGCATAGTACACACAAGTGCAGCTCTCCAACTGTATTCTCTAGGCAACACTCATGTGACTTCGTGGTGTTTGCAGGGGAGAAGGGCTACGGTGCTGAAATGCCATTAACAAGGTCTTTATTGACAGCTTGCTCCCAAAACTGAGATCTCTTTATTTTTTACACTACCTGCCGGCACTTGTTGACCAGCATGCAGGTTTGTGAAATGCCGAGTGGTAAAAAAGTTAACATTCACCAGAAGGACCGCTGCTTATAGTGACATTTATTTCAGTCTTCCTTAATAAGCGATGGCTGCAGGTTGCAGATCCCTACCATGACAGTCAGGGTGTTGTCGATACAATTGATTCTTGCAAAGATCGACGAGGGTGTATACTTCAAAAACCGAAAACACTTCACGCGGCGAATGGACCTTTCAACATGAATGCGCAGTTTAGACAAGAAACGCGAGTAAACCACTTCAGCATCTGAGAGCTGCTTTTTCTGCTTTCTGAATGAAGAAAGTGACAGCTTAACTCCATAAGGCAGCATGTCTTCAATGGTGAAGCCTTTAATTGCTAAGATTTGATCCCCTGGCAGAAGATACCTCAGCAGCCCAGAGTCTGAGAAGATGAACCGTTCACTTGCACTGCCTCCATAGGCTTTTGAGATAAATATTATAAAGCCGTTTGGTGCGATCACGTGGAGAACTTTGGCCGTGTTGTGACGTCCGCCCTCTCTTCAGCATGTTTTGTGCCGTGTCAACAAATATTTCGAAACAGTCAATTATGCATGTTGTATGTGGGAAATCTGTGAACACGGGCGGACGTGTTGAGACTATCGTCTCTTGTGGTAGCCACGAAACCAGGTACTTCCGCGATATATGCGCAAATACTTGAATCGAAAACTTGAATATCTTGCTTGCCAAACCTACAGAGACCTGGAAGCGGAATGCGAGATCTACGAGCAACAACCCTAACCTAAGCCTCAGGCGAGTGAGTAAAATCTGATCATTCACATCAAGCTTGCAAGTAAAATTTGCCTCTGGCGACACCACTCTGGTGTATTCTTCAAACAGTACTTTTGACAAAGCTGTGAAAAACCGAATTTTTTCGGATGGCAAAGTGTCACAAACTGAAAATGCCGTTTGTGTAGCACGTGTAGCTCTGGTCACTACCACAGAGGAGGTTGGTGTACAGTACGAGGCGGTCTTTCTGCTGTCCAATCTCGCACTGTATACCAACTTCTACCTTCCGGATGCCACTACTGCATGTGCATTAGAGAGCAACAGCTGAGCTTGGTGATAGTTCATGTACGTCGATACCCTCCCCTTGGGGGGCACCACAATCCACAACCAAGGAAGGTGAAGCAAATACCATGTAAGCCAATACAGGCAACTCCCGTGGATCGCGGGCGAAAAGTGATCGCAGCGCCCCTGGCGAGCTCGGAGTCTCCGCTAGCAGACGAATTCTCCACAACGCATTGTTTTTGCCTACCTCCGTGCGAGGTGACCAATGAAAAAATATTGTCACGGGTATTCCCTGCTTTGAATGTTAAAAAGTAGGTTCCACCTCATGAGTCAAGGACATTTTCCTCGCGTGGGAAATATGTTACAACTTGTAGGCTGCCATTTTCGGGCTCTCCTGAAGAAAACAATCTGTCAGAACTTATGTAAGCCAGTCAAAACACGAATGTACCTTCGCACTGTTTCTTTAAAAAGGGCAATGTAAAAAAATGTTTAGAACATTGCTACGTTTCAACTTTATTGTTCATATCGATCAATTCGTTTTGTTGTTGCAATTTCAATTTCTCATGAATGTATTGCTTAAAACCGTTTCGTCGAATAGGCGAGCTGGCTAATCCCGATCGTCTCCGGATGAAGGAGCAAAAGGCAATTTCGAACCACGTACATTACTGCGATGTCAGTATGCTCTGGAAGAAGACGATTGTGCACATGCAAATTTGACGCTGTTACTGAAACTAATAAAAGCGGAGTTACAAAAAAGAACACGTACCCGATGGACGGTCGTGCACCTCCTTCCATTTTTGAAAGTCTACTTTCTTTTATGTTTGAGGCGACGCTACGCCGCCGCGGTCTTTCTTCCTTCTGCGTTTATGCTATTTGTTTGCTTTTTTCTTTCTTGTGCTTACTTGACGTTCGAACCATCGCGTATTTTGCTTTGCCTTATTTGGCTTAGTTTTTACTTTTCTTCGCTTCGTCGCTTACTACCACCGGTTCGTCTGCTACGCTACGCCCGGAGATCTGGAGGGCCGTCTGCAACATTGTTGTTGTTGTTTTTTCCAATGTCGTCTGTGATAACCTCCTATGTTCGCCTTCGATTGAGTTTCTGATCCGAAATCTTCATATCTACTTTTGATACTCATGAATATACTAAGAAGTGTAAGCTCGTTATACATTTCTATTCGGATTTTATATGAGTGACCGGTCACGTCTGCTATGGGTCATCGTTGGTTGATCAACCGGCCGCCTTCGGGCATACACCAGCGCATACTTGGAGATGACAGCTTGGCATGCCATGTGCCTGCCATCTCCACTGCAAAAACAAGTTTTTGTGATGTGGCGGAAAATCCTTGTTCCGCTTCCCGAAGACCGAACAAACGTGAGTAATTAAGTTACTTCAAATTAAGCTGGACGAGCTATCCAAGTCTGGCTTCAAAATCGCCACCGACGCCTCAACAGACGAATATTTCACCGAACAAGAGTTCAGCTGAGAACGCACTTGAGGCCGCTGATCGACCCTCAAAACAAAGGCACGGTGTGCAAGGATTGCCTGGACATGTACGCCAACAAGTACTGGAATGTACTTTTGAACTGCTGCGCCAAGCGAGCAAACAAACAACCTGCCAAAGTCACTGGGAAAAGAAATGCAAAAACAAAAAACAGGTCACACACTGCTAGCACGAAGCAGATTGCAGCGTACGACTCTTATTGACCGGGCAGTGTGAGCTGGACTACGTTATTCCTTTCCTCTGTTTAGTTCTTAGTTCATACCAACGCCGCGAAAGCGAATAAACAAACGTGTTACATGCAGATGAAAAAAACAAGAAAAGTGAAGCTATTTTTTTTTTTCTAGTTTCGTCGTGTTTCTTCCGCTTTGTTTGCTGTGGACTCAACACCAACGGCGAGCACCAGCTGCTAATTTTCGATGCTTCTACCGACGCCCCGTGCGATCGTCGTCGTTGAAGGAGGTCTTTGCAGGGTGATTTGTATCTTTGTATCGTCTGCTAACTTCTTCGTTTCATTCGCCGTTGTTCTCGACTGTTCCTCATTTCTTTTTATTTTCGTCTGGGAATTTCCGAACTTTCTGCAAAGTTCCGAACGTGTTTGCACGGTCATTTTTCTCGTTACTTTTTGTTTTTGTAATGCTGCAGAGGCTGGTGCGCTTGCTCTGGTAATTTTAACATATTTTTTGCGCACGTTTTAATAATCACTTAATCAGGTAAGAAATTGTGACAACGCAGTTTGTAACGGTGATATGTACATCATTTAATACTCAGGAACGGTGTTCTGCACGGCAGGTCTTTCGTCCGATGGCGTCAGGAACACCCGCTCGAGCACACTGCTCGTGAACGTGCGCGCTCACACCCCGCGCCCGTTGCGTCATACATAACATCCCTCCAACCTCAGACGTAGTCACCATAGCGGTCTGGGGGACGTCTACTCCTTGGTGGATTTATCCTGCGTGGTTCCGTGGCTACAGATCCGGGATCCCCAGCTGCTGGGTCTTCCTGCGGAGGAGCGTCTTGTGGGCGTCGACAGACATCAGGGCGGTCAGAACCGTCGATTTCCCACGCAGCGGGCGAAGTCGACGAAGATGAACGTCGTCGTATGTGGTTGAGGTGCCTCCGGATCCTTCCCCAAGCAGTTTCTATTAGCCAAGATCGGTAGCCAATCTTTTTCACAAGTGTGCCGTCGATCCACCTGGGAGTTCCCCTGAAGTTGACGACAACCACCGGCTCCCCTTCCTTGAAGGCTTTGGATGCAGGCATCTTTTCTTGCGGTTGTCTTTCTCGTTCTGGAGACGGCATCAGTCTGCTTAAGTTTGTAGCCAGTTCGCGGCCGAACATCATGAAGGCAGGTGTTTTCCCGGTCGAAGTAGATACTGTTGATATGTTGCTTGTAGAGTAGTCTCGCCACTCTTAATGACAGAAGTCCCTTCTTGTCCCTTGCCAACCCTTGTTTTAGTTCGTAGACGAACCGCTCAGCTTGGCCATTTGTAGCCGGATGGTAGGGAGCACTGGTTACGGCTTGAATTCCGTTTTTCTGATAGAAGTCGGTCATTACGCTTGACACGAAGACAGATCCATTGTCGGACACTACCTTCCTTGGTAGTCCGAATGTTGCAAATAGAGCTCGCAACTCTCGGATGACTGATGCGGATGTGGCAGATGTCATGTAGCGCACCTCAAGCCACTTGGTGTATGCGTCTACAATGACGAGAAACATCTGCCCCTCCAGAGGACCCGCGAAGTCCAGGTGTATGGTATCCCAGGGCTGAGACGGTTGATCCCATCCTCGTCGCCAGTTGATATGTACATCATTTAATACTCAGGAACGGTGTTCTGCACGGCAGGTCTTTCGTCCGATGGCGTCAGGAACACCCGCTCGAGCACACTGCTCGTGAACGTGCGCGCTCACACCCCGCGCCCGTTGCGTCATACATAACAAACGGATAAACAGTAACTTTTTACGACCTAGTTCGAGTAGCTAAACGCCTTTTTCCCGCTTCCCAGATGCGCTTCAAACGCGTGTGATCCCCTTGAGTGGCCGTTTGAGACCTCTAAATAAATTGCTCTATCTTTGTTTATGCGCGCGCTGTTATTTGTTTGTCGTTGCAGTTGCGATCAGAGGATTCCGCTTTGCAAACGGACTGACCGTAATGAATTGTTTCAGCTGTTGGGGTGAAGAAACGGGACTCGCAAAGCTCGAGGACGTCGCAGAGCCTATACTTTTCCATTGCGTCGTCTGCTTCCGTAGACTCCGAGTCCGCTAGAGGCGCCACTGTCACGTTCGCCGCCGCTCCCACAGGTTTTTGGAGGAGTTTCCAGTATTGGCGAAGCTATATTGTATTAGGGTGGAGCTTGAGGTGGAGATTGAGGCGGAGCTTGAAGCACAGCTGGCGGCAAGTTGGACAGCGGGTGTAGCCAGTGTTGCATGCTCTGAAAGTAGGCGCCGGTATCGCTTGCGCCTTCCCCTGTTTTTCGTGACCATCAAATAAAAGATGCGAATGATGTCAGAACAGTTTTATCAACATAGAAACGTGAAGGAACACACTTCAACTTGGACTGGGGAGAAAATGGAATACAGGCAGTGAAAAAATCAGTGCTGTCGATGTCCACATTCTGCCTGGTCGGTGCCTGCTTTAATGTGTCAAATTGTTTTGCCAAGTTTTAAAGTGTTTCCAGCACCACCCGCTCAAATGTCTGTGCAATTTGTACACGCACTTTTTGTTCTACCAAGTGGCAAGCACATACCTGCAGGACTGATATTGTGCCCTGAACGGTAATTTATTTTGTAGATAGACAAAATTCACACAGTACAATGTTTCATGCATCGAGCATGTTTTACAGTACAGATCCACTGTACCCGAGTGTGCAGTGAAATAGTTGAGACCTAATGTTATTTTTCATTCAGCGACTTTTGATAGCGTGCTTTAAAATGAAGTGGTGTGTCCATATGACTCCAAAAGTCAGAATTGTCACCGGAGCTTACCTCCTTTGTAGTCCTCAAGTTCAAGGTCGGGTATGGATTCGTCTCAGTCGGCCAACAGTCGACGAAGTGAATGGAGCAAACCTGTTGATGTGAACATACGTATATCAGTTATAATACGATCGTACCATCCAAGCATTAATGTTAGCATGGTCGATAGGTAAGTTATGCTGTTATGAATGTACTGTTTACAGCTGACCTATTCGTGGAAGATGTTGAAAGAGATGAAATCAAAGGCGTTCACAACACCAATTATCTACCAACTTTGGAAATATAATCAAGGTGCACGCGGGGATTGTACTAGGTACAAGCGCTGGCGTCTGCAGCAGTAATGATTGAGATATCTAGATGAAATAGGATGTTGCACGCGTGTTCGTCGCCGCCTCATTTTAGTTTACTTCAAATATTTGGTACACGTAAGGCGAGCGCGTGCAGCGTGTCTAACTACATCAAACTACATTCACCGCGTGCCCCAGGGTGATTGGGAAATTCGCAACTAATCTCTTCAGGATTCTACGTTTTGAGTTGACGAGCGAGAAAATCGTGTGGCGTCCGTGTGCTGGCGCGTTCTCTACCGGCTACCAATACCTTCCGAACCAGCGATGTCTGAAAATATTTAGGAACCTGGTTAAAACTAGTATACTAAACCCTACCCCAGGTGATGGCTACGGGCTCATTTGGGACCAATACGAGCTTTTTTTAGAGCGCCAAAAATTATGTTTGCGTGTTTCGACTCCGCCCCCAAGCACAGGGTCCGCGCTTACCGAAGCGGCGGCCGCGGCGTTGGGCAAAGTTCGTTAACACGAGCCGTACTAACCTTTGCGCGCTTGCTGGGGTTAAGATGTTTCCGCTGCAGGTTTGCGACCCACTTACGTCGGGTTTCCTCGTTTTTCTCGCCTTGGGGAAAGCAGAACAAGGCATATGGCTGCAGGCACGGGCAGTCTTGATGTAGCAGCGGCGCATGTTGTTCGGACGTGAAGGCGTGGAACTCCGCAATTTTTTGCAGCCTATATCGGAACACGTCTTACCGGCCCGGTTTGAGCTTTGTTTCTTTCTTATTGCACTCATGTGCTGTTAGAGGCCGGGAAAATGACCTGAAACGGAATGCCCTCCTACGCCGATTTGAAGCAACCTTATGGCGGCTGCAGCGCCTGCGCCCCTGTGCGCCGGTCTGAAAACTACAGAAATGAAAAGGTCTATACGTGTTCTGAACCTGACGTCATCCCGACAGCTCTACATCCAGCACAAGAGAAGAGGGGCGGGAGGAACTCCCCACTCAACGGGACTCTCTTGTGTGTCCCAGACGTCGCTATTCTGTCCCTATAAAATAATAGAAGAATAATCCGTCACTAAAAATTCACACCAAAGCAGCTTTGCGGTTAGTTGCGGTGACCCGATCGTTGGCATGGTTCGACTACTTCGGTGGCTGGAACGGCTAGGGCATCCCGATGACGTCACCCTCGCCGCAGCTTTGCTCATCCCGAGACAAACTACGTCACGATTGCGCCGGATGCGAGGTGCTCACCGCTGGCTGCTCTCCAAGCGCTTGCCAGAATGGGCCGTTTATAATAAAAAAAATACAGCCATCAGGCTCAAAATACAAACGTCCGATTGCGATTTACGGATATTGTGGATCATATTCAGCCTATTTCTGAACACGACGGGTATATTTCAAATGTCGTTGAAGTATCCCTTTAATGAGTAGTCGGATTTATATCTGCTGAGCGAATACGGCTTGTTGCTTCGCTACATCCCAGCGCTCGATGAAGGAGAAATTAAGACCCTTCATGGTCCTAATTGCTAGAAAGCTACAAAAGAAGTTTATCGGGTGCCTCCACGACTCCGCTCTGGCTAGTCATAACAGTGCCAGCAAGACTTTTCATAAATTATGTCGCGCCTCGATTTTGTTTGGAGTAGACACTCGTAGGTGCCGGCCAGAAAGCATTGCCGAGAGACAGACAGCATCTTGGTTTAAAGCAGCCGGTGTTGAGTCGCAACCCGGGGAAGGTGGTCATCTGCAATGTCATTGGCCCTCCTCCGCAAGATGTCGATTCTGCAAGGATTGAGCAGGTAGCGCGTTGCGGAAAGAGTCATCATCACCTGACATTGAATGTGGGGGCGGCGCAGGCCGCCACTGACCCGCGACCGACTGTGTAGACTGGTCGTGCTGTTCATTGGCATCGAATCAGAGGATGCGAGCGCTGGCGGGTCGAGTTCTTACTGAAGCACAGCGTTCGCAAAGGCGCTTAAAAACACAAGCCAACTACAGAAGCTTTGCGTCTCCGTCGAGCGTGTCACTGAGCACGGGACTCGAAAAAAGGGGTACAAACTAAGGACAACCACAAAACTTAACTTGGTTCACTCGTTCAATAACACCTAGGTCCCGCAAGAACAAATAGATTTCTGTTTTTTATTCGAGAAATGACCTACACAAAATCCTCCAATTATTGGGCCGAAATCCGAAAATCGTTGCATCGACCCTTTCGGAGCGGAGAAACAGGCGGAAGAAAAAGATACAAAAAAAAAAAAAAACAAAGAAAGAAAGAACCGAACATTTTACTTAAATCTGAAGCGGAGAAAATTGTTCCACGCTGGCATCGGAAAAGGTGGTTAGTACCAGACATGTACACGTTACCCAAAAGAAGTAACTAAATACCGTTACTGGTTACTTGCTCAAAAAGTAACTGAATACGTTACGTTACCGATTCTCAAAAAGAACGCGTAGTTACCTCAAAAGTAACGAGTTACTTTTTTCGTTACTTTGACGGCCAAATACAAAACTGCTTTTGTTTCATGGTCTATTGTTTTCTTTTCAGTACTCGTCGCACTTAAGCAGTAGCTACCTCTCAAAGTTTTCATCAGTCATGTTCCCCGCTTCATTGAGAATACATCTACGGCGACGCTGAAGAGTCGTTCTACCGACGCGCTCGAAGGAACGGCAGTGCTGTGCTTCAGGAAGAGCTGGTGTATCTTCGGGAACTGCGCCTTCATTGAGGACAGCGGCTAATGGGTTTTGTGCCTTCACGTGTTCGTAACCTCCGGGTTTACATTCGGTCCGTACTCGGTTCTAGAAGGTTCGACCAACGAACCTTATTGTGTTCGCTGGGTGAAGGACATTCCCAGCTTTGGAGTTCAGTACAGCAACGTTTATCGCTGGACACTTCAGTTGAACTGTTCGACTGACGTGTTCAGCGATATATGCTGCTGAAATGTCATACTGTTTAGTTGTTTCTTCGGGTTGCCCACCCACCGTTCTAGCAAGAGACGCATACTCATGTTAGCATCAAAACTAGGCTGTTAAAACGGCGTTGTACACGTTACTCCTCAAAAGTAACGAGATGCCGTTACTCGTTACTTGGCCTTCAAAGTAACTAAATACGTCACTCGTTCCTTTTCTAGAAAAGTAACTAAATATGTTACTCATTACCGAAAATAGTAACTAGGTAGAAGTAACTCGTTACTTGTAACGCGTTACGTACATGTCTGGTTAGTACATATGCACTGCGAGTGTGGTTGCGTTAAAATCATATTAGGAATTTCTCTTCAATAGAAATTCCCGCGTGGTTCATTTTTTGAAGAAATTGAATGGAACATTCTTCCAATATTCCGGTTTTTCGGCGTGCTTTTTGTACATGGTGATGAAAAACAGCGAAAAAGACAAGGACAAAGAGGAATATACACGACAGGACAGGCGCTGTCCTGTCGTGTATGTTCCCCCCTCGTCCCTGTCTTTTGCCTTGTTTTTCATCACCATGTACAACAACTACAAACTATACCCATTTTCACCTAAAAAAACAAGTCTTGCGCATTGTTCATACGCGGCGGGAAATAGTTCTTACGAGATTTGGTAATCGAAGGAAAAAGCGATGCTTTTGGCGTTTGGAACGTGTACTATCGTGAGCAATATGAGAGGGGGAGCAGCGGAGCGCCTGCCAAATAGCCTCGAACCCTATCCGTGGCGATACGCTGCGGCAGCTCTTGGAAAGATGGTAGAGAGAGCGGTACACTTTCGTCTGCTGCCGGCACCCCCGCCACTGGCAGCTTACCTTTCACACGGTATAGTTCATCGCCGACTACTAACGGCGATAACGTCTTGATACCACTTGATACAACCGTGATCAAAAATGCGGTTGGCGACAATGATAACTATTGAAGCTTGGATCATCTATTTCTTCTATTTTTCACGCACCACCAGTAAAAAAGAGAGTGATTGGGGAGCGTTGTAATCATTCCCAGATACGGTTGCTTTTTGTGTTTTATTTTGAACTCTGCCAGCCCACAAGCCCCAGCGACACTTCCAATAGGTCAGCAAGTACGCGATTCTTTGACCTGTCTCTGACGATGGCTAGAGTGCCTCATAGTGAACGAGAGGCACTCTAGTAAAGCTGTCTTTGGAAGGTTATAGTAAGGGATATATTGCATCCCTACCGGGACGCCCATTGAAGACAGTGATCAGGATAGTCCAAGCATACCGGGACGAAGGCCGGATAAAAGATGCGCCCCACGATCGACGACCCCGCAGCACTACCATCGACCAGGACCTGATGATTCTGGCTGCCGTTAATGACGACCCATTCCAGAATGCGAGGTCCGTCCGCAACGCTCTTGAACTGGATGTCGGCGACACCACGGTGCGCCGAAGGCCCTGGGAAGCCGGACTCCGAAGTCGGGTCGCCGCTCAAAAGCCGCTTCTCACACCATCCAACAAGGCAGTCCGCTTGAAGTTTGCAACTGACCACCGCAGCTGGACTGTTAACGAATGGAAGTGCGTAGTTTTTTCCTACAAGTCAACGTTTTCAACCCGTTGGGATCAGCAGCCAAGAGTTTGGCGCACCGAATGCACACGTTATCGCCCAGAAAACGTGAAGGAGGTGGCAACAAGCGGTCGGACGTCAGTGAACGTGTGGGCAGCTTTCCTGCAACGGCCTTGGTCCTCTGGTGAGGATCAATGAAAAATTCAACAGTGCCGCCTACTGCAACATATTGGAGCACGATATGATTCCGTATGCCTTACACGGGACATGGCCAGGCGGCCGCTATTTTTTAAAACATAATCTGTCACCGGTTCATACGGCCTAAAGTCGTGACGGACCTCCTGGATCAGCGAGGGGTGATGCGCCTTCCATGGTGCCCAAAGGGCGCAGATCTAAATATTATCGAGCCAGTCTTTGGTCGTATGAAATTAAATTTTTCGAAGTTCTCACTAGACACCGTAAACGCCGACGAACTTTGGAGAGCAATTTAAGAAGAGTGGGAGCGACTTCAAAGTGACAGCACCTTCGTGGATGCCCTTTATGCTTCGCTGCCTTCCAGGATGGAATGTGTCATCCAGGCCGGCGGAGCTATGACGCGCAATTAGGCCACACGGAACAGAAAAAAGTTCTCGCTCCACTCCAGACAGTGTTTATCTTTTCCTTCCACACTGCTTGTGTATTAATTTTTTGTCTTTCTTTCATATTGGCAGGCGTCAATAAAACTGTTTTCATCTCGTTGCCGTGAGCTTTATTTTTCAAGTTCGC
Source organism: Ixodes persulcatus (assembly GCA_013358835.2). Taxonomy (NCBI): domain Eukaryota; kingdom Metazoa; phylum Arthropoda; class Arachnida; order Ixodida; family Ixodidae; genus Ixodes; species Ixodes persulcatus. The sequence continues at coordinate 13,496 of JABSTQ010010076.1, forward strand.
AAAGCTATCAATGATACGACGTATAAAAGCGCCTCGCGGTGTTCATCGTTATCAGGTGGAGCGCGAGAGGAAAGCCAGCATGGCGGGGGTGCCGTTAGCAGACGAAAGCGCACCGCTCTCTCCACCTTCTTTCCAAGAGCTGCCGCAGCGTGCCGCCACGGGTAGGGTTCGAGGCTATTTGGCACGCGCTCCGCTGTTCCCTCTCATATTGCTCACGATAGTACGTGTTGATAAGATAAAATTTATAGGATCTAACATTCACCCGCATATATCTTAATTAACCGCTTAAAAAGGGGAATCAGTAATGCTCCGCGAGGAGCCGGACATGTTTTACTACGGTTCTTGGGGGGAAAACGGGTGTAGCTCTGCTTTCGGCTTTATTGCGTGATTTTTAGTTCGTCGTGCGCCAGTGTGTCCCAACCTTTAGGCGGAGCCTGGTTTCAGGGCGCCAATACTGCGAAGTATTGGTACCATGCAGACTTGTACCGTACGTATTAAAAGTAAGGAAATTACTTGTAATCGATTACTTTTCGGAGTACTTTTGTAATCAGTTGATTACTTTTATTAGGCAGTAATCACAAGAGTAATCTGATTACTGTTTGAAGTAATAGAAATACATCTAACCGTTACTATTTTACCCCTGCACACACCTTTTTTTTCTGAAATGACAAAAATAAAACTTGCTTCTTTTTCCGAACGGAAAAAAGAAAGATTGTTTGCGGAGCTGTAGGAAACGAGGTCAACCCCTTTGTATGTACAGTTTCTGTGGAATGTCCGTTTTTCTTCGAGCTGGGACTGGGAGTGGGAAGCCCCAGGGAAGCCCCAGTACGTGACAAAGGCCGTTCAGGGCGAAGTGTGAGGGAGCAGAATGTAACTTTGTAAGTACTTCGTTCAAACTAGCCCCCTCACGCACACACTCAAAGAAATAAACAAAAACAATCCTGCTTACGGTACCTACTCGCAGCCCGTAGGAGAACCAGAACCGAAGAATGTCTAAAGCGGATGCAAAATATAACAAAGCCAGTTCAAATATTTACCTATTTCCCTACGTGGTCTTTGTGACAAGGAAGGTTTCGAGTTGAGAAGTTTTCGGGGCGATCTCTTCCGCTAATGGATACTACACCTGATCCATTTCAAATCCTGGAACTGCTGCTCTTTTGTATAACATGCGAGTTCATCCACATGTGAACAACAAAATGAGCGACGCAAACTTTGAGCGACAACCCTTGCTTAAGCTTAACAAGATCCAGAACCCCCTCCGCTCCCCCCCAACTGGCGAACGCCCAAATCATTAAACTTCTTCAAACGAATACTATGCTTGTGTTCGCATTGTGAAGGTGCAACGACCACGAAGAGGGAACCCGTTTTTTCTTCCTCAATACTTGTGAAAATGTGAAATATAGGTTGGAAGTAGTTCATTGTTATGTGCGCGAAAGATGTAAGTCTTCACACAATAAAGTAATCGGAAAAGTAACGGTTACTTCTTAAAGTAATGTCCAATTACTTTTGCTGTCGAGTAATCAAGTAATCTAATCGAATACTTTTTAGCCAAGAGTAATTGTAATCGATTCCTTTTTTTAGTAACGTGTACAAGACTGCCATGGAACTCTTTCTTATATGACGCCAGGAAAGCCCTCCGTTCGTGTTGAGTGACGCCATTGCTCTCTAGGAAGTCGGGGGCGAAGAACATTTTGCAGTTCTTTCGAGACCACAGAGCTGGCGGCGAAAGTCTGAGACCTTCGTAGCCAGTTAAGCTGAAACGGACGCTATCTCCTGTCCAGCCTAATTGATGAAAACAGTACCGCATTTGAACCCGTCATAGAAAGCTCGCAGAAAAGGAAACAAAAATGGGAGACCACGGAAGAAGAATAAGTAAGCACGCCTTGCACTCCGCCAAACAGCAGCGGCTCTAAATTAGCATAGTGAGTGCATTGCCCGAGTCCCATTCGGTGACGTAAACTCCTCCACCGGAAGCGGAATAACATACCCAATCGTCCCAAATGTCGCGAAGACGTGGTTGGTCATCTGAAAGCACTGAGATTCAAAGACGCTTTAGTAAACACTGTCCCGGGTGTGTGCCTGCCCCCCGTGTCGTATCAACCAATGAGAGGGAAGGGGGGGGGGGGGGTGCAATCGGAAGACGCATACGTACATAGGAAGCGAGTTTCTACTTGTGCATTCACATAGGCAAATGAGGGCGAACGTCTCGTCTCTGCGCTCGGATACTCCCCAGGCTACAATGTCGCCTTTCACACGGGCCTCAGTGTTACGCGTCCCGGTTCTTCAGTTAGGACAACGTCGGGGCCAGTCGTCTGCGAAACGTCTGCTTTTTGTTATGTTTGTTTTACTCCCGAACGCGCTTGGAACTGACGAATTTGGCGGTAGTAGACGAAATTGGCATTTCTAGACGTGTTTTGGTGCCTAGGAAAGGCCAAGAATCTTGAAGTATGGCCCGCTGCTGTTGTGCTCTAAACTGCCGGACGAGGCATGGCCCGAAGAAAAAAAATTGCGTCTTTATTTGACGCGGGCGATGCTAAGTTCCGGCGAGTCCGTCGTGCTGGGCAGTGTGACCGCAGTGTGGTGTGACGGCGTATACCGCTGGCTTCAAATCACGTCCAACTAAAACTTCGCTCGCTCGCACGTAAACAGCGGAAGCTCCTAAGCTCGATCGCCGAACACATCCGCAGGCGGAGTGGAATCGAAGCCGTCGACGCCCGCACGAAGCCGCCTCGGTGGTTCCGAGGCGAGAGCGCTGGCCTACGGATCCCCATGTGGCGGGTTCAAATCCCGGCCGAGGTGCCCGCAATCTGACGGAGGCTTATTGCGGAGGAGGCGCCGTGTAACCGAGCTTTCGGTTGCACGTCAAAAGATCCCCAGGTGGTCCAAATTAATCCTCAGTCCTCCGCTGGGGCGTGCCAGATGCCCGTCGCTGGTTTGGCACGTAAAACCCCCAAATTTGACTTTTGACGCTCGCACGACACGCCTCAGCTCCCATTCACTTTGTCGCGCACAGCGCCCCCTCGATTATTTCAGCTTGTAACGTAAAACTACGGGCAAAACAAAACCTATATGTAAATATATTATTAGTTCACTCGATTAAACTTGGGTGGTTCATGCACAGCTTGCGATATAAAGTGCAGTGCGCGTTGCTGCAACATTAAACGGATACTACAACGAAATTTCGGCGCTCATTTTTTGGTGTATATGTGTTCAAAGGAGCAGTATCACATCGAACATACCAATATCTTGTTAAAAAAGTCTCGAAAAGGAATTTTAAAACGAATTAAACGATTAGCAAAGAGCACCTGGCGGATGTCGCTAACGCCTCGCTTGTAATGCGCGTCTAGGAACCTTGACAGCTAGTGACGGTGAGTGTCTCGCCTCCGGCTTGACAGCTAGTGACGGTGAGTGTCATCGCCTGCGACACACAAAAGGCATTCCCGAGAATGCCTTTTGTGTGTCGCAAAAGTCGCTATTGTCCCTCTACAAAATTATAGAAGATTAACCCGTCACTCAAAATTCGTACAAAAGCAGCCGCTTCGGTGGCTGGAACGACTAGGCCATTCTCTCGACGTCAGCCTCGCCGTAGCTTTGCGCGTCGCGAGACGACCTACGTCATGATTGCGTTGGATGTCACGTGGTCTCCTCTGGGCCTTCTCCGAGCGCTCGCCAGAGTGGGCCGTTTATAACGAAAAATACAGCCACCAGGCTCAAAATACAAACGTGCGATTGTCATTTACGGATATTGTGGATCATATTCAACCTATTTTTGAACACGACGGGAATATTTCAAATTTCGTTCAAGTATGCCTCTAGCTTGTTTTCGCCGCGTGGCGCACATCTATGTGAAGCGCCCCAAAGCTTCCCGAAGCGGGGATATGATCACAGGTCGCCCCATCGGCTCTCGTTTCCCCACCTGCCTGTCTTACACCCTGACTGAAAGCATGAGAACAGAAGGGCGTGTCCTTCGAATGCCCGACCTGAAGAACCTTACGGCGTGATCTGACTGCGCGCGCGTGCTCGGCGTGCACGAGACGCCCAAGCGTATCGAGGGTGCTGTGCGCCGAGAAACGCCGAGGTCCGGTTGGAACTATACTTCGTTTCACCTTATCTGCGAGCGAAGCCAAAGCTAGAAGCGCGAGACCAGCGCTTTTTGCGTTTCTCCCCAGCTCGCGCGCTCGAGCAAAGCCTGAACACACGGAGCTTTCGTGCTCGCGCTTCCAGCTTTGCCTACGCTCGCACCAGGACGTAGCCAGGATTTTGTTTCAGGGGGGGGGGGGGGGGGGGGGGGGGCCCACCCAAGACAAAAGACTGTATGAGGGGGAGGGGGAGAGGACGGTCCCAGCAAAATGGAAAATTTCGGGGTGGGCCCGGGGCCCCATGGTGACAGAAACGTGGTGGTGACAGAAACGTGGCTTCACTCCTCTATCCTTGACTCGGAAATTTGTCCTCCTGGATATAACGTGATTAGGAATGATCGTAGCAGTCGAGGGGTTGGTGTGGCCATCTTTATTGATGAAAGAATAAAGTAATCCACGACACAGAATTCGTCTGACACAGAAACCGCGTGGTGCAAGATGTTCCTAGGGCCCCAAGAATTGATTGTAGCTGCTGTCTACCGCCCCCCATGGACAGGTCCTGCTTTTGTTAACAGACTAGATGATCGTCTACGTTAGTTGCACGTACAGCACAAAAAAGTTGTAACGGCGGGGGATTTTATTGTAACGGACGTAACGTGGAATGAAATATTGCCTGGAACACGCGAACGTGAAACTGCCGTTGGAATACTAAGTTTGTGTTTTTCCCACAGACTAAAACAGATCGTTCGAGAATATACACGTATTCAAGGAAGTAGCTGGTCAGCTCTTGATTTTTTTTTAAGTGAAGGGTATGAATCATGGCCTTGTGAAGTTGAACTGTTGCCCGGTTTTTGAGATCAGCAATATAGTTGACATGACCATGACCTTGACGCCGCTTAAAAAAGCGCCCAGTCCTGTTTCATCCTACAGAGACTTCGGCATGACTGATGACACGGCACGGCTATACTCGAAGAGTTAGACTACCACTATGGGCCATTTAAGGAGCTTAGTCATGACGAGTCAATAAGTGTTAATCAGCTCTGGTTAGAAATTAGAGCTCTAATTCATAAATGTAGAAACAAGTATGTGAAATTGAAATCAAAACGTAAGCGAGTGCATTATCTCTGGGTAACGAGAGACGTCATTCACCTAATGAAAAGTAGGGCGGTGCCCGTCAAGGTATCGTCAGACACCAAGTTCGGAATTATTGAATAATATTTCGGCTTTGAGCACGGAACTGAAATCTTTGTTAAAGGAATCAAAGTACAAGTTTTATAACCTCACACGGCAAAATTTTACCCGTGAATCGCCGCAAAAGTATTGGAGGCATTTGAGACCAACTAGAAAAACAGGCGAAGAGCTAAATGCAGAACATTGTATTATAAACTGCAGGTTAGATATTGCAACTAACTCGAACAAATATTTTGCAAGCGTTTTCACTAAAGATGATGAACAGTCAGTAGAGTTTAGAATATCTGCTGGAATTCCAGTGGCTAATAACGACCTGCGACTCTCAGTTGAGAGAATTTTGTATTTGTTGCTTGATCTAAAAATATCGAAATCTATGGGCCCGAACGGAATTCCAAATTATTTACAAAACGATATGCAGAATGGATGGCAATGTATTTACTCCTACTAATTTTTAAGAAAGTTTGACTAGTTCAGTACCATGTGAGTGGGAACTCAGCAAGATAATACTAATACTGAAACGAGGGGACACTAAGTCAGTGTGCAATTATAGGACCATCGCATTACCATCAACATCGTACGAAATTCTAGAGCACATCGTATCTAAACACGGCTGGAAGTTTCTATCACCAAATAACGTCCTCAGCCAGTACAAACACGGCTTCCGTAAGAGGATGTCAACGGTCAGGCAGGTAGTAGAAAACAAACATGACTTTTTGGAGATAGTGGATCAGAAGGGACAACTATACATAATATTTCTAGACTTTAAGAAGGCATTCGACAAGGTTAACCATAAGAAACTGTAAATTAAATTGATTTGCATCTTGCGAGATAATAAATTCTTCAATGGATTGAGGCCTTTTAAACTCATCGTTGTTAGTTTTTCAGTATTGAATGAGTAAGATCTGACGAATGTGACGTAATCTCTGGAGTCCCACAGAGTTCAGTTTAGAAACTTTTGCTGTGCTTTATTTTTGTTAATGATCTCATTTAAGGTTCCCCTGTTAAAGCCCTATTATTTGCGGATGATTGTGTTATCTATACTAATGCTAAATTTGCTAATGATCAAAATATTCTAAACGAATACTTGTCTAAAATCAACGAATGGTGTGCTAAATGGCATATGACATTAAACCTCGATAAGACGGTATGTATGAGAATCTCTCGCAAACAACAGCATGTGTATACGCCAATGGAAACAAATACTGAGCAGAGTATCTGAGTACAGATATCTTAGTCTTGCTATATCTTCAAGTCTAAGTTGGACCCCGCACGTTCACAACATAGTCGTAAAAGCTAATGGAAGACTCGGTTACAATAGGCGCTCTCTTAAACTTCGTTCATCAGAAAGAAAAAGCACGGTATACAGGGTGTTAATACGAACTTCACTAGAATACCCGTGTTAAGTCTGGGACCCGCGTACTAAATATCTAGTTTCAAATTTGGAGGAGGTGCAACGACACGCGTTACGTTCTATCTACTCTTATTACAGAAGGCTAGACTCTGTGTCAACTCTTTATGGTAGAGTGAACATGCCCCTTATTATTATAAGAATAAATATTAAACGTGTTAATGTTTTTACAACACAATACATAACCTCGTTCTTGTGAATAAACAGCAGTATATGAAAGAAAGAATGGCGCGTATCACCCGCAATAAGCATACTATATATAGATATGTGGAAGAGCGAAAGTCTTGTAAGGATTGTTTTGGGTACTATTTAGTTTTCTTACAAACGGAGCGACAATGAAACAAGTTCCACGCACATGTCGTGACTGCAAGAAGTAGCCATGAATTTAGTTCCCTTATCTCAGACATTTCTGCCAGCAGTACCTGATTGGTTCGCTGCTGTATTGTACCTCCGTATTGATGTGTGTATTTTGTGCGTGTGATTCTATGCGATTGTGTAATACCACTCTTATGTTGGCCCTGCCTAAGACCGGTAGTATAACAAACAAAAATACATAAAGAAATCTCACACCTGTCCCGTTTACCTTTTGCTAATCAGGTAACTTTTTCAGGGAACCCACATTCATCAATGGAACCGGGTACTTATCTCAAGTATCTCAAGTTGTATTCCGCTTATGGTCAGGAGGTCCAACGCGTTAAAGGGGCACTGACACATCAAAATCACATTTTGTTTTATTATCCGAAACGATTGAAAACGGTGCCGAGACGTACATTACCCTCAAAATTCAAAACTTGGGAATTCAGTATTTGTGAATTAAAAAAAAAAAACAATTTCCAAATGCCGAATTTGAAGTTCCCGCGCGATCCCCGCCAGTGCAGTCAGTCAAATTTTGCGGTCTCCTGCGACTCGACTTTCTCTCGGACCTCCGCTGACCCGATGGGAGGAGGAGGCGAGCTGGCGCGATAGAAGGGAGCCGGCGCGGAAACCGGTTTCTTCCCCCCCTACTCGCCGATCTGCTCGAGCGCCGCCAAGTTTTCTGAGAGAGGACACAAATCTAGGAAGGGACATCTCACCGAACTCTGATTTTTGGTATTTCAAAAAGAGGGGCCGTAGTGCGTTCGCAATTGCGTTAAAAAACATGTTTTACGATTGCCGTTATTAAATGTTATAGAAATGTCACCTACAAAGCTTCTAAATTTCCTGATTTTTGACGTCACCGATCAAAAGAAGCAAGGAGGTGGCGGCGGGAGATTTAAACGCAAAAAATAAAAAGGCGCGCGCGCGCGCGGGGAAATTTTTTTTCGCGATGCGGTTTTTTTTTGCGTGTCTATGACTACAATTTGCGTCGTTTTAGACAATAAAAAAAAAATAGATCTTTACGGTGTCAGTGCCCCTTTAAAGACCGACCAACCAGTTCGCGCTTTCCACTTTCCCCCGCTTCCTCCTCTCTCCCCCTCTACCCTGTCCACCGTCGCCTAGCTGTTTCCTTCTCCACCATGGTGAGGAGGACCTTCTGCCTTGCAGAATATGGAGTATGGTCGTCGGTCTTTAAGAAGTCCTACCAGTCAAGTGGTCCTATGCCACGTGACAGCCGAGTCAAGAGGTCCAATTCTAGTCAAGAGGCCCAACACGTCAAGAGGTCCAGTTTGAGTAAGAGGTCCAAACGCGTCAAGAGCTTCGACGAGTCAAGAGGTCCGATTTGAGTCAGGAGGTCCTACGCGTCAAGAGGTCCAACGCGTCGAGAACCAACAAGCCTCACTTATATCGTTTTTTAATCTTCTCTGTTTATGGTACAATCATGCGTTATGTACGCGGGAATATAAATACGGAACTTCCGGAGACTTGAGATTGCACGTGCTCTGTTTTAAAGTTAGTGGGCAGTGCTACGAATACAGTAAATGGTTGTATTGAAATTGACAACGTGGAAATAAATACCTTTTTATTTACCCCTTAGCCGTTCTTAAGAATCCTTCCAGCTTACTATGAAGAATTGCTAAAACCAATAAAAAGTCTTAGCGATACGTTGGCTATTAATTGCTCTTGTGATGATTACAGACTGTTAGAGTCAATTGGATGATTTTGGATAATGCAACTACTACATGGATATTGGTGACAAGTAGGCAGATCCTTTTTGCCAAAAGGTATATGCATTTGAGTGTTAAATATTAGATAGTACCTGGCGACACATTTTGACCTTGTAGAACTTAGTATCTGTAACAGGATACCTAGCTGGGCTGGTTGGTTGAACGACATAATGGGAAACAGCGCAAAAGGGACAGGACACAGAGTAGAAGAAGGACACAGCGTATGTCCTGTGTCTTTCTTCTACTTTGTGTCCTGTCCCTTTTGCGCTGTTTCTCATTATGTCGAACTTAGTATCTGTATTCCAGCCTCTGTATACTAGCACACATTTATGCCATATTTACAAAAGTGTATCTTAAATTCCCTAGATAATATACAAATGTACCTCAGCATCTCGTGTTTAGCCTCCCAATTCATATAACCTCAGTATTTGTAATCGTAAATACTTCCTTGGGTAACTTTGTCCAGTTCTGTGTTCTTGTATGTTCTATTACAAATTTTTGCAATCATAAGTACCGATCGGTGCCCCTTTAGAAGGATGCCAAATTCTTTAGACCCCAAGCACAATTTCTTTTAGAATGCAGCTCTTAGGCGCCCGTTTCCGACTTGAGCGGCGTCGCCGTCGGCGTAACCGCGCGGTGCATTATGGGAAATGTCCCATAATGCACCGCGCGAGCCCCCCTGCGGGGTCACGGGGGGTCACGGGAGGGGTCACGGGACCCCCCGAGGTCACGTGACCCCCCAAGGTCACGTGACCCCCCGAGGTCATGTGACCACCCTAGGTCCCGTGACCTTCCCAGGTCACGTGACGCCCAGGTCACGTGACCCACCCCGCTCCCGAGGCCACGTGACCCCCCGAGGTCACGTCACCCCCCGAGGTCACGTGACCCCGCAGGTCACGGGACACCCCCCCCTCTAGGTCACGTGACCACCCCGAGGTCACGTGACCCCCCCCCCCCCCCCCGGAGGAGATTGAAGGATGAGGGGAGGAGGAGGAGAAGGGGTATACCCTCCCCTGAGTACCCTTCCCTCCTCCTCCTCAAGAGCTGCGCTCCAATTCGGCGTTACAGGGAGTTGTAAATGGCTTTCACTTTTTTTCCAACGGGTAACAAAACAAAAACAAAAAAAACGCGTTTTTCGTTTTTTGTTAAGTAAAACGATTTCTATACTTTCCGTCTAGTGCGTCCGACAACGCAGACACATCTTGTGAATTAGGTACTGTTTAGGCGTTATTTTACACTGACAGAGGTGTTATGAGAAATATTTATCTAAACAGAAACGAACAGTTACCAACATAAATCGACGAACAGGGGTACAGGGTTGCGAGGGAAGCAACTTATATGCATATACACAAACACCTTATATTTTGAATTTTTCGTAATTATTGCACGGCGAGAAGCCCAAACGCGGCAGCCCTATCTAGGTAATTGATTATGTATTGGAAGCTTGGGGCCGTTCCTGAGAAATAGGATGAGAGGAGGGCCATCTCGAACCTCTCGCAGCTTCTCGTTTCTTTTCCGGACACCTCTCGATGATGCCGATGCCACAGAATGGGGGTCCCTCAAAAGGGCCTGAACTCGCTTCTGCGACGCGAACTGGGAAACGTGAATAACCTGAATGAATTCAGCCAGGGCTGGAGGTGGGCGCTCAGCCGACTGTGGAGGACATTATGTCATCCCTCGACCATGTTAGTGGTGCGGCGACCCTGTGACCTTGATTGCCCCCAGACATCCTTCTCTACTAGGCTTGACAACCAAAACTTATCTACGTAACTCGTAAAGGGCTGCAGCCACCCAGCGTCTAGTGGAGCCAGCGGTGATCGCGCTGCGATCAGATCCGCCGCGAATCCCAGGCGGAAGTTGTGTGGGATTAACGGCACGTGGCGCGCATCTCCCGCAGCCACTCGTTGACCAATGTGTTTCTGTTGCAGAGGCCCCTGAGGCCGAGCTTACCTCTCTCGGTGTTGATTGCTTTTGCAAAATGAAAAGCACAACCCCTGGCCTGAAAAAATGAGGACATGCGCAGATTACTTCACGGTTATGTTTAAAATATAATGGCGCTATATTTTAAATGTAACGGTAGTTTTCACTTTTCAAGCAATAATTGAAAAGTGACCTAGTGTACTAGTATCACCAATCACCGGATGGTAGGAAGCGCGATAGATAGGGAAACGATGAAAAACTACCGATACGTTGGAGTAGGAGGTACAGTTCATGCATTTAGAAACAAAGTGCCTAATTTCAAATATTGACCAGAATAAAGCGGGTACCTGGCACTCAAAAATTTACTGATGTGGCCACCGGAAGCAATAAAAAAGGAAAAAAAAAAGTAATGGCGAAAATAAGTGTGTCTGTGTGTGTGTGTGGGGGGGGGGGGGGGTGAGTCAAAATCCGACATTTTCACTTTAAAGTTATCTGTAGTCGAATCTTGCAATGCGATTAATTTGGTACTTTGCTGAACGGGGCCGCCACGTGTCCGCTTTAAGGGGCATTACTGGCGACTCGCAGAAAGTGTAAATGCGCCTGACCGCTTTGTCGACGGCTGTCGCTTCAATTACTGGTACTACTAAAGTACCAATCATTGTCTTGCTTTCTCGTTTCTATTATGAAGAGTATTTCTGATTTCATAATACTGTTTTGAAGCTAAGCCGAAATACAAAGCAGATTCATTTTTACGTTGTAGAGCAAAATAAAGGACTAACCTTTGGTGCGGTAGAGGTCGTACTAAACACGGTCTTTGCTGCGATGATGACCGCGGCCTAGTAGTCGAAGATGCAACTTGTACAAACACTTAAAAGGTTAAAACATCGAGGACGGGGACGGAAACAGGAGGAGGAGGAGGAGGAAAAACTTTATTCGAGAAAAGGCATGAGTGACTTCTCTCTGGTCGGGAGCCCCTAGTCCAGGGCCCCGTTGGCCTCTGCTATCCGCTTAGCCCGAGAGATCAGCATTCGCTGGTCCTCGGGCTTTGCGCTAGACAGCGCAGCCTCCCAGGAGGTAAAGGATGGGTCAGGGATGGGAAGGATATCTTGCCCCGGTGGAGAGGGGCAGGCCCAGGTAGAGTGGAACAGGGAAGGTTCGGGGGATTGGCAGCCGGGGCAGGTGGCCCGGTATCTGTAAGGGAAAATTAGATGCTTGTGGTAGAAATTTGGGAAAGTGTGTGTTTGTATCTGCCGCCACTCAATGCCTTCCTGCCTAGATAGGTCCCTGGGTGGAGAGGGTAGTGTTCTACGCTGTGATCTGTAAATTGATGTGATTTGATTGTACGTGTGAAGCTGTGCTGGCTCTGTCCGTAAGTTCGATGGGGCCATGTTGTGATTCTCCGGTGCCTCCACTTCCCCATGCAACGCCCGGCCGGCTATTCCTCGGGCGGGTGCATTCGCACCCTCGTTGCCAGGAAGGGAGGTATGTCCAGGAGTCCAGACTATCTGGATTGCGGGTAGTGTGTTTTGATTAACTGTGTTTAGAATGTGTCCACTTCGTTGTGAGACGACGCATCGGGCGAACGCCCTGCACGCTGGCTGTGAATCAGTGATTATGGTACAGGTCTTGTCTGTGTTTTCAGTTTTACGCGAAATGTGGGCTACGCGTCTAATGCTATTGCTGCTTCTTCGGCCTCCGCGATCGACGTGGGAGCGGCGAGAGACGCCATCGCTTCACCTCGCCCAAGCGAGTCGCAGACGACTATGCACTTTGCCTCACGTGGGGAAGTGTACTCCCCAGGGTCAGTGTAACAGACGTCTGGGTCGTTTTGATATTTGAGTCTTAGGTAGCGGGTACGCGCGAGGCGTCTACCCGCGTTAAGAACGGGATGCATGTTCTTTGGTAGGGGCGAAACTCGTATTTTAGCCGCAATGCTCGGTGGGACGGATTTTAGCCGTATGCGGCCCTGTTCTTTATTAAGTGGTTTGTAACCGAGCCTGGCTAAGAGATTTCTTCCAGGCTGTGTGTAGCTGAGTCTTGTACGCTGTCCGACAGCCTGAGCCTCAATCAGTTCTACTATTGTTTTGTGGATACCAAGTCGAAGAAGGCGCTGTGTGGACGTATGCTGAGGCAATCCATCCGCCGTTTCTATAGAAGTTCGGAGGACCGTATTGAGAGTGTCTATCTCTCTACGTTTAAAGTTATGGAAAGGAGAATGGTAGATAACTCTACTTACTAGAAGAGCCTGGACAATTCTCACGGTGTCGGCTTCTTTAAGCCCTCCACGCCCATTGCCCACCGTATGAGGTGGGCAATCTGCTGGCATTGCCTGCGAAGCATTTGCACCGTGAAGGATGCCTTGCCGTTGGACTGAATGTGTAGGCCGAGTACCCTCAGTCTGTCGACTGTGGGTATCTTCTCTCCATTGAGATTTAAACAAATTTCATCTGCTTTAGTGCAAGGTTTGCCTCTAATGAGTAGAAGCTCAGACTTGTCGGCGGCGCAAGTGAGTCTTGCTGCATCTGCAAACGTTTGAGTGATTTCGACAGCCTGCTGAAGCCCATCCTGTATCTCACCATCGGAACCCTTGCTTGTCCAGATGGTGATGTCGAATGCATACAGAGCATGCCTGACGTTAGGGATGGCCCCCAGCAGGGTCGGGAGTCTTGAAATGGCTATATTAAAAAGAGTCAGTGAAAGGACGGAGCCCTGTGGCGTTCCCCTCCCCAAGAGCTTGATGGGCTGGGAGCGAAGATCTCCCAGCCCTAGGGTAGCGGTCCTGTCCGTCAGAAACGCACGGACATAGTCGTAAGTTCTTTTGCCGCAGTGTGCTCTGGTCAAGCCCTCGAGAATGGCGTCGTGAGACAGGTTGTCAAAAGCTCCCCTAAGGTCCAGCGCGAGTACCGCTCTCGTCTGCGTTCTTCCAGGAAAGTCTAGGATGTCCTCCTTGAGCTGTAGGAGGACGCCCTGTGCTGACAGATTTTGTCGAAACCCGAACATTGTGTCCGCAAGAAATCCGTTAGCTTCGAGATGGGATTGAAGGCGTCTGAGAACTATATGTTCCAAAAGCTTACCTATACACGATGTTAGTGAAATGGGCCGGAGGTTTTCTAGCGTGAGAGCCTTCCCAGGTTTCGGGATGAAGGTGATCTCGGCGTGTTTCCATTCCGGTGGGAGGACACCGGTACTCCATACCCTGTTGAAGTATGATGTAAGGGCCGAAACGGAAGCATCGTCCAGATTCCTGAGAATCCTGTACGTGACTCCGTCCTTTCCGGAAGCGCTATTGCGGGTTAGGCCATTGAGTACTCCCCTAACTTCGTATTCAGATATGTCCTGGTCCAGCGGATGGTCTGCTTCCTCGTGGGGATATGGGCGGTAGTTTGGCGTGGGACCGGATGTGATGTAGCGTTCCTTTAGGAACTCCCCCAAAGCGCTCTCCCCGTTGTGTGCCGTTTGATGAAGAAGTTTTACTATGGCCTTGTTGGTTTCGGTCCTAGTCTTTGTGGGATCAAGCAGATTCTTGAGTAGACTCCAGGTCTGCCTGGTGCCTAGGGTACCTTGTAGTTTGTCCCAGAGTTTATGCCAATTAGATTGGGTAGAGCTCCTCTGCATACCGCTCGGCTTCTTGGGTAATTTTGGCTATGCGAATTTTGAGTTTCCGATTATGTTTCTGTCTTCTCTATCTCTTAGTTAGGCCGCGACGGGCTTCCCATAGATGGAGAAGATACGGGTCGACGACGGGCGCCTTGTCCGTCGTCTGAACCGTCTTGGTTACTCTATGAATGTCGGCGTGGAGTTTTCTTACCCATTGTGCCAATGGTACGTCTTCATCTATCTCTTCGGCGTTTGTCTGAGCCCTGAGCTCGCGGAACGAGTCCCAGTTGACCAGCCGAAAGGCCTTCTTCTGTCTACGATGAGCCTGAACTGGAACTTGAATTTCAATGATAAAATGATCGCTGCCCAGACTCTCCTGGAGGTTGGTCCACGTGCACGGGCCTCTCGCTCTGGCGAGGGAGAGGTCCGGGCACGTGTCGCGGATCGAGCTGTTCCCCACCCTCGTGGGCTGATCCGGCTCGTTGAGAAGCGGAAGCTGATTCCTGTCTATGGCCGTGGCTAGTTTTCGTCCTTTCACCGACTCGTGATAATATCCCCATGCCGGGTTGGCCGCGTTCAGATCCCCTTTTATGAGAAGCGTATTCTCACTCGGTTTGGTTAAGGCGATAGCGTCTTTAAAGATCGCGTCGAAAGTATCTTTTCTCGCCCTTGGTGAACTGTACAAATTGAGGACAAAAAGGCTGCTTTGTCCGCTTTTCTGCGGGAGCAACTCGAGAAAGACATATGGTATACCAGTGACCCTTTCTAACTGATGTGGAATGAACGGTAGATGTTTGGCTACGAGAGCGGCTACCCTCGGAGGTACGCCTTTGTGTTCCGGTTTCGAAGCACAAGTCACGTATCCCGAGAGTGCCGGTGTACACGCGGTTTCCTGCATTGCGATAACTTCGGGTTTTTCGTCGAGTGTGGCGAGGAACTGCGTGAGCGCCCCGCGCTTGCGCCGATAGCCCCTGCAGTTCCATTGCCAAACGCGTATGTTACTGGGTGGCGTTTTCGGAGGACCAGGTGGTCCGCCGTTCTGACCCTGTTACTGTCCCGTTCCATTGTGTAGTTCCTGAGTAAAGTTCTGGGGATGGTTCTGGGACAAGCTTAAGTGCGTAACTGGGGGGGATCCTGTTCCGGACGAGCGGTGTCCCGCTGCCTTGAGGCTCTTTACCCCGAGCCTGTGTCGAGGCATCGCGGAGAGAATGTCTCGAACCAGCTCAGAGAGTTGGGCTCTATTTTCCTTAAGGATTTGTCTACGGGCGTTATCCATGCCAGTCTGCATGTCCCCTTTAAGTGTAGTGGTCATGTGATCCAGTTCCTTGCTAATACCAAGTCTGGCCTCGGCGATCTGTTTGGCAACCTCGCGTTTAAGTTCTTCGCTGAGACTGAGTGGCTCAAGTCTAGATTTTTTAAGTTCCTCCATAGATCTCTGCATCTCCTCCCTATTCATGCGGAGTTCATCTCGATAGTTCTGCATTTCCGCCCTGAGTTCGCGCCTCAAGGTATCCAGGAAGGAAGTGTCGGTGGCACCAGGATTGCTTTCGATGAACGTGTGCTGTGTGCTTTGTTTGTGTGTGGAGTGTTGTGTCCCAATGCTGGATCTAGGAGCGGGAGAAGGGGGCCATGCGGGGAATGGGGAGGGAGTGGGAGGCTGCTGCCCTGTCCAGCTCACCTTCGGGGCCTCTGGACCGGGGCTCCTTGATTTTTGGATTTCCGTTTCCTGCGCCGACCGCTGTTGCTGCATCCTCCGTCTCGACCGGGACCGGGCTCGGCTGCGGGAGCGAGAGCTCGCCTTGGATCTGCTCCGGGCCCGCTTGGACCCGGAGCGGGTGGCCGAACCTTGAGGGCCCGTCAACGTTGGACTGCTGTCAAGTGCTTCAGAGGCCAGCAGATCGTACGGGTTTTGGTTCACCCATCCCCTCGTTGGTAGTCGTGGCCACTGATCCTCGGGGAGTACAGCCTGGGTCGCTTCCCCGGGTTGAAGCGGTGTAGCCACGTACTGGGGCCGTTGACCTGCCCCAGTACGTGGCTGATGGCGGCTTTGTTGTTGTTGCTGCAGGTACTTCTGAACGCGCGACTTGTTGTACGGAGCTCGCTGCCTTGCGGGGCATCGAGGTTCCGTAGCCGGGTGAGCCCCGCGACAATTCACGCACTTCGCTTCACTTTCGTGCAAATCCATGGCACTGCCTTCGGTTCCACACTTTGGGCATCGTTGATTTTCAGGCTGAGGGCACACGTCCTCTCGGTGTTCTAGTCCTAAGCACTTAGTGCAGACTTGTTTTTTGGGTCTGTAGATTCTGCACTCAAATTCGCCACCGTCGATGCACACCAGGCGGGAAACCCTGAGTCCGTGAAAAGTGATGATGGCTGAGGTCGTACTACCCATCATTCGAGCGTTCAGGACTATGTAGTTGCTGTTTCGTGCGTTGAGTTCTTCAGTGAGCCACTCGGACGAGGGCCGAGATGTGAGGCCCGAGATGACCCCCTTACAGGAGTCGTCCGGCATGGCGGCGTAAGGTTTTACTTGGAACTGCTTTTCTCCGAGTGCGATGGAGGAGATATTGCAAAGCCGCTCCAACGTGTGAACACTTGGCCAAGTTCTGGTCCTTACGGAGCCTCGTCTTGATTTCCGCAGTCTCGACAGGAGTGAGCTTCGCCGCCAACTTGATGGCGCGGTAGTCTTGATCGGGGCCCCAGGCTCCGAGGTTCAGACCATCCAGGGGACGGACGACCGCTTTGTAATCCTCAATCGGTAGCGGTGGGAGCTGCCGCTTATGCGGTTTGGACGTCTGGCGGGTTTTCGCGCCCGTTGCCATCTTGCCGGAGGGTGGTTGCTCGTCGTTCCGTCTAGATTCTTCTAGAGTCTTCCGGTAGGCCTCGTTTTGAAGTCTTCGTTGTTTCCGGCTAAGTATCTTGATCCAGGGCGGAAAGTTTTTCTCCTCCGCTGATTGCGACTCGTCATTACCGGGGGTATTGTTGGTATGGACTTCGCCCTGCACCTCGTCCATATCCTCGAGTTCGGGCATGGTGTTTCCATCAGTCCCTTGATTTCCGGTTGCCTGTCCAGTCGGTTCCATGCTTGGGTAGCCCGGGGGGTGGGGGAAGGACCCCCGGACGCCCGGACGCCCGATCGACGGGGGAGAGCGCCGCCGGCGCGCCGGTGAAGTAGGCCTCGCTAGGTCTAGCTACTTTTCCCCGCGTTCGGGTGGTTTTGGTCAAAACTGGTAACAATTTGGCTCACCCAGTCAAAGGTTGCTTCCCGGGGGTCCGCAGCGGTGAGGACTTTCGGAGGAAGTAGTTTTTGCCCGGTACTCCGGGTATCTGCAAACCGGCACTTCGTCCAGTGCAGGCACCGCTATCACTTTGATAATAAAATGACCCGGAAACAGGACTTCTTTCATTGAGCAACAACATAGAATGGCACAGACTATAAAACCGCCCCCAAAGGTTTCAACGTTGTCGAAGAACGAAAGGAGAAAATTGTTGAAAAGGAAAGGGAATTTACTATAAATATAAAAGTTTAATAAGCGCTGGCGTCACGGTGAGGTATAAGTAATCTAGTTATCTCTGGTGCGAGGAATTCGACCTTTGTCATTGTCGGCGGTAATGAAGGTGCAGAAATATTGTTGTTGACAGTCCCAAATGAAGATGTACTTTAAATTTAAAAGTTTAAAAAGCACTAGCGTCACGACGAGGTATCAGTAAACTGGTAATATATGGTGTAAGGAATTCTACCTCTGTTTTTGTCAGTGAGAATGATCGTAAAGAAATGTTGTTACCATGGGGACTGTCAACAAGAACACTGCTTTACTTTCATGATCACTGACACAGACAGACGTCGAATTCCTAGCACCAGAGATGACTAGATTACTGATACCTCGCAGTGACGCTAGTGATTTTAAAACTTTTAAATTTATAGTACATTTCCCCTTGGGACTGTCAACCAAAATATTTCTGCACTTTTATTATCCCTGACAACGACTTAGGTCAAATTCATTGCACCTAGAGATAACTAGATTACTGATACCTCGTCGTGACGCCAGCCCTTTTCAAACTTTTATATCTATAGTAAATTCCCTTTCCTTTTCAACAATGTTCTGCTTTCCTTCTTAGATAACTTTGAAACTTTTGGGGGCAGTTTACTAATTTGTGCCATTCTATGTTGTTGCTCCATGAAAGAAGTCATGTGTCCGTTCCTATTCCTCGATGTTTTATCTTTTCAACTATTCGTATCTATTCACTAACACAGGAAAGAGAACAAAAAAGGTCATTTGCCTTTGTCCTGTGATTAAAAAGAAAAAAGTATCCTAAATTAAAAGAAAAGAAGCGCAAAGCAACTTACTATGATTTTAAGAACTCTTACAGACATGTCAACAGAGAAATATCTGTAGAAAATGTCTTTTACCTTTCAATTTTTTAAAAAAAATGTGAGCTGTTATTCTTCAAAACTTTCTTCCAAATTAAAAAAAAAAATGTCCTGAATATTTTTATATAATAAAAATATGTTTTTTTCTCTTGTTATAAAATAACATAAAAATAATGCCAATACGTTTTCCTTTTTATTTCATTTGAGAAAATAACATACAAAACATCTTTACAACTTCTTTTTAATTTTTTTTATAAGTAAGTCTACAAAAGATATTCATTATTTTTTCCTTTTGAATCTTTTTAGAAAATAACCTACAGAAAAACGTCATTACAACTTCTTTTTAATTTTTTTTTGTATAAATGAGTCTACAAAAAGTTTTTATTTTTTAAAAGTTTTTTGACAATAATCAAAACAAAGTGCGTTTATAAAGGAATTGTGTGTGAACCCGGAAAGTAAGTAAGAAGTCTAAAAAACAAAAAATAAAAGGAATGTTGAGACCTGTTTTTGTAAGGGCTTCTCCCTTTCTTTCCGTATGAGACGTTTTTGCTTTTTATGTTCATTTTATCGATATGACGCTTTTCTGTCATACGAAGTTACATTTGTTATACGCTATGAATCATGCTTGTTGTGTAACATGTGATTTTGCTAGTTGTTTTATTGCGCCATTTTATTTTATTTATTTTTTTCATTTTACTGAATGTATTCTTCACACTGTTGAGTGTCGAACTAGCTGTTTCATTGTGCCTTCTTTTTTATTTTTATTCTTTACTGAGTATGCCATGTTTTGATGAATGTATATTCTTTGCATTGTTGACTGCTGAACTGTTGGGTGGGCAGAAGCTCTGTCAGGCTTCACGCCTTTATCTCTGCCCCATGGGCGGAAAAACCCGCCAAACAAATAAAGAAACAAACAGGTAGACAGGACAGCGCTATGGACCCTTTACACAAGGGCGCCGCCATCTTGAATTAGCGTCACTTCCAGTATTGGCGAAAGCATTGTTTTGCCGTCGCCACGCCAATAGAAGGCATTCGGGATATAAGCGAAACCGGCGCATATTCTCGTCTTGCCTTCCCTCTTTTTTTTTTTTTTTACTATTTACATGTTGAAACGTTTTATTATTTTTTCGTCGCCAATACCGCGTACGCGTATTAAACGGCTGGGGATGAGAGTACACAAAAAATGTCAATACTCACAACCGGCGTTTCCCGTCATGCCCTGACTAGAAGAATGTTGTGTGTACGGGGAAAATGGCAATTTCGTGGGTTCTACGGTTTTACCCGTCAGTTATGGAAGCCGCCGCAACCGAATCGTCGGCAAACGACTGAGCTGGCTACTTCCTTCATCGTGTAACGCAATCAAATTTGTTCTCGTCAGATCGTTACCACCGCGCAAGGGATAGTGTTGAATATGGAATACCAGCAAGGTATAGTACGATTGCCTGTCGACGATCGTCTGACAGATATGTTTACATCGATAGCAAGTCGTTAAAAGGCCATTAAGTTCATATCGCGGCAACTTAAATAGCTACAATATGTTGATATAACGTGTTAAACTAGTTCAATTGAATACTAATGAATTTCGATGTTGATTGCTCCCGCGCACGCCCACGAAAGATACGTCTTGGAAAGGTTCATGCCAGATAAGAATACAAATCATTTTTTATTTTTTTCTATTGTCGCATTGCAATTATGCATTTGCGTCGTTGTAATGTTCTGGGCTAACGTTACTACTGCTGGACTGACTATAGTCAACTTTTGTGGCGAGGGAAAGAACAGAGAAGCCCGGTTCATACCCGGACTGGTCCCAAGGATCGGCCGCGCCCTTGATGAGGTTATAGACCAGAGTCTGCGGCTCTGTTCCATGGGCGACGCCATATTTGTTTATGCTAACGCCATGACACAGTAGGGGGCTACGCTTTTTGCGAGACTCCGTTTTTTTTTTTTCAGTAACCTTCGGACATATCGCAGTGCGAGAACGTCAGAAACGCACAGTCACGAAGCTCCAAGAACACCGCAGATGCCAAAAGTGCCGTAAAAAAGAAAAAGAAAAATCTTGTTTTATGCGCAACCCCTCTCTTCACGAGAGCCTGCATTTGAGAATATTCTTCCCCATTCTCTTCGCTGGGGGCTAGGATTTCGGACACTGGTAGATCTGCACGGCGAGCAAGTGTTTCAAAATGCGTCTTGCGCGCATCGGAACGCCAGGAGGAGCATTCCAATTAAAGGGCAACGTAGAGAACTCGTAGGAGATGACGAGGCAGCCAAGCAAGCGCCATTGTTGGTTCACGTCAGGGGGAAACAAACGCATGAGGTGCGCTAGAAGCATAGGAACCTGCAGGCCGTATAGGGAGTATTCACTGGCGACCATAGCTGTGTGCGCGACTTCTGACTGCGACCTTCCACAGTTCTTTTGCCACGTGCATTCCGCACCATGAAGATTGTCGGTTTTAGCAGCCTATTAATGTGAGCACGTTCTGAACATGAAGTCGAAACATCGCCCTCAAATATGGTGTCCGGTGAATACCCCCAATAGGAAACGTAGTACGTCGACGCGATCGCTCGTTGACGGAGGCAAATGGCGCTAAGCGCGAGCCGTCAACTTCGTGGCTTTCATGGAGTCATGGCACGTGTCTTGTTTTTCTTTTAAAGCGTGACATCTTTTTTAACGCTACTCGCAAAATGTTTTTCGTTGGTCCGGTCTGTCCGTCCGTGCATTTTCCGTTACATTTAGCGGGGATGGTGGCGTCACGTGACGTCATCTGACGTCACGTAACCTATACATCTCGGAAAAATCGACGACACGTGACCTATACGTCAACATAGTTTCCCCGCTAAATTTATCCGAAAAATTTCGCGTCGTGGACAATGCATAAATTCAGTTTCCCCGCTAAAGTTGGCGGGAAATGTCACGCTAACTATACACCAATTTAGTTACCCGTTAAATTTATCGGATAAATTTACGCGTTGTGACAGCTATTCACCTAATCGAGTTTCACCGCTAAATTTAGCGGGGAAAATTGACGTCACCTGACCTGACGTCACCTGATCCTATACAACCATTCAGTTTCCTCGCCAAATCAAGCGGAAAAATACGAGTCACGTGACGCATCAATTCCTTCACAAATTCCCTCTAATTCATTTCATGCATTATAAAACTTCAAAGCTAGAGGGAGCTGCCAATATTTCATCTTCAAATATCGCAGATGAAGTCGTTCAAGAGATTGCTTTATTATTATTATATTTATCGTGACAAACGTTGAACCAACTCAAGTTGACTCACAATACCTGGCAGGCTCCAGTCACGAAGACATCAGGTTTGATGCGCACGAAACTAAACTTCGATGGAGTCCAGTCCGCGACTGCGGCTCTTGACCACTGCCGCCGCCGAGGGCCAAACTTCATCGTTTGCGCAGCTCACTGGATCTCGGGAAGCACCGTGTTTAATTTTCGTTACTCGACGTTCCCGCGATCCATGAGGATCATGCCGGTGAAATGAAACCCCTCGTGGGGAACCCTAGTATTCCCTGGAGGCAATGTGATAATAAGGGAAGATGTTATAACCACAATCATCCTCGTTGCTTGCCGCTGCTGCGGCTGTTGTCTACGTTGCTGATCGGGCAGACTGCATCGCGGCTGGGGATCTGGGTAAGGGTCCAAGAAAGAACGCCAGCGTCAAGACGTTTACTCAACCTTACAGCAGAGTGAGCCCCAACCACCCGGGTGGGGACCTTTAATAACAAAAGCATTTCGGAGCCGTCCGTTCATTGGTCGGTGAAGCCACGGCTCTCTCAGCTTCAAAGCACTAGGGCTTGGTTGACTTTATTTGTGAAGCCAGGTTACCCGCGTTCTTGTCACCCATTTTGTGCGTCAGCCTTTGGTGAGCTCTTGAAAAATTGTTGTACAAAGAAAAAGAAAAAAGCCTAGTTTCTACGAACGTCTCGTAAAATAACAACTCCGGTTGTTTTGATGATGGACATTGATATAGTCGCCACTGAAAGCACAAATCATGACCGAATTTTGGTAAAAAAGGAAAAGACCCAGACAGAACACAAAGTCCTTAACAAATCCCCAGAAAATCCCAATCTCCTGTTCGGGAGATTAAAGTTCTGAGGACATACCTGGGACTGTGATCCCCAGAACATCCCGAAAGGAAAGCCTCTGGGAGATCCTACAGAAGGCGCGTTTCGATTAAAGTTCCGAGCACATCCCTGGTGCAAAGCCTACGGGACATTTTCCTCCTCGGATTCAGCCAATGGAATACAAAACTGTAACAACAAATCTATTTCAATCAACGAGGTAGATAACAACACACTTCAATAAAAAAAAAAGTATGAAAAAATATTACTACGTAAATGGTAAAACTAGAAGATTCTACTTTTAATGTGTTTGCTTCAAAAAATATATTTTTTCTTGGCTACGAAACTGCGAATCAGAGCTCAAAGCTGCGTTGGATGCGTCAACTGCGTTGTTGGGGGAGTTCAGCCGGTTCGGCCAGCTCGGTTCTGTCTATGTCGTCATCGTTCTCAAGGACCGGAACGACTTTCAGAGGTGAGCACAAGCTTCCTTTTTTTTTTTTTCAAATAGCAATAGTAAATAGCATCATTTTACTTGTAGTGTTAATTGTAATCAGTAATACCTCTCCAAATGTTTCCGAGGTAGCGGTTGACTTAAGCGCGGCTACTTGCGTTTCTACTTTGGCGGGAGAAAAAAAAAAAGAAATGGGATGAACGAAGCGGTAGGTTTTGACAACCGGTTGTGACGCCTCGTCGTGTATCTCCTTTTTAGTGGTGCAGCGGTCGTGGTAACACTCTTCGATATTTAGTAGACATGCCGAAACATAAAACAATCGCGGACATTTCGACGGCGCTTTCATGACAGTGTGACAGAAAGTCTCTCGAGGGTAGGTTCGTCCGTTTCTGAAGGTTACCGCAACGACGTCGGCGCCCCTTCGAGTTCCACTGTTGGAGAACGTGACTATGCCGAAAATGCAGAAAGTGATTGGTCTGAGGAACGCGATTCCGAAGAGGAACTATCGTCGAGCACTGTCGAAGGGTCCTGTGAAGGTACGGCAACTCCAGAGAGGTTCAGTGGTGACTCGCATTCTTCGTCCCCTTCTCTCGCTCGAGATTTGGATGACTCCCGTGTGACAGCAGGGAGTTCAAAGGCAACCTCGACTCTCCGCGTCAACGGAGGCACTGTCGAACATTTTCGACATGGTCTGAGAGAGTGGAGTGTCAACAATAGAATTCGCCATCAGGCTCTCTCCGAACTCCTCACTCAGTGACATTAAGTCTGTACCATAAGAACTACACCTTGCGACACTGTTAGTGCGAATGGAACATTGGCACATTTTACCGCTAAAACTGCTAAAGAGCCCCGTATGAGCACTTTCCATAACAATATTACTTTTTATAACAGCTTTTCGGTGTTAAGAGAAAAACAGAAAAAAAACGGTGATTGCTTGTTCGCCCTAACAGTGTTGCACTTGGAGAGAGAGGGAGAGACTTGCAAAAGAGGAAATACTAACGTGGGAGTTACAGCCAAAGGCCGAACGGTCATTGTTAGATTGGGAGGGGGATAACAGTTGATAGAAGAGCAGTGTTGCCCTTTGTGCATATTTTATTTAAATACAAGTCTTGTATAACTGTATGTTCATATTAATCTAGTTGCCAAACTCATTTGGTGACCTCATCAAGCATATTTCATGAGCAAATTAGAATGGGTACAAAATAAAGCATATTGTTTCATATTCCGTGACTACTCGCAGACGTCTAGTATAACTGCGTTAAAATCTACTCTTGACATTTTCTCCATCTGAAAGAACTAAGTTTACCCGCTTTGTTATTTTCCACAAACTATACTATTCCTTTTCCTAAATTCTTTAACTTTTACTCACAACCACTCTTTGCGAGGACGAATAATTTCATCCTCCAGCAATAATAATTAAAAAAATATCTTCCTAAAATAGTTCCACTTAAAACTGACTGAGCTAAATTCAGATATTGTTTCAAGGTACACTCCAGAAGTGTTTATAATTAAATGAAATGCCTGATTTACAATTTCTATTTTCTTATTGCTTTGCCTGTGTTTTATAGAATCTATATAATATGCTTCGTAATATGTATCATGTTGATGAACATCATTCTGTTATTGGGAATTAATTATGTTTAATTTGCTTCTTTGTCCCTTCTCATGCGATGGACTTCACGGAAGTGCCTAGGTTAGTAATCTGAACTGAACTAATCTACAAATTTATTTTATTTTCTAGGAATGTTCGCCATTGTCAAATTCGAAGACGAAGGTGACAAGGTCTCAGTAGTACCTGGTGCATGGTACCAGGATGGCTACTGTGCATGGCCACCAGGTGGCAACCTGAAGCTCCTGGTAGAAAAAGGAGAGATGACAACTGACAAATAGAAAATACTTAAATGCAGACCACTGGCTTGGTTCAGTAAGCATAATTGGTCATCACGTTCGGGCAGGTTGTGACCACCCGCTGTTTCTAGTTGCGGAGTGTTGCAACAGGAATACTGGTCCAGGGTTTGTACTAATCGAGACAGCCTGATATTTTCTTTTTGCTTTTCAAATTCATACCGAAAGGCATGCGAGATTATCCCACGGGCCGAGATGACCGCCGACTTGCAGAGCGACCAGGAATGATGTAAATGGAGGCCCGTCCGGTGGAAATTTGAGGAGTCGAGTGAGGCAACTCGGTGCGCTGCACCTCGCCTTGTTGCTTGTTCATGCCAAACAGACTCGAGAAAAAAACAAAACGTGACGAAGAGCCTTCAAGTCACATGACGTGTGACCTGCAAGATGCCCGAGCCACTGAGGCTCTAGAGACTTGCACCTGCGACATCCAGTGGTGAAAGTGCATTTTTTATTATGCTATTTCCTATTACTGAGGACAAGGACCAAGTCAGATTTGAGTGATTTAAATGCTTTGTAGTGCATTTTTATGACTCTTTTTACCAATGGCTACAAGATGCTAGTCACATTTTAGATTTACTTAATACTTTATGGTGTATATTTTGTTACGGTTTTTTACCAATGGTCAGATTTTAGGTTTAATCAGTATTTGAAAGTGTTTTTTAACGTCTTCAGGAACGACTACAACGTCCTAATCAGATAATACAAGTACCTAATGTATACTCTTTCATTCTATTTTATTTAAAGTTATTAAGGCAATAATTTTGGTGTTGTGACAATAAAAAGTGTTTGTTACTCATGTTTGTGTTTCCATGATGGCCATGCATTAAGGACAAGAGTCGATTGGGCACACAGCTTGAACTACTCTCAACAGCTCCTAAGGATGAGACTTGAACCTATAGTTCATATCCCTATGCACAAACAATACTATCGCTTCATAGTATTGTTTGTGCATAACTCGTTTTGCTTCTATAGTCTTTTGCAGGTTAAGAAATGCAGGAGCACCTCCAACAAAGCCTTTTGGCAATCACACCGCTGCCGCTGTCGGCCCAGCAGAGGGAAAAGAAGGCTTCTTTTTATGAACTTCAATGCCATAGATGATTCACACTGAGGGACAAAAGCAACTTTTGAGATACCTGAAGCTGCTTTTGTTTACATTGGGAACACACAAATAAATGCCACAGGAGCTTGCAATGTCATTTCTTTGTTTTTCTAATATAAGGCTAAAGTTACCGTTGGCGTCACTCGCGCCGAGTTTCAGCACTGCTATGCAGTTTTTTCATGCCGACCAAAAAAACTGTTTTTGTTGTCCTGGAAGCCGGTATTGCGATCTGTTGAGTATGCCCAGCACCTCCTAGACAGCTTTCAAGCCTGCGCGTCACGTGACATGACGTCATGTACCGGAGGCCTGCACGGTCGCTGATTGGATGCGAGTGCCGCATCGGTGCTCGCGTGGGACTATGATAGGGTCCCACGCGAACGCTGACGCGGCACTCAGATCCAATCAGCGACCGTGCAGGCCTCCGAGACGTGACGTCATGTCACGCGACGCGCAGGCTCGAAAGCTGTCTAGGAGGTGCTGGTATACCCCATAAATAAACATATGAGATACTGACAGCAAACCATGGGATCTCGTGGGCATATCCCGGAAATGAACGTAGGAGATACCTGCGACAACCCGTCGGTTTCTGGTGGGTATTTTGGGGTATTTCCCAGGGAGATACCAAAGTTGGCCAAAAGTATATTCCAGGTACATCCTAGGAAAAAATAACTCCCACTGCTGATATCCCAGGTGTGTCCCAATATCCCAGTACAATATTTTAAGGAGGTCTTCAGTACATCCATGTTCTGTCTGGGGATATAGAAAGAATTCCAGTTCCACTAAGGCTGTATTCACACTGGTGTTCGAATTACAACCACTAAGCGGATCCCCTCGTTTTCATCATCAAATGCGCCTGAAACTACACTGAGTCATTAGTCAACGGCGTTCACAGCCGCTTGGCGAACGCAAATCAACCGCCAGTGTAAATGAGGGCAGAATGAAACGGAAGCGTTCCTCCGTTCCTCAAAGAAGGAAGGCGCTCCAGGAATGCCTCGAAAGCCGTTCCGTACAACGCTGCTCCATGTTGAGGGCTGCACTGTGGCACCTCTTTAATTCATTTTCGCCGATGCTCGCTTTCGTGCCGCTCTTCTAGAACGTCTTAGCGGCCGGAATCTTCTCTGCCGCGTCAATGTTGCCGTTGTGTATCGTACGCGCAACAGTAAATTGACGTTTGTTTCTTCGGCCGTAATTCTGCGGACATGACGAGAGCTAGGAAACACAAACACACTGGCCCGTCCACGGGAACAGGACGCAACGGGGACACACCATAGGTTGCATTCACTGGCGGCCCTATGCGCGACTGCTGAGCGCGTACGGAAGGCGAGCGAGCTTCCACAGTTATTTTGCGGCGTGCATTCCGCACCTTCAAGATTGCCGGCCTTAGCAGCCTATTAGCCTGAGCTTGTTTTGGGCACGCTCTCTAAACATCGCCCTCAAATATGGCGTCCAGTGAACACCCCCTATCCTTCCAGCCAAATGGCCGCGCGGTTTTCTTTTTAAACACCCGCTAGCACCACGCGTTGATACACGTGCTCCTCCGTAGGTAGGTACGGGTGCGAGAGAACAGAAAAAAATAATACGGCGGTGACATGATTGTAGAAACCAGGCGGTGCAGTCATCCATACCGTCGTCCTCATCAGGTCGAAGGGCGAAGGGGAATCGAAGGGGAGGACCGCCGGCAGCCTGGAACCGGTGACGCCTATAAAGGTCTCCCCACAACCTGACGCGGCCGGCTGCGCTCCAGGGTCGCCATGTCAACGGGCATAAACAAACCGGCCCGCTTAGCTAGCGAATACCGAGCTGCTGCGGTGGACAGCCGGCCGTAGCGGACTCGCTTCTTTTTCGCTCTCTCTGCCCGCTCCCGTCGTTCGTTTCGAACGAACACTCGACAGCAAAGACCGCTGATTCATCTGTGCTACATTAATTCCACGTTCGTTTCGTTGCCTCATAATCGCGCGACGGGGAGAAGTCTCATTTTGGGTTGTTTCTGACAGGAATCTGGCGACTCTTACGCATCAATATCTTGCGGGCTACGCCAGGGTCGGTTTTCTGGGGAACGCGTGGTTATCTCTTCCAGCCGATAAAATAGCCTGCAAGAGTGATTTTCTACTCATATGACCGGTATTTTGGGAGAAGGTAGCTTTTGCAAGAACTATTCGCGTAAACTATTTTCAGACGGTGTCAAGCCTAGCGTAGCTTCCACAGTGCTCCAGCACAGCACTGCTTCGAGAGCACGGGATTTCGCCCATACAAAAATGTCCTATGGTCGGCTATAGAGAACTTTAGCTATTTGGCCCAAGAAGCTAGAGGTTTTTCTATGTCTGTTTTGAACATTTTTTATGGTCGCCTTTATAGTGCTCTTTAGCTATGTGTATGGCCTTATCACTGTATAGCCGCCTATGGATTTCCCTATTATTTCTGTAGCCGCCTACTGCTTTTTGTATGGTCCGCTATAGCTTATTTTATAGCTCGTCCTATGGTTCCCTTAACCCGTCTTTTAATAGTTGCCTATAGTTTTTCCAATGAATTCATTAGCCGCCTTTTGCCCTCTGTATGGTATTCTATAGCTTACCCAAAAGCTCGTCCAATGGTTCTAGTGTTTACCCGTTGTTCTATAGTTGCCTATACCTTTTCCTACGATTTTTTCAGTCGTCTATTGCCCTCTGTATGGTGTGCTATAGATTTTTCTACAGCTCGTCCATGGTTATTTTTACACATCGTGCTATGGCTGCCTATAGCTTTTCGTATGGTTTCTTTAGCCGTTTGTTACCTTCTGTGCGGTCTGCTAGAGGTTATTCTTTAGCTCTTCCTATGGTTCTCTGTAACATCAGACTATAGCTGCCTATAGCTTTTCCTATTTACTGCAATCGTGTGAAATGTGAAACAAATCGTTTCTTGTCAGTGAACAACTTAATAAATAAAAGCGCCGACCTTGTATCTGGATATTAAAAAAGGTTGGACATCCCAAATTTATTTAGGACACTTCGACTTCACAAACCATATTAAAACATCAAGGAAACCCTTCAAAAATGTACTCGCCCAGGTGACTGCCAGAAGGCAGGTAAACAGACACAGGGGATTGTTTTCAAATCTCCAAGAAGTTTATTAGACACTGCGCATCACGTAGACAAGGGCAGACACGCAAGCAATCCGTGATACGTGAAGAGGTACAACTATAGGCTGTTATACAACTGAGAAGATTGCTAAAGAAACAAGAACCGAGGTGATTTTTAATTAGTGTCTGTTCTCTTGGAAGTCGGCAGAATGATTTTCCCGAACTTCTATCTGAAGTCGCCACACATTGGCGGTACAATAACTTCATCGAACGACGTTTCATCGACCCACGATGTTTCACAGACAGCTCAAATTAGCTTTCCTATATTGGCTTCTCTCTTTTTTTTTCTTGTAATCAGCCGCCCCAGAATGTCACCGCGAATCGACATCTACGGGCGGGACATGTACGTTAACATTTTTGTAATGAGCCGCCGCAGACTGCCACCACCAAGTGGCGTGAACGGGTGGGCTGGGTCGGTGAGCGCGCGCCTCAGGGATACACGCGCGAAAATGTCCTTACAGCGTGCATTTCGCGTAACCAGTGACGATGAAACGTTAGTGTCGATGAAACCGTAGTGTCGACGAAACGTGCCTATAAAACGCGCATCCACGAAAAGGTGTCCATGAAACGTCTTTTCACAAAACGCCGGAAGAATAACAAAGTCAGTATTCTGCCTACAGTTGTCACATGATTTTAAACAGCCAATGGCAGGCGACTGCCGGTAGAAGTTCGGTGAAATTATTCGCCCGGCTGCTAGGAGATAGACACTGACCAATTCTAGAGGTAATCAGGAAGTGTACAGGTAGAAGAACGGTTAATTGTTGCCAAGGAGTAGGTTGCAGCGCACTTACGATGAAAATACCAGACTGGAAAGTTGAAATCCGAGATATATGTCGACATGGGCACTGCGGAACAACCACACAAACACAAAACCGAGAAGAAAGGGGTTCATGAAGATTCAACACGATGTGGCAGAAGCTGCCATTTGCCGAACCGAACACTAAACGCATCACAAGAATTTCTTGTCCTTCTTTGAAGAAATCGCTTGTTGCCGATATACGCGTAGGATTTTTGAAATACTGGTAGCCTTGGTACACTTCGAATACGTTGTCGCGGACAAAATCTACGGCAGCCCCGCAGACTGCAGCACAGATTAAACTAGGTCAGGAAGCAGGCATTCCGGGATTGGAAACTGCTACTATGTCATCAGTGACGTAGTAGCGGTTTAAAAAAAGAAAGGAGTTGCAAAGCAGCAGCTCCTTCAAGGCCAAAAGGGGGTTGCGCTAACAAAGTTTATATTCAGGGGCATCCCAACAATGAACACAATGAGAGGATTTGTCACCTGTATCCTCTTGAAACTTGATAGTGCAGTGGATTCCCCTTGCCTTCAGGCAGGTGCCGTAATTTGCCTGATCTTAAGCAATTGAATACTGTAGTGACGTGACCCTACACGGAGACACGACAGGCCTAAAACACGCAAAGCGTCTATTCTGTTGTCAATACCGCGAGTGAACAGGAAAGCTCCATGAAGGCCAGTTTTTGGACTTCTGAAGAAACGGCCCAGCCCATAAGTGGCCCAAAGCACGGGAAGTTTGGCAATACTGTTTTACGCCATATAACCCACATTATAATTTAAAATAAGTGTTTAACCGCGACTACGTTTTTGCGCACGATGTCCACAAATAGATAAATATTTGTATATGTATATATACAGGGTATGCCCCGTAAATTGAACCAAGGTTTAAAAATATTTTGGTGCATTGTAATAAGACGAAACCGAACGAATAAGTTTGTTCGTTGTTTAGAACAAGACAAGCTATTTTTCTTGTATTTTGCGCAATTAACTAATTAATTAATATTAATTAATTAACTTATGAATTATTTAATTTACAGCAAAAGTTCCAATGACTAAGTTGTAGAGTGCCCTCAGAAACATGCAAGTCAGTGTTTTTTTTTTGTCAAGAAATCTCTAACACGGTTTATTTTCCCGGGCTCAAAACAAAAAGCTCAACTCGGAAAAAAAAAAAAAACACACACACACAAAAAGACGAGAATTTGTCAACAGCACCCAGTTAACAGTGCTCTATTCAGCATGCAGGCCTAGTTTATTCAAGCCACGGCTGAGAACGCTGCAATACAAGGTGCACATCGCGCAAAGTCACACGTTGTTTTCATAATTCGCAAACTTTTTTAAAGCCAATAGAAAAAAAAAGGTGTTATGGTTTCTTGATAAAAACCACTAAATCGGATGTTTCTGAGGACACTCTACAACTTTGTCTTTGAAATTATGCCCTAAATTGAATATTTCAAAAGTTAAGTATTTAATCTTAATTAATTAGTTAATTGGGCAAAATACAAGAACTGGCCTGACTTGCTCCGAACAATGAACAAGCTTACTCGTTTGGTTTCGTCTTCCAAAAATGCACCAAAATGCTTTTAAACCTTGGCCCCGACACGCGGAGCGACTCTGTTTACCAACACGGCCTGAATGCCGCGCATGCGGGGAAGCTATGTGGGCCAAAGCGGCCCGGCTCTCCGTGTTTCGCCATTGCGTTGTGTGGCGTGCGCTCGCTGTTGACGTTGTAGGGGCGCTTCTAGCTTTATTTGTGCGTCGTATTTCCTGACAACGTATGTCGTATGCTATGCCCGACTATTTGAGCTCGCTACTTGGGCCTGAACGGAAACGGTATCGAGACAAACTGTGCGTGAACGGCGTTGCCTTCGAGGATCCGTACGCCGAAAACAAGGCCTGCTGGATTTCCGACGTGAAGCTGCTGCCACCGAAGTCGACGGCGCACGTCGTCGTTTATTTATTTTTTTCACCAAGCCAGTTCACGGCCGACACGGTGCAGGCGTACAAGTCTCTCGAGGCCTACGATTGCTTCGAGTCGGTTTCCGCGCTGCCGGCGGGATCAGCAGACTGTGGGTCTGCGGAAGTGTATTTATTAATTGATTAAATACACACAGCGTCTTCGAGTCAAGGTATGATATTTTTCTCACCCTCATGACCACAAGGCATCACAAGCAGTAACGCTTTGTTCGTTCTGCAGTCTTGGCGGTAACACGTTACAAGTAATGGCGTTACCAGGTACGCGTTACTTTTTTCAGTAACGTGCTCGTTACTTTTTCGACACAGTAACGGGCAACGTACTTATCTTACTATCTCAAGTAACGTAATTACGTTACTCGTTACTACTTCCAAGGTCTTAAAGAAATTACACTTCAATTTTTGCGTATTTTTAGGCGTCAAGCCATGTGAATTTCTGAGTTTTCTGCGTTTTTCTTTGCGTTTTTTCTCGTGAGTATTTAGGTGAAACCGTAAAAAGAGATAAAGTACTTATGTTCAGTTTCTGCATGAACATAATGTGTCAAAACAGTAAAACGTGTTAAAGCATAATTTAAAAGGTAACGCAGAAGTAACGTGGGTTACTTTTTATCGGTAACAGTAACGCGTTCCTTTTATTTTGAGGTGACGTAGCTTGGTAACGCGTACCTTTTATGTGCAAGTAACGATTAGCGTATTTCGTTACTCTTTTCCGGTAACGCCTACAACACTGCCGTTCTGTCGCCGATCCCTTTCTGCTTGGTAGCACGGGCGCGAGCCTCCGACGAGCGCTTCGCTGGTGCTTTGTGTGCGAACACCGTGGGAATAAAATCCCGGTGGTCTTGATCAGACGACGGTTTGCCTGGACATAAGCAATCCTCGGGACGGAGATTGCGTTAGCGCGAGGCGATTATTCTTTTCGATCCACGGATATTATCCGCCTTCTGTGTTTTTCAGAGTCTGCCGGGAACTTGTGGAAACTCACTCCGCTACTTTTGCTGTACCTTTCGGTGCAATTAACGGCAACACTGCTTCGCGGCATGCTGAAATGCTATGACGCCCATGCGAAACGTGCGCGCTTTTGCCCACACTACCCGGCTCCGGCGCGATCGCAGCGCCGCCGCAGCTTCGTGACGTCAAGCCCGCGTGTCGGTTTATACAGGGTATTCCACGCAGGGGGGGGGGGGGGGGGGGGGGGTAACGTGCGCTAGAGTGATACACGCGTGACGAAATGTCCCTACAGCGTGGAATTCGCGTAACGAGTGTCGATGAAACGATCGTGACGACGAAACGTGTGTCCATGAAAAGTTGTCTACGAAACGTAATTCCACGAAACGAGTTTCGACGAAATGAGAGGGACCCCTCTCTGGGAGCAAGAATACTGTCAACGGGTAGTTTCGGTTTTGGTTTCGCTGCTAGCGTCTCTGCACCGCTATTGATTACTTACTCGCGATAATGTTCGTGATGCAGTAACTACCCTTTTCCTGTCGACACAGCAAAGACTGCGAATAACGGAACAATTACGATTTTCTGCCAGGGGAACGGGCACAAACGCAGCACCGGCGAAATGAACGCAGATCGACGTACGCCGAACGCCTTGCCAGCTCGCTTCGTGCATTCGTTTGAAACCTCTAGAACAGCCACTGAGACTACTAGTACGGATCCCCTTGTATAACATCCTCGTTCCCTTGGTAAATGTCGTCACAGCGGCGTAGCAAGAGGTGGATGTTTGCGCTTGAACGCTTTCTCATGCAGCGCACGAGGTTCATCATGTACCGCGTTAGCCTCATTGAAAATAGCGATCGACGAAGGAATGGATTTATAAAATTGGAGTACTAATCTCAGTGGCTGCTCTCCAGCTTGCAAACAAATTCACGCCTTGTTCAGGCGAGGTGTTCGGCGAACGTCGATCTGCGTTCAGTTGACTTCGTCGTTGCGGATTTTTCGCTCGCTCCCCGTGCAATCAAAATCATAATTCTTTCGTTATTAGTTGTGTCCGACATGTTGCCATCAGAAGAAAGGGATAATTACTGCATCGCGTGTAATTGTAGAGCAATTCACGACAACGTGAGCAATGGCTGTGTGGAGACGATAGCAGACGACTGATACAGAACCCGGCGAAACCAAAACTATAGCCGATGAAAGTCTCCTGTCTTGCAAAGGTGTTAGTGATCTAATATCTTTTGGCCTTTTTGTTACATGTGGGTTCTTTGGAATGCTCTAATATTTACTAGTATTTTCGTGCTTGAGTCCTAGTATTTCTATTCGCCACTATTCGCTAATGGCGACTGAACATTTTAGCAATAAAAATTACAGGACACTTAAGACTGCTAACTGCTTTACACTGCGCGTAGGAATGCTTTCGCATTCCTTTACGCAGCCCATTCCTACAAGCAGCCTGCCCCGCTGTCCTCCACAGACGCCGGCCGGGCGGCGCGACATGGCTGAAAGCAGAGCGTAGAACACGTGATACAGTAGTGCACAAGGAGAGGGAGCGGGAATATCCCGCTCCCCCTCCCCGGCCACGCCTGACACGTGACCCGAAAGGGGGGAGAGAGTGGCGGACGCGCGCGCGCCACTCTCTTTTGTACCGGCGTGCGGGCCGCAGCGCCACGAGAGGGCTTCTGTGTGCACGTTCCCTAGAACAATGACGCGTCGCAGCCAATGGGCCTTTAGGTGCCGTTTTGCTCAGCCAATGGGAAAATGGGACTTGAGGTGCCGTTTCGCTCATGTAATGAAACAATGGGAATTTAGTTGCCGTGTTTCGCGGTTACAGACTGCCGCCGGCTCCGCTCCATGGGACAGTTAACACTTTCGCATTAAAATATTTTTGGGTAGCATTAGTCGGGTATGTTTGTGTTGATGACTACTTTGTGAAGCGGCATATTCACAAAATTTATTAGCGACCTGGGAAATAAATTGAAAACAAATGTGCGCCAAATTCTGCTGACCTGCGACTCCCGTTGAGAAGTGGAAGAGTCAAAACAGAGTCACACAAATCATTGACAGCCGTGAAGTATCCGATAGATCCATGGAAGCAGCGAAGAGAGTCATGGAAGCAGAAACTTCCTTTGGACTCCTTTTAATGCGAAACCATTAACTGACCCATGGTGCGGAGCCGACGTTGTACGTAACCGAGAAAAACGGCAGAGAAATGTTTTCCGCGGAACGGCTCTTAAAAGGGCTGCGACGCGGCCGGCGCGCCGGATAGTTCCAAGGAACGCCACCCCACAGGACGGCGCTGCTCCCGCGCGCCGCCGCAGCTGCGAAACCCGCCGCTCCCCAGAACCCGGGCGGCCGGCGTCCGCAGAGGCTGCCCGGCTCGTCTCTGCAGAGGATGGCGGGGCGCGCAGCTTGTAGGAATACGCTATGTATACTAATAATTCCGCATTCCTACGCGTAAGCAATTTTAAAGGTCCACTAAAGACGTTTCTGGGATCGTCTGTTTTTGGTCATTCTGCGGGGAATCTTAGCATCCCAGAAATCGAAAAATTATGCTCGTGCGACATCTATTTTCCTACTAAAAATAAGGGCCGCGCGTCAGCCATTCTCAAGTCGCCTCTCTCGGAAAGTGGGCTTGCGATTGGCTGACGCGCGCCCGTCGTCGTGCCGCCGGCGCCTCCACTGGATTTTGTGCTCCAGATTTTTCTGCTCAGAATGGGGCGTGGCTCGAACTTCGATCACATTTTAGTAAGGAAATAGAAGTCGCACAAGCATAATAAGCAAAATCACAACCAAAAAGTGAGCAGTCAGCGTGACGGTCACTTAATGCACTGCCATGTCTGTGGGTGCAAACCTGAATTTAAGTCGTGCACTGTTATTAGAAAACAGAGATAAGACGGTAAGGGAAATCATAGAGGCAGACCTGATAAAAAAAAAAACAAAAAAAAACTATGGGGATCGATGTGTCAGTACAGCGCCGATCGATTTGGGCGATAAGGAGACAAAATTCTTTCGTGCATTGGCGTGGCATGGGATTACCTTGAATGGCGCGATGATGCAGAGTATTTATTCCCTCGTTTTTCCGAGGATTAAACAATTGAAGTTAGCGCATTGGGTTATCTCGTTCTTAGTCTCGTCCCTGTCTTGAAGCGCTATGTTCTGAAAAACATAATTTTTGAATTTCTATATTCTGTTTCACCTTACGTCCTAGCGCAGCGGATGTTACGAGCCACTGGAGCCAATCCAAGGCCGTGTGAGTGTCACGTGACCTTAGAGAGGGTCCACAGCGTCGCGCGGAAAGCGTTTCACGGGCTACGTCCACCGAGCGGGATTGGCTAGGATAGCTCGTAGTGCCCGCTGCGTCCGGACGTATGGTGAAACGGATATAGGATCTTTGGAGCCCGTAAGATAAGTTATCACTAAGAACAGACGATCTCAGAAACGTTTTTAGTGTACCTTTAAGTGTCTTCCTGTAATTTTTTTAAAGAGTTTAAATTATATAGAACGGCACGTGGCCTCAAAGAAGAGAGTTAGCGCGACCCAAACCGCCCAGTTCTCAACCGGCGGTTTTCGGGCGGAAAGAAAAGAAATTTCGAGCCACAAATTGTGTTCTGGGTAGTTAAGCTCTCATTTGTCAAGTACAAATAAATAGCTTGGCGAGCATGAATACCCTGTCAGTGTCAGTTTAAGTCCATACGCAGCCGAAGCCACGAGCTGCTGAGACCAATCAGTGTCAAAAGGGTACGTACCATACTATTCATGTTCATAAGCAGAAAATAAAATTACAGGAGGACACCTAAGACTGCTTATGATGCTGCTTAACGCGGCAAAAGCTACACTCTCCCGCGCAAAATAATATGGGTGTAATAGATCCTTCAGAAAGCGCGGTTGGAACAGAACAACGGTTTATTTCCGTATGATCGTTTATATACACTGCGCATGTTATGATAAACGAACGCGGCTTGCGTTGGTGATAGGCACTGATAGCGATAACAACGAATATAGAGTGTCACTACATGACGCTCCTTTCTCCTACGACTATAGTTACACAAAACATTAAACAACGCTTGGCTAATCAATAATGCCATAGCGTACAACTATGGCATTATTGATCGCGTGTTAATCTTCGTGGTGGAGTCGGAGCTTGCGTTGCCGACTCCGGGCTCGCCTCCGGCCGCTGCGAGGGACCCGCTGTGGGTGGAAGCCTGACATGGTAGTCCACCCTTGTGCTGGCGTCCCCTTGAGGCGCCGTCCAGGTTCGTCTCAGCTGGTTCCAGTGTCTGTGATGGCGCTCCCCTTTGTCCAGTTGGACCGTGAACGACATCGGGCCTTGTACCATAAAGTTATTATAATGTACGCTAGAGGTTCAACTGGCACTAGTGTGCTGTTGCAAATTGAAGCAGACAGCAAGCAGTCGGAAATTGACTTCCGGTAATGCATTTCTATGGAAAAAAGCGAGTGAATTTCCTCTCTGCGCTCGATTATAAGAGCAAATATCACGAATAATTCGTACGTACTAGGTACATTGGAACATTTCCCAGTCACGCAGATGAAATAATTGGTCAGTTACGGCGTTTTTATTTTAAAATCGTGGCATGAAAAATGGTGCTAAAACCGCTTCGTACATGTATTTATGTGCACTGTCGGACACTGTTAGCGCGAACACGGCGTCGGCGCTTTCCAGTACGGAGGACATGTGGAAAACCGAGAGAGACGGCAAGAACTACGCAGTAACACTGAATAAGTAACTCCTTGTGCTTGCAGACGATCAAAATAAATTGAAAGTCACGTAATATAGTTCGATTTGCAATAAATAAGTACTGCTTTATTCTTTCTGCTCATGAATATGTGCGAATATGCTTGTTCTGGGTTCAAATCATCACCCGCACGCTCCAAATCTTTGCAAATAGAGAGAAGCCAGAGAACAGGTGCCCGAAAAAAACTGCCCGACATAGAAAATAATAAGAAAACACACCTTTCGTAGCCCACGTACTTATTCTTTACGTTTCGAACGTTTCTCTTTTTTTTTTTTTAACCACTCGTAAAGATACACGACGGGGTCATTTTCATATAGTGACAGGACGGGCATGTTAGCAATATATAAGCACCAACGGAATACTGGCGAACTTTGAACATACTCTACATTCCTTTCGATCGGTATTTTGCTTAGAATCGTCGCTCGTTTCTACAGACCTGCCATGGAACAGAGGTTTGGGCCTGAAATATAGCGAAGTTTAACATCGTTCAGCGGTAAAGAAAAAATGCTGTAACTAAACCCATTACACTTTCACGATATTAATAAAGGTACATACTATCCGGTACAACCGAAATAACAAAAGTTATTCATGTTATTTTACGGCGAAGAGGCAAAATTCACGCGCTTTTTCCCATAGGAATACACAGGAAGACTGGAAAAGTAGACTGCATGCTGTCTGCTTCAATTTGCAACCGGAAGTCCCGTAGACACTAGCGCCAGCTGAGCCTCTAGCGTTTATTGTAATAACTCTATGCCTTGTACTTCCACCACGGTAGCTCTTTTGCACCGGGGTCCTGGATTGAAACTCTGTGCGTAAACTGCGTCACCCACAGCAAAACACTTTGTTGGCGACGCCCGAACCTCAGGTTCACGCTGACGATCTGGGTGAAGTCTGTCCAAGGCTGTCCTCAACCTTTGCCCCATCATCAAATCCGCCGGTGACTTTCCCGTGACAGAATGCTTCATGGTGTGTTGTTTAAACAAGAACCGGGCAATCTTGCACTGAGTTGTGCCTTCCTGTTGTTTCCTCAAAGCTTGCTTGACTTCTGTTACCATCCGTTCGGCCCTGCCATTATAGGCGGGATGATAAGGTGCTGCGAACACTGTGCGAACACCCTTTAATTTCAAGAACGTTTGTATTTTAGCACCAGTGAATGCTGAGCCATTGTCAGAGACGATACGTCTGGCACCCCGTGCGTCGCAAACATTTTCCTTAAGCTGGTGACGACAGCTGAAGACTAAATTGATGGCATGATTTCTACCTCTGCCCAGTTGCTGTACGCATCAACTACAATTAGAAACGCTTCTGCCTTGACTGGCCCCGCGAAGTGTATGTGTAGATGACTCCATGATTGATCTGGCTTGACCCAGAATTGCACCGGAGCCTTGGGGTTGCTTTGGCGGTTACTTTGACACAGCTGACAGTAGCGCATAGATTCTTCAATCTGGCTGTCCATCTTTGGCCACCATATAAGCCCTCGTGCTGAAGCTTTCATGGCACTCATTTTCGGGTGTTTTGTATGCAGAAACGGAAGTATCCTTTCTCTTGCTACTTGCGGGATGACCACCCGGTTTCCCTGCGGTATACAATCACGATGCAACGACAACTCAGACTTCTTTACCTCGTAAGGCGCGAACGTATTGTCCGGTTGCCTCGACGGCCAGCCACTGAGGATCCAATCCTTGACCTTGGATAAGGTGCCGTCTTCCTTGGTCATCCTTGTGAGGTCTGCCGCCTGGAGTGGAGCATACTCGACAGCTTCTAACAGGTGCACGTCCCCCGGCGGCTGTGGCTCGTCTTCCTCTCACACGATCGGCAGACGACTGAGTGCATCAGCGTTGGAGTTGTCTTCGCCTCGCCTGTACTGAATGCGATAGTTATTAGCCCCGT
This sequence comes from Ixodes persulcatus, assembly GCA_013358835.2. Taxonomy (NCBI): domain Eukaryota; kingdom Metazoa; phylum Arthropoda; class Arachnida; order Ixodida; family Ixodidae; genus Ixodes; species Ixodes persulcatus. Next base: position 53,149 of record JABSTQ010010076.1, read on the forward strand.
GAAGGTCGCGTGGCGCCCCCTTACGGCGCTCCGGGGTGACGTCACGGCGAGGACAGAATTTTTCCCCGACTCGCCCCACTCGCCCTGTGGGAGCTGTGACGACGTTAGCTGTCGGTGCGCTCGTTTCAATTTAATTTTTTTTGTGCGTGTTTTTCGTGGGAAGTGTACATTTTCATATGTGGCTTTAGTGGGGCACGGCCTGTAGCTGCAGGCAAAACTTCAACCAACATTTCAGGCTTAGTTGACAGGGCAGGCAACGCTTGAATCGCAGCTGGTATATGAAACTGGAGAAATATGGCCACGATCGCAGGCGCATCACTATAGATTTACATCTCAACAACCATTGCTGCTGGTGGTTTGAACAAATTGGCAGGTTATGTATACTATTTTGTTTCTTTGGTTTTTTGTACTTCGGTTTTTAAACAAAAACACCGAAGCAGAAAAGTTGGATGCTGCTCGAGCAACACATTAAATATAGCCTGGGCCATGGAGAAAGAATCACAAGTGAGACGGCCCAAGTACAGGGGCAAAGTAAGGAAACAATGAACATTTATTTATATAGATTGCTCGCATTTGACCTTTGCTGGATTCGGATAGTATTTCGATGAACTCAAATCAAATCAAATCAGTTTATTTTCACCTTGTACAAAGAAGATGAAGGAGCTGTGGAAAAAAGCTACAGCATTGCAGCTTGACAAGTCCACAGACTCATCGAGCTGCACTTCACTAGTAGTATCTGTGGACTTGTTTATATCATCCCTCAAGTAATGTACAAAAAGGACAAGCGAAGGTGTCTAGCCCGTTATTAGTCCCTTGGGCTCTGAAGTTAAGATTTTATCTAAATCAAACTGTCCTGAAGCTAAAATACCTAAAGCTTTTCTCACGCAAACTGTCACCCTTCACAGGTTCCACATTTTCTTCTACTAGTGCAGCATCTACCACTGAACAGCCGTTCGAATGCTTGATGTTCCTCCTGTTTTGTTTTGTTGTCAGAGAGTCCAGCTGTAGGGAGTTTGGAGGCTGAGGAAGCTTTTGGGGACCTGCAGCAGTCTCTCTTTTAGCAGGAATTGACAATTTAAACTAAACGGTCTATTTCCCGAATACACAAGGCTGGAATAAAGGAAGAATGCCATGAAAAAAGTCAAGAAACATTCAAAATTACGGTACTAGCTGTGCATATTTTTGGCAGTTCAATACATCTCATACAGGCGACTGGGGCGATTCGGCCGTTTTTCCTGCTACCATACAAACCAATTTCCAGTAATTGTGCATCTTCTAAAAAATAAAACCTGCCTGCATATGTGTACGAACTATATTAATAATTCACGAAGACGCTACATTTATGTAAAAAAAAAAACTGTTTCACGAGCACTTCAATGGTCTTCAGATTCATGACCTTTAAAACATCTGCGAACCAGCGCATGCAGAGTGGCACGCGCAGAGTCGGTGTCGCGAGCTAATTTGCCGACCGCCCAAAGGCCTTTGATATAAATGCAATTTGAAATGTCTGCAAAACGGGGTGCAATATTCTCCTAACTCATAAACATGCAAGGAACAGAATTCCAGCGTCTGAAACACGTACACCGCAGCTTCACCGAACCCTCGCACGATTGCCTTTTGCCGTGTGGACCGAGAGGGAGGAACATAGGCGGAATTGCCTTCACCAATAGCTTTCGGGATTTGTAACCCAATTGTAAAAGTAAAAGTGACAAGCAAGCTTATAAAAGGTACGGAAGCACGTCGGTAGTACACCGGGTAAACGAGGTCCCGCTCCTCGAAGTGCTTGCGGCACGCAAGGGCCAAACCAGGAAACCGTGGCAGGGAAGCGAGCCGGATGCGAGGTCGCGGAGCGGAGTCCTTCCCCTGACGTCACGGTATACCTCACCCAATCAGGGTGCGGCGACCGCAGCGACGCTTGTGTTCGCTCTCGGGGCTAATAGGGCTGCGACAACAAAATCCAGTGAAGCATCCTGGGTGACAGCACTTCTGGCACCCGCTTGTCAGTGTTGAACAACCCCAACAGAGGCTTATGATCTTTTACTACGGTAAAGTGTCTTCCGGCCAGGTACTGGTGAAATCTTTCCACTCCGAAGACGACTGCTAAACCCTCTTTGTCAATCTGCGCATAGTTGCGATCACTAGCACCGAGAGTTCGTGAGGCGTAAGCTAGAGGTTGCTCTTTCCCATCATCAGCCCTATGCGCTAGGACGACCCCTACCCCACAGGAGACGCGTCGAAGCACAAAACCAACTGACGCTTATGGTCATAGGGAACAAGTACTGCATCCGAGCAAAGCAACTTCTTCAGCTTTTCAAAAGCCCGCTGGTGCTCACCTGCCCATTTCCATTCTTAATCGTGGTCCAACAGCCAATAAAGGGGTTCCGCCACTTCTGTCTTCCCTTTGAGGAAACTGGCGTAAAAAGTTAGCATCCCCAAGAAAGCTTGAAGCTGCTTCATGCTTGTCGGCGATAGCGCTTGCTGAATGACGTCCGTCTTGCTTCGGCTCGGGTGGATGCCAGTGGAATCGATGCTGTGTCCCAGTAATTCAATGCCTGCCTGACTGAATTCACACTTTTCTTTGTTTACTCTTAGCTGCGCGCTTTGCAGACGCGCCAGCACGGCTGCAAGCCTTTCCGAGTGTTCGTCTGCGTTGCTTCCAGATATCCATATATCATCGAGATAAGCCTTCACCCCCGGAATGCCCGCCAACAACGTGTCAATGACTCGCTGAAACACCCACGGCGCCACCGAGATTCCAAACGGCAGCCGCCGAACCTTACATGGTCCTTTGATCATGTTGACGGTCAGCATTTCTGCTGATTCATCATCTAGGCTGAGCTGTTGACACGCCTGAGTTAAGTCGAGCTTGGTAAAACTTTTACTCGACCCCAACGTCACTAACATTTCCGTGGTCGTGGGCAAAGGGTACCCGTTGCTTTTAATAGCCTTGTTTACGGTACTACGATAATCTCCACTAAACGCAAAGTTCTGTTTTTCTTCCTCACCACTACTAGCGGTGTCGCCCAGTTTGAATACTCAACCGGCTCCCAGACGCCTGGTTGCACCAGGCGATCCACTTCCTCGGCCACGTCGTCCTTGAGGGCCAGCGGGACAGGACGACTCTTGAAAAACACCGGGCGGGCGTCCTCTTGAAGTTCTATGTGAACTGGTGGTCCGTTCAATCTAGGGAGGTCACTGCCGAAAACCTCAGCAAAACCACCTTTAGCTGCTGAATTTACTCAAACCAGCTAAGTCCGAGTAAACTGTTACCACGGTTCTTTATTGCTAACAAAGGTAGCTCTGCTCTAAAGCCTTTGAATTCCTCTTCCACGTTTGCCCTACCCACCACGGACAACCTTTCATTCGACCAGGTTACAAGCTTTGTGCCGGCTTCTTGAAGTGGTATCTGAACTTGCTTCTTCTCGATAAACCGAAACGTCTCTTCACTCCCAATCGAGCAAGATGTACCTGAATCGACTTCGACTTTCTGCCCTTGAGTCTGCACTTCTATCATGAACTTTTCAGCCTGTTCAAGCACTTCGCATACAGAAAAAAAATGCGCTCATTTCATAGGCACCCTTGTTCTTCCCCTCCCGCTTACGCAGGTCAGTTGTCTTCCGCGACGTTTGACTCTCGTCTTTTGAACGACATGCTTTTGCCACGTGTCCAACCTTTTTGCATTTGAAACAAGCAGCCTTTCTAAAACTGCAAACATGCGGAGCGTGCTTACCATTGCAGTGGAAGCAGCTGACGTCGTCCGCCGTGGTGTCCGGTTTCATGCGTGTCGCTTGAACCAGACCCTTGCTTTCTTTGGTTCCGTCTTGAGCTTGCTTGCGTATATCGCGCTGCTGCTTCGCCGTTGCTTCCGCCGTCAGTGTCATGTCGTACACCACCTCAAACGTCAGGTCGTGTTTTGCGAGCAGCCGCTATTGAACCGCTTCGTTCTTGATGCCGCATACGAACCGGTCCCTCATCATGACGTCCAGTGGAAGCTGTTTGTCACTGAAACCGCAGTCTTCAGACAGCTTACGGTGTGCCGTAAGATACTCTGATACCGCCTCACCGTGAGCTTGGTTTCTTGGGTAGAATGAGAATCTTGCGTACAGCTCCGAAGGCCTTGGATGCATGTGCTCGGTCGGTCGGTCGGTCTTGCTGGCTTGACCAAGGTCACGATCAGCCCGTAAGTGTCCTCGCCGCAACAACTAAGCAGAACCGCTCGTTTCTGCTCGTCCGCGGTTATCTTGTTTGCAGCGCAGAACATCTCTAGCCGTTCGACGTATTCATCATCCCAGGATGCATTCGTGCCGAGACGATATTCGCCGATCCTGCACATCGACATTTTGCCCTACTTGACCGGGACTCGCCTGCCCGTCGATCCGGCTCGTCGCCAATGTAATAGATCCTTCAGACAGCGCGGTTGGAACAGAACAACGGTTTATTTTCGTATGAGCGTTTATACCACTGCACATGTTATGATAAGTGAACGCGGCTTGCGTTGGTGATAGGCACTGATAGCGATAACAACGAACATACCTTGTCACTACATGACAATGTGATATACATTTACGAATGTCAAGAAGAATGAAGCACACACGCCAAAAACCACGACCAAAAACAAGTCCTGAACCGTCCCTCGAGCAGCCCACACCTATGGGTACGCACGCACGATTCACTGACGTATACGCGCGCAAAAAAAAACAAAAAACAAACAAATCAGCAATCAAATGAAAAAAAAACTGGCTTCTGTCGCCGTTACCTGATCACCCCACCACCACAAGGCAGGCACGCGCAAGGGAGGCACTCACCCCCCTCCTTTACACGCATATACACACACAAGCAGGACACACGAAGCTACAAGCCCCGTAAGCCATACGCCTATCAGCACTAAACGCGTAAACAAACTACCTCACGGGAGCTAACAAGTAAAGCGGCGTAACCAGTACCCCTGCCTGGACGCCACAACTCGGCCGCAACAAACAGCGACCGCAACAGAGCTCCCGAACACGCGCCTCAGAACCCCTGGAAGCCGTCACCCCTGAGTCCCAACAATGCGTCGGCGCGCGTGCTCGCGCACAATGGGCGCGCATTCCGGAAGTGCACCGCGAGAGGAGTCAATCGAGCCAACACACGCCTACGTTCTTGGCGGAGAAGAGCCGCACGCGACAACAACAGCCGTCAAAGAAAAACGACCGGGAAGACGTCCAAAAGCGATTCGAACGCGTGCCGTGACAAAGCCGCAATTTCCCCTATTCCTTTCTTCCGCGCACAAGATCAACAGAGACGCGCCACACGAACACAACAACAGTAAGCACAACTGGCGACGCAAACAACCGCGCACCGGTGGGGGGGCACCCCTCAGCTCTCTCCATCGCTCCCCGAGAAAACCTTGGGAGGAAAAACCTGAGTTTCTGTTCCCGAACCGATCCCCTCCCCGATTCTTCCCCGGAACCAGCAAAAATTGCAGAAAGGGCGCGAAAAACCAGACGCTAAATAAATTGATCCCCCCCCCCCCTCTTTTTTCCGAAAAAAAAAAAAGTTTGAATCTTTGTGGGGCGGGTGGTTGGGTGGGGGGGGGGGGAGGGGGGAGGATATGGGGGGTGATCAGTTCCCCCCTCCCAGAGGTGCTGTTGTAGCACGAGGGTGCGGAACATAAGGGTTGGACAAGCTTTTGGGTCAAAAGAACCCGCTTTTGCGCGGAAGAAAACAGTGAAATATAAATGCGAAGGAACGAACTGGTTCTGCCCTTTGTGGATCCCATTGTCGTCTCCGCTTTTTCTCTCGAACTCAGCCTTGCCGAAAATCCCCACACCTCCGCACGCCGAAAAAAAGGGATCCTTGAACCGTACCTGTCGACGCGAAATTATTCTGAGTCTAAGCAGCATTTTTGTTCTTCATTCATCCTATACGAACTATGGAAGAGAGAGAGGCCCTGGGAACCAGCGGATTCTCCAACAGCCACCACGGCACATGAAAGCTGCCAGGGCGCGGCTCTTGGATGTGTGGCCTTAAGAACAGAAAGCACCAAGTCGATCACACGCCTTAAACTCCAGTCTGCAATCGCGGATTTCATTACAAACACGGAAAAAGTGCAGGCGGCATCTCAACATAACGGCCATCTCGCAGTGTTTGTCTTCTTTTGCGTTCTGAATTTCAGTCACGCACATTTGCTTAGCAAACGGATGGAAGTTTGGTAGGGTTGAAGAAAAATTAAAAACAAAAAAAAAAACAAAGATGACTGAATGAAATTCTCTAGTCAAATCAAAGGAATAAGAAAAAAGAAGGAACCAGCGGAACTTGGAATACTTTAAGAACATTTTTTTTTTTTACCGTGCGCAAATTCGAGGACAAGGAGGAGATTAAACTTAAGTAACACAGAAAAAAGGCTAGTCTTCTCCATGCAAGTCGTCTCGGACGGATCTCCGTAAATGCGCTCAAGTCTCTAATAACATACTCAAATAACTGGCGAGCTGGTGACAATTCATATGGGAAAAAACCTCGATACTGAGGAATGCGGAAAAAAAAAGACACCCCACCAAAGACCGGCCACCACACAGTCTTAAGGTTTTTCAAAGGTGAAAAGCCCAAATCTTGAACGTTTCGCTCGTTAATTGTGCTAACTCTCAGGCAGACATGTACAAGTTACTAAAAAAAGTAATTAAGTTAGGTTACTGAGTATTTGTCTCAAAAGTAATTTGAGTAGAGCAGAAACTACTCAAATGGAAAGTAAGTTAGTAAATTACTTTCTACCGTAAACAAATTAGCGAATTACTTTTGAAGTTACTTTTATTTTTTTATGGTAATAAGAAAGCATATAGGTTTTGATCTGTTAGCGAAATTCTGCTAGCCAAATATAAAGCAGCTTGTGTTTTTACAGATATGCTTTAATAGCTGGTTCTACTTCTGCGTGCATACTTTTTTTGCACTTTTTTTTTCTTTTTTGGTCAACGATGTGCTGCGGGTGTATCATTTCTACTTTGAGGATTAGTACTGCCTGAGCTTGATTTTGCAGATGGTGTTTGCTTGTTTACAGGGTTGCGTAAAGTACATATAACAAATACTTGAAGTAAAGTACAAAGTAAATGAGAGGTTATGCACTGCAAGTAAAGTAGTAAGCACACCATGGGTCAATGTACTGGAAATAAATTTCTATAAATAAAATAGGCTTTCAATGTAAAGTACAAGAACATTTTAACACATTCTTTCTTGATGCCCTTTCATCCCCTATACAATTTTTTCCTTTTTTAAACTGGTATGCGTTGCTCTAGAGGTAATCGGAGGTGCGTCAGCATTTTTTTTTTTTTTTGAAACGGCGGCAAATATTAGATGAAGTCAAGTCGCCACCGAGGAGTTGTTTTACTCTCGCTGACGAAGTATTTAACACAAACAACTACTAAGGCACTTATTTCTATCGGTCTTACAGCCGCCATAACTTCACTCAGCGGAATGACCAGGTGACGTCTTGAAAGACGATAGCGCGTCTTTACACGATGATAGGCCATTTTTTTTGTTTTCAACATTGAGGAATGTACTTTTAAGTCGGGAGACAAACTGTCCTTGGAAAGTACTAGAAAAATACTTTAGTAAAGTACAAGTACATGCTCAGAGAACGCACTTCAAGTAAAGTAAAAGTTTTCTAAACCTACTTGAAGTAGTACTTTAAGTACTATGTACTTATAGTACGTCCCAACACTACTTGTTTATTTATGTTTTTTTGTAAAAAGGCGGGAGAATTACTAAGATTTCTCGAACGATCTTTGCATCTTGCAAGACCGGCATATTCTGAGTTTTGGACGGAAAGGCAACGCAAAAAGGTTAACTTTACGTTGCCCTTTAGCAAGTGAGTCTTCAAGTAAAGCACAAACTACGGGAGCACCAGGCGAGCTTCAGAGCGGGTGCTGCATTTTGTTGCCTCCTCTGAGTGAGGATGCATGTCTACAGTTCCTGTAGTGGGCAAGAGTTTCTACGTGGAGGAGAAGCGGAGACAAGCCCTTTCTTAAAATGCGTCAAGTCTCCCTCAGCTTCGGTACACAACGAAACGCTAGCCTTCGGCGTTAATCCCGCAGTTACTCGGCATCACTTGCGACATGTCTGTCCGCCCCCCCCCCCCCCCCCCCCGCCTCGTAGCACGGTGGTTGCAGTGGGGGGGGGGGGGGGGGGGGCTCGCGAAAATTTTAGTGGGATTCGGACTCTCCATACCATCCCCCCCTGCCTACGTCACATGCTTCCCCCTCTTTGCAAACATCAGCTGATCTTCCGAGGTTTTATATCTTTTTGTGCAGGAATGCTTGTTGGTAAGCAAAACCTGCCACTCAAAATTGGAAAGTAATTTGTAATTTGAGTAGAAGTTACTCGTAAAAAGTAATTAAAGTAAACTACTGATTATCGAAATAAAAATGTAATTGAAAGTTACTAAACTACTCAGGAAAGTAGTTAAACTACAGTAACCTGAGTAGAGTAGTTGGACTACGTACAAGTCTGCTCTCAGGTGGCCGGTTGTATCCAGTGCACGCTAGTCTCGTCGTTGCCACATCAAGGAATTACTGCTCGTATTGCAGAACGCTGGAAACTCAGCTCTTGAAGGTTCCGGTTCAAAAGAAACCATCTTGAACAAGCCACGAGCTTAACCACTGGATGGCGGCTCCAATCTGTGTGACAGAAAAACTGGTATGGTACGTGTCACCGATGTATCTCCTCCGTTCTTAATTTACTATTTTCAGCTGCCCCTCTTTGCACGCTGCTCGTTTACCGAGCGCTCTCTCCCGCATCACGCGGTGGCAGCCCTTACCAGTTGGCACAACTTCTAAGCAAACCCAGCTAGTCTAAAGTTGCAAAAGTTGAAGCTTGGGCGGGTTCGTACGTACTTTCTTCATCCGGTCTCTCGTTCTTTGCACTGTTTTAATTCTCTAGCCTAAAGCTAGCTCAGCCAGTTCATCTATCGGAGGATGCCAAGCTCAGTAGCTTATATTCTCCGATAAAGACCTCTGACCCAAGGCCTGTGGCGCAGTGATTGCCCCACGCCTTCGTACAAAATATAACCCAGTGATTAAAAAGGTTGCTGTCGCCTACTACATATTTATTGGACTAAACATATTTGCTCGCGTAAACGATTAGGAGACACTTTTTTCAAGACACAGGTTCACAGGGGCATCGTCTAGAATTAATGCAACGCTGAACGGTCGGTTTATTTTATCAACATAAGAATTGGCAAGCGACTGGATGTTACAAAATATTGTTTCGCAGGAGGGCGCTGTATATTGGTTAATTTGAAGTACATATGAATAGTGCACTTACAGAGTACGGTGTTTCTTGAGGTTCCTATTAAGATATATATTTGTTAGTTGGAGTAGATAGCCTCAATACTTCTGATAACTATACTCGTCACGTCGCTGCGCCTTCGCGCATGCGTACCTTATTCTTATCAGCCTGCAAAAAGCATCAACTAAAACTTACTAATAGTTAGGAGTTCACAAATTATGTGGTGGTGTATTGGGTGAGCAGTGATCTGAGAGACAAGTTTCTTCCCGAAAGAAATATGTTTGTCATGACTATTAATGGGCGCTACCTGTAAAATGCGGTATCGGGTATCGGGGCAAAAACGTCTATATTCCGTTTGGCTCTAAGTCATAGCCCAGTGGACACTGCAAGCCGATGAGGCCAGTGAAGCAGTGCCAAAAACGTTATGTCACTAGAGCCCGTCATTTTCTAGTTCGTATGTCATCACCGGCTAAACCAATCAAGTGCAAAGCATGTGCCACGGCCTTGTACATTTAGCGTCCGTGTTTGTACTTGTGTGTCTTTCGTATATAGATAAATACATAGTCTTTATTTGACCCTGGAGGGTCGGAACATTGCAGAAAGGCCATTGACCCGTACCTGAGGCCTGTGGTGCCGCAATATTACAGAAACTTAACAAAACAGTAACAAGAACAGTAACAAAGATTTAACGCAAAGGGCATATGGAACGGCATATGTGAGTTGAAAAATAGGTGTCCGTCACTGACGGAAGACGTCTAACGCCTCCTTGCACCGGGCTTTCATGTCCTCTTTCTCTTGGGGGACACTCGGTGAGCTGCCTTGGTAGTGAGCGCCACAGTGCTACAATCCTGATGCACTGTAAAGAAACGACGTGAAAAATACGTCCATTTGCGTCATCAAACGATACGTTGCAGCCTCGTTTTTCGAGAAGATGAGTTTTCATCGTCTTCCCGCGCGCGCGCCATCTCGCGAGCTGCGCGCTTAGAGCCTGCGCCGTAGCCGCGCATGCGCAGTGAAACGCGAGCCTGCGGCGGGCCTCGTCAGCCTCGTCGTGCTCGTCGCGCGACCGTACGGATTGACGCAACCAACTAAGGGACGCAGTTAACGCAGCGCCCTGTCTGATGCCTCGTTGACAGTTCTTCGCGCTCTTTGCTCGTCGGCTCCAAACGAAACCAACTACGCTTGCAATCGCCTCGAAAGGTACGTATACACGACTTTATTACCTGCAGCGTTGAGTGGTTTGGTATACACAGATCAAAGTAAACATTGAAGGACAGAAAGCACACATTAAGTTTTGAAATCGCAGCTTATTTGAAAGCTTCTCGGTGTGCTCTGTTACAGGCGTCATTTCGACGGCGTGTACTCCAACGTAACGTCAGTCAGTGTTCACACTCGCGTCGCTTCGCTATCTGTTATTTCATGTGCGAAATGAGGTTCACGTACAAACCAGGCCGCCGCGTCTCTTTCGGATATTAAGCCTCCAGCCCCCTGGATTCCGGCGTGCTTGGCCGCCGCAACCGTTTGACTCATTTGGATGCGCCGGCTCGTTCGAAAAGGCGTTGTTTGAAGCTCAAGAGTCACCGAAGTGTTACCGGAATTTCTTTTTACGAAATTCGCGTTAGGCGCTCGGCTCTGCGTTCGTACTTTTTCCTCCCGGGACCCGGGTAGACCATGAGTGCCGATCTGTGGTGCCGACAGGCGCCGAACGGAGTTGAGAAACGCTAGCGAGTGTGTCATATTTTCGTGACGCGGCCCAACTGCCCTGCTAACGGCCGCGCACAGCGAATGGTGTGAAGAAAACGGCACGCGTTTTTCTATCTTCCCGTCGGCCATGTTTCACCTCAGTCAGCGCATAGTGAATCTCGGCTGTACGTCGGTTGACTCCCGATTCCCACTACAACGGAGGCTCTTTGGTGTGATTTTATTGTGATGATCGTTACATCTTGCTTTTTTTTTATCTAGGATGCACACTTCTAGACGACCTTCTACACGTTGCACTGCTTGTCGACGTGTCGCTGGTGCTTGAGGCAAACAAATTGGAAGTCACTGCTTGCTCACTTTTGGGTGAACATATTTCATGATCAACATCAGGTGTCCGAAGGCGGCGCCCTGGAGTTTGTTCAGAGGTACCTCAACATACTATATTAGAGTGCCGTATTGTGTGTTGTAGTTTCATTCAAAACCAAATTGCATTTTGTTTGTAATATGCCTTTTAACTGTTCACTAAAATTAAGGCAAACATTGGCCACGAGAAATGACTCGGCCAACGTAGCCGAAAAATTCCTCGCATAATTTGGTCCATGGGTCGTTTTGGATGTTGACACATTTCTCATGAATAGTGAGTGTTATGCACATGTGTTTCTTCTACTTTTCGTACAGGTACTTCTGTTAGATAAACCCAAGCAAGGGCAGCAAGACAGTCTTCTGGGGTCACACCAAGGTTAACGGCATTCCTGTTCGAGTCCAGAGCCATGCCAACAAACTTCACTGAACCTAATGGTACATTCCCTCTGAAATGTGTGTGTCTGTGTGTTTTTTTGTTAAAAGGGTAGTACACCTTTTAAACACCCGAAACTTCTTAAGTGGTCCCTGTACCAGACAATAGGGTCTCTTAGGCCCGCTTCAGACGGGGCAATTTCGCCCAGCAACTTGACGTCGTAACACTGACCACCCGTGTTCACACTCAGCAACCAACTGCTGCAATTTGCCATCATCGTTAAATTTTATTTTTCTTCTATATTTAGACACAAAATTATGCATTATAAACGTGTTTTTATACATTTAAATGTCGTTGAGAACACAAATGCATCTTTCTGAAACGGTTGATTTCCAAAAATGATCAATTTCAAATCAGAAACAAGTCTTTAGTTGTCATCATCACCGGCACAGAGTATCAAGTGAAAATTATCGAGTGAAAATATCACGTCCCTGATTGGCCTGCTGCAGCTTCAAACGTCTTTGAATTGCTCCGAGTTGCTCACTTGTTTTGAGCCGGACGCGATTTCAGCAATTCGTGTCAAACTAGGGAAAGCTGGGGAACAACCTGCCAGCAGCCTCAAAATTGCTGAGAAAGTTGCCCCGTCTGAAGCGGGCCTTAGAGAACTGAATTCAAGGACCGTGGAGCTCTGGGTTAAAGCCCACCTGGAGACGTTTTTTTTTGTTTGTGCCATTTGTAATACATACATATATACTTTTTTTTTTAAATTTTAACGTGTAGACACGTAATTTCACACTAATTTACATTTACAAGTGTTTTTATTCACACGCTGTGGCTTCCTAGTGCAACAGCTTCTCGGTGACCTATTGCAAGCTCTTCAAAGGGAGGGGCATCTTTCTGCCCTTTGCAGGCTGTAAACCTGTGGCTTACTACACAGCTCCAGCGGGTCGCACCTCGCTCGCTGGCTCCATCACGAAGCATGTGTACTGCATCAGTCATTACACACCGTAAGGTCATACACGATCGGGTCGCAGCACCTGGGACCATTCGTCACTGCACTTGGCTCCGGTATGGGGGCATGGTCGGGGCATGAAGCAGGGGTACAACTTGGAAATGCTGATTTTCGTTACCTTTGAAACACATTTTTTGTTACTTTTGTGTTGAGTTATCAGCATTTTGAGGGTGAGGAAGCAAGCAGCAGCGACAGCAAGAAAAAAATAATTTAAAACCGCTCTCGCCGAGAACCTATTACGAGTTCTAGGAAGCCACAGAGTATAATTAAAACGCTTCTAAAGGTGAATTCGCGTATAAATTATGTGCTTGTGCCTCAAAAATAGAAAAACAAGTTAAATATAATAAATAAGGGCCAAAACATACATTAGAAGTACTTAAACCAGAACAAAACAGTCTGTAAGTTCGAGATTTGACACCTCGAACCACTCAACCACCCCCCCCCCCCCCCCCCTCCCCGATTTTATTTCCAGGTTGTTTATCGAGGCATATGAATCTCTTTCTCAGCTGCCGGCTGCAAGAGGGATTGCTTTATTTTCATTTACTTGACTATTTACACCAAATCTGACAAGGCGCCAAGAATAGAACCTCATTTGTCGGCCGAGGCGCTGTGCTTGCATCAAGGCGAACTAGCCTGGCTTGCTAGGCTTATATTTTGTTTCGTTACCTGTGCAGGATTCCGTTGCTGCTCATCAGAAAAAAAAAATAACCGTGACTAAGTCTGACCTTTTCCGGTGTGCAGGTATCCTTGGCAGTAGTCTGCTAAATGAGGCAAAATATATATAATTTTTCTTTTTTAGCAAAGACGCATTGTTTTAGCATGATGAGCCACACTATTTGACTAGGGTGAAACAGAGAACGAGCCTCTACAATTGGCTCTATTTTCATCTCTCACATACACTATTTCCTGCCTTCTGTGGTCTTGTATCCGGCATTTGTGTCTCTGTTCGGCCAAAGCATCTGTGTTAGACTAAGACTTGGTTGTTTTGGATATGTGCAGGTATTCTTCGCCGCAAATGGCTGCCAATCAGGAACATGAGTTTGTTCTCGGCCACCATGAGCAAGTATTTTCAAGGTGAGCTATTTTCCGCCTATATGAGTTTTTTGTTCCATTCCTCTTGGATGCCATTTCCAATGTGTAGTGGTCTTGCATTAGTCTTGTTGTCGCTCTTCTGCAAAAAACACCCGAGTTTGACTAAGACCGGGTTCTTTCTGATACATGCTTGTCTTGGTGGCAAGCACCAGCCAATCAAGGCCAGAAGTTTGCTCTTCGCTACTCCTGGCAAGGGTTTCCAAGGCGAGTGATTGATGCCTATCTGGGTTGTGTGTTTCACTCCTCACAGACACACTATTTGCTGTCTTTATATAGTGGTCTTGTGTCAGGCGTTTGCGTGTCTGTCCGACCAAAGCATCTGCAGGGTGTCTAGCCACCGGGAAAATCGGGAATTGTCAGGGAAATTTCAATTTCCGGGAAAAATCAGGAAATTGTCAGGGATATTGTCTAAAAGTGAGTCCAGTCAGGAAAAATGAGCCGGAAACGCCATCGACTTCTCTGAGCAAAGGCTTGAAGACTGCGGGGCAGAAAAATAGGCAATAAATTCTTCTTAGAGCGGAGCTCGAGCTCTGCTCAGTGCTCACCCGATGTATTGTGTGCTACCCGATGCAAAAGGAACATCCGACAAATCCAGTCCAAACATTACATTACATTGGAATGGATTGGATTGGGGGTGCGACACTAGGCTAGATCCAGTTAAAACTACTAGATTTAGTAACAAATGGGAAAGCCGCAGACCCCAATCCAATTCAAGCCTAAAGCCGAAATATCCGAAAGTGTGCAACTGGCGGCCATGCTGTCTTTCGATCATTGACGTGTGTGGTTGAGCGTCGTGTTTTCATCATGTTTCCTGGCGCCTCTTCACTGACGATGTCGGCGGCAAGAAAGTACTCGTCTAATCCGGACTAGACGAACACGAATATTTTGGAATGTGCAAGTTGCATTAAGCCCGTACTAAATGGTCCTCTCAATGCTCAGTGCCCTGTGTTGTAATAATCTTATATATTTAACCGCCTCTACAGTGGTCAGGGAAAACCTGGAAAAGTCAGGTAATTAAAAAAAAAAAAATATTTTGCTAGACACCCTGATCTGCATTAGACTAAAACTGGGTTCTTTCGGATATGTGCAGGTATTCTTGGTAGCAGGTGGCTGCCAATCAGGAACACGAGTTTGCTCTCGGCCACCAAAAGCAATTATTTTCAAGGTGAGCTATTGCCCGCTTATATGAGTTTTCTGTTCCATTCTTTCTGGATCTCATTTCCTATGTGCAGTGGTCTTGCATTAGTCTTGTTGTCTCTCGTGTAAAAAAAAAACCGAGTTCGACTAAGACCGGGTTACTTCTGATACATGCATGTCTTCGTGGCAAGTGCGAGCCAATCAAGGTCAGAAGTTTGCTCTCTGCCACTCATGGCAAGTGTTTCCGAGGTGAGTGATTCATGCCCATCTGGGTTATGTGTTTCATTCCTCACAGACACTTTTTTTCCTGTCTTTATAGTGGTCTTGTGTCAGGCTTTTGTGTCTCTGTTCGGCCAAAGCATCTGTATTAGACTAAGACTGGGTTCTTTCGGATATGTTCAGGTTTTCTTGGCAGCAAGTGAATGACAATCGGGAACACGAGTTCGTTCTCGGCCACCAAGAGCAAGTATTTTTAGGGCAAGCTATTGCACGCCTATACGAGTTTTGTGCTCCATTTCTCTTGGAGGCCATTTTCTATGTGTGGTAGTCTTGCATTAGCATTTTGTTTTCTCTCTTATTCAAAAACACCCGAGTTCAACTAATACCCAATTCACACGGCAGCGTAAAGGTATCTTTGGCACAGGTACCTGTAGTAAAGGGAGCTGGAGATCGTAATCACACGGCGCATAAAGTTCCCTTTCGCTAAGGGAGGTTCTGTGTTAAACAGAGCTCGGCAAGCTCCCTTTACAGCTACAGGGAGTAGCCTCGGACCGACAAACTCAAAATAAAAGTCTCAGATATAGAAATATATCTTGTTTAATGCATTATAACAAAGTGAATATGTATAAGTGGTAAATTATGAAATGATTGTGCACACAAATGTGATGAAATATTACAGTAACGAGGAACGCATACTCAAGCTTAGCAAGTAGCAACGGCAGCACGTGGAAAGCAGTGTATGCTACGAACCCGAACGCGATGCACCACTGTGCGCTTTTTTTCAAGGTTGTAGACAAGTCGTCTGACTCTCCCGCCCAGACCTTTTATCCTCGTCGTCCATCCCTTTCGATGGCGTAACCGTGAGACTCTGACGTGGTTCGTTTCTGCCAAGCACTATTTAGCTACTTCAGTCAGAACTTTGCGGAAAAATAGAGCAGCTAAACAGGAAAAGGTCGCCCACCACGGAATCGAAACTCGTAAGCGCAGATGATTTACGGCCAGTGTGGCCAGACGTATTAGACGTTTTAAAGCAAGACATTTTTTTGGTGCGCCCTTAGACTTAGAGAAAAAAGAATAAAGTGCCGCAAAATCAAACACAACTAGTATATTTAGGTCTTAAAGGTGTTATTTCGCACATAATAATCAAAAACTGCGCGTCAAACCGATTTCGATGAACAATTGTTTATCACATGCTCCTTTCGCGGTTTTTCAGGAATGCAATCGAAATCAACTCAAAGTGCTCCGTTTATTTATAGTGTGATTCAGAACGCCGTTTACTACAGGTACCTTCAGCTAAGGGACCTAAGCTAAAGGTGCCTTTACGCTGCCGTGTGAATCGGGTATAAGACTGTTCTTTCTGATACATGCAGGTCTTGGCAGCAAGCAGCAGCCAATCAAGGACTGAAGTTTGCTCTTGGCCACTCATGGCAAGTGTTTTAAGGTGAGTGATTGATGCCTATCTGGGTTGTGTGTTTCATTCCTCACAGATACTCTATTTCCTGTTTTTATAGTGGTCTTGTATCAGGCCTTTGTGTGCCTGTCCGGCCAAAGCATCTGTGTTAGACTAAGACCAGGATAATCGTAGCCACCGCAAGGGTGAAGTCAGACTAAGATAGGGCTTCTGATATGCACAGGTACCTACAACAGAAGCCTGCCGTTGAACAAAGGGCAGTTTGCGTTTCCGGCCAAAGTGGTGTTCTTTGAACAAGGTGAGCTAGTCCCATGGTGAACCCTGCATGCTCCTTATTTAAGAGGGAAAGTCACTAAGTCACAAACTTATATGAAATATCTGAGATATGTAGTGACTAGTTTCCAAATACGTCAATTGGTGCAACACAAGGATATTCTTAATATTCACTGTGGAGTGACTGTATAACAGACGCACACATGCGAAGCTCAATTTACAACTGGCGGCTGCTGAGCCTGGACAATTTTGTCTTTTTTTGTTAATCGTCCCAGGCACGGTGTTTTACTGAAGGTTAGCTATTGTCCCGTTACAAGTGGTCCGTGTTTTATTTGTCACAGACATTATTTGCCGCATCAGGTTTTGTCTTGCTCCTTTTCTGCAATATCAACTAAAACTGCATTTTCCCTGAGAAGTGCAGGTTTCCTCAGAGGAAAGTATAAGCTGGGGTCCGGACAAGCTGTTTTTCTTAACCGGCCCGGACACATTGTTTTATTGAAGGTGAGCTATGGTCTCCTACCAAGTTTCTGTGCCTTACTCGTCACAGACATTATTCGCTGCATTAGATTTTTCTTCTTTTCTAAAATGTCAATTGGTTTTCAACTAAATCTGCATTTGTCCTGGCAATTGCAGGTTTTCTGCACAAAAAGCGCAAGATGGAGAGTGGACAAGTTTTTTTGTTTTGTTAATCGCCCGAGGCCCAAGGCACGGTGTTTTACTGGAGGTGAGCTATGGTCCCTTTAAAAGACGTCTGTGTCTTTTTTGTCACGAAAATTACTTGCTATATCAGATATTTCATGCCTCTCTCCTGCAATGTCAATTGGTTTTCAACTAAAACCGCATTTTCTGTGATAAGCGCAGGTCTCCTCAGAGGAAAGCACTAGGCGCCGAAATGTGCTGCCCTTCCTTATGGTCCAGACCAGTTGCTTTCATCTAGGTGAGCTGGTCTCTCTTTGCAGATCGAGCAGGATTATTTGTATTGTGTATATGTCAGGCCTACGTTGTTTTGTATCGTTTTGACAGCCTTGTGCTTAGCTTATGACTACATACATATTTCTTTTGCATGTGCAGGGAGCAATGGGATAGCCTTACACCTCGAAAGAAGCACCGATGAAGGAATTTCAGGTATAATAAAGAGCTACTATAATTTCACTCGTTTTTTGTTGTTTACAGTGAGCTCGAAGGAAACAGCTACAGAGCGCTAAGGCAAAATAATTTACAAACAACCGACCATACTATTTTGCGTTTTCGCTGCTGTCTCAATTCTGAACCCTTTCTCAAGGGCGTTTATGTAGTGAGAATTTCCTGCCAATATGACATTTTAATACGTTCCGGCCAGGTTGAGCTGCACTTTCGAAAACCTCCAGGTCGCTATGGTCTGTTGCAACCCAAGAACAGCGGGAGCAAGCCCCTAACACAGAGCCCTCCACTCTTTCAACATGAGCGGAGGCTGGAGAGCAGGAGAGTGGAGAGGCGAAAACCAATCATGGCGCAATGGTGGTTTCCTTCTCTCCACTTACCTACTATTCTTGGGTTGCAACAGATGTTACCAGCTGACAGCTGTGTCTGCAGATGCATCCCGTGAGAAACACTGTAGCTAGCTGCTGTTTCGCTGCACCCTATTTTACTTATTTTAAAGTTTCTGTGCCAAAGTATTTTCTCTTCATTTTAGGCAAAGAAGCAGAGCTGCTCCAAAGTGCATGAATTCACTATTTCATTGCATTGCAATCCCCATAATATATAGCTCATATTTTCAGGTGCATCAAGGATACTGAAGTTATATTTCAGAATATGATTGCGCAGAAACCTAAGTAAGTGAAAAATGTTGGACAGCAGAAAATGGGCTACTTCAGTGCCTCAGATAAAAAGAGATGTAAAAACAAATATTTTGTAAAAAAAAAAAAAAAAAAAACCGATAAAACGTTTGGCAGCTGTATTAAGAGGGGTTGCTCATTAAAATATGTGCCCCATATTGTGAAAATATGTGAAAAAGACGTCAATGCAACGCTAACCATTTTACCAAAGTACAAGGTTGCTCGTTAAAATTATCTGCGTGCATCATTTTAATGGGCATTCTTATATTTTGAAAAAATGGGTTTCGTCGCATTAACGACTTTTTTCACATATTTTCAGAATATGGGGGCACGTTATTTTAATGGGCATCACATCTTAATAGAGCTGCCAAGCAATTTCTCGTTTTTTCTACGAAAGATTTTTTACAGTGTGAGGAATGAATTCAGGTGTCGCACAGTGCGGTCCAAGATTGGCTGCAATCCACCGGATCTTGTGTGGCGTAGGTTTCCCACCAGCGGGAGTGTTGAATTGTTTGGCAGGAGGGTAGTCGCAAGAAGCCGGAGTGACGCAACCTGTCGGCGGACAACCAATGGGCTCCATCCAACCATTTTTAGGAGTTTCTGCGTAGGTAGGTCGCGGTAACGCGGCACACCTGGGGAAGCCTGCCGACGTAGAACTGAGTAGGCGGCACGCCGCTGCACGCTTTCGAGGGACGCCATTAATGCAGCCTGGTAGGCGTCCCCAACCGAAGCACAGTACTCCCAGTGTGGTAGCACGAGTGCGATGTGCAGGTGCCGCAGTGTGCTGGGACCTGTTGCCCGGGTGACCCGGAGTACAAATCTCAGCAGCCTACGGGCCCTTGCGTTCACCTCACCGATGTGAACTGCAAAAGTTAATTTAGGCATCTATTGTGACGACGAAGAGTCTTGTGCGATCGATAACAGGGAGCGCCGCTCCGTTTAACAGGAAACTACGTTGTTCGGTGATGAGGCCTCAAGATGTTCTGATGAAGGTAGATGTGCACTTTTTGATGTTCAGTAGGAGCCTGTTTTTTATTGACCAGTCATGAACAGTGTTAAGATCATCTTGGAGTTGCTGATAGTGCACGGGGCACTGGACTGGAGGAATGATGATCAGATCGTCTGCATAGAGGAGGGGTGTGCACTGTAGCGAAGATGTTACATCGTTTATGATGTAAAGCAGCGTTGGTCCCAGGACACTCCCTTGTGGAATTCCAGAAAGGACTTGTTTTGAGCTTGACACTGCTCCTTGAAATATAATCCTCTGGGAGCGCTCGTGCAGAAAGTCAGGTATCCACTTCATGAGGCGGCCGGCGATACCCATCTTGGGTATCTTCTGACGAAATACTGTATGGTCAACGCTGTCAAAAGCTTGCTTATAATCAAGTTGCAGGAGTTGACAGGGTATGCGCTCGTCCAGAGACGAGTTCAACATGTGAAAACATGTGAATGGTGGAGATTAGGGCTGACTCACAGCTTCGGCCGGGCCTAAAACCGTGCTGGCAGGGCGAGAGTAGGCCGTGCTGCTTCAGATGTTGGAGAAGCCTTTTGTTCATAATCCTCTACATTGTTCTGCACACGACGAAAGTCGTCGAGATGCACCTATATGAGGCAACAGGTAATGTCGAAGTGCAATTCCCCTTGTGCACCGGTGTGATAAGAGCCAGTTTCAACTGATGGGGGACCAAGCCAGCTTGCAGAAAGTTAGTTAAACGCCGTGCAAGGACTGCGCTGAAACGTTCAGAGCCAGCCTTCAACAACATAGGATGCACTCCCCCGGGCCTGCACTTTGTTATAGTTTCAGGTGTCTCACTGCCTCAATAACATTATCTACATTTATTTCTAGGTTTCCAAGCGGCACCACATATGAGAGTGGAAGAGTGTGGGCGGTCTTGGTGGTGCTGGGGACACTTCATGCTGAGGAAAATTGAGCACTGAACAGTTCTGCTACAGCATGGGGACTTTATAGGATAGTCTTCCCGACTGTAAACTCCGGGGGGGATGACGACTTCCTTTGTCGGTTTACATACGACCAAAACAGTTTCAGATTTTTTATTGCTTTCTGGGCAATTGTCTCCAAATAAAACCTATGGAAGGTGTAGATAGCCTTCTTCAGGTCCCTCTGAGCCTGCCTTGCTTGATTGATGCGATCAGAGTTCCGCGTTTACTTTGCTCGCTTGAAGAGTTTGCGCTTGTGTCAGGAAAGCTGAAGGATGTTCTTGGTGATCTAGGGGGACTTCTGTCATCCAGTGGCGGTCTTGACGGGGACACATTCCCTCTTAATCGCACTTACTAGGTCAAGCAATTTGTCGTAAGCATCACTAGCTGACTGAAGTTTATCTGTGGCAATGACCCACGGTGCAAGGTGCACAAGGTTGTTTAGGTGAGCGAGTGAGCGATATCAATCTGAGAGAAAAGCTTCACCTTTCTTGCGTGCCGGCTATACTCTGGTAGCGAAAGGAGGCTCTCCAGGTGTATGGCCTTGTGGTCAGACCCGTCGAGGCTAGGTTCCAGGGAGCAGGAAGATATGAAAGCCGGGTTTGTTATGAAGGCTAGGTCAAGAAGAGACATAATGAGAAACAGCGCAAAATTGACAGGACACAAAGTAGAAGAAGGACACAGGACATACGCTACATACACAAACACATACACATACACATACACAGGACATAGCGTATGTCCTGTGTCCTTCTTCTACTTTGTGTCCTGTCCCTTTTGCGCTGTTTCTCATTATGTCGTTCAACCAACCAGCCCAGCAACGTATTCTGTTACAAGAAGAGACGCTTTTTGTGTGCTCAAGCATTACGATGGCTCATCACAGACCCAGATAAATAGATTCGATTCCATCACATCTAGTAGTGCGTCATCATGTGGTGCCAATGGGATGGGGGATGGGGTGCGGAGATGTCTGTCCAGTCAACATGGGCATTAAAGTCACCCAGTATGCTGATGTTTATGTAAGAGTTTACAGCAATCCGCTCCAAAGCGTCCCTGAGCAGGTTAAATGACGCAGCTCGGGTAGGCTGAGGGCAGTACACGCACCCAAGGAGTACCTTCCCTTGCTTGTGAGCAATTTCGACGAACAAAGCCTCAAGGCCATCGACTTCAAAGTCCCGACGCCTCCGGCAGGCCAGGTGTATAGGGGCGACGAACATAACTCTACCACCACTGCGGCCTTCACAGTCTTTCCTGTGCATGACATGCCGAGTGGTACCAACTAGCAGTCCATCAGGCACCGAGGGATCGAGCCATGTTGCGCAGATGGCAAACACCGTCTGTGGAGAAAATGCGACGAGCGCTTGGAAATCAAGAAGCGTATTCTTTACGGAGCGGACGTTCAAAATCCAGACTGCAAGGTTGGCATTAGGGTGCCCATGCGACGGGGCTCTGACAGTTGCCGGATCGAGGTTCGGTGGGAGCACCGGGGAGCAGGTGAGGGGAACAGTGAGTCGTCGGGCCCTATGAACGAGACCGCAGGTCTGTTTTCTTGAACCCCCTTGCGCATCGTTTGGCCGCTCTTTGATTTATTATGAAACAAGCTATACCACTTTCTTTTTCAAGGCACCGGTTGAAAGTGACACTATTCATTTGATCAATTTGATGATGGTTGAAAAATGACTGGGCGCTACTGATACTGAACATACCCCGGCAGAACAGTGTTGGACCAATATTCGAATTACACCTGCAAAATATAGACCCATCATGGTTCATAGAGTCAATCGCTTACAAATATTGGCTGTGCCATTGTACGAGGGGCGTTCATAAAGTTCGTAATATTGTCACGAAGGAATAGAGATTCAGCAATCAAACTCGAGTAGGACTTGAGACTTTGTCTACATGTTCGCCACCAAAAGTTACCCACTTTTTCCAGGGATTCACCACATGCCGGTAGCCATTGTTATAGAACCCCTCGTATTGAGTGTTCAGGAATCGCTCCACTTGAGCAATCACTTGGTCGCCGTTCTTGAAATGCTTTCCTCTTACTTGGCCACACTGGAAACGTCTGTGCCATTTAACCAAAGTGTTATAAACTGTGGTGTTGTCCCCGAACAACGCTTCCGCATTGGAATGAATATCCTTGGCATTGCTTCCCTTCAAATGAAAACAACGAATCACTGCGTGTGCTTGGTACCGACGGGCGGTGCCATTTTAGTTTCGACTCCCTAGCGGCGTTCCGAGCTACTATAGCATGCGATGTTTATATTGTGCGGAAACTAGAGGGACGCGCGCTCATGTTGATGCCTGTTGTGTTTCGTTTTTTTCAATTTTTTGTGCCGATAATACGAACGTTATGAACGTCCCTCGTATTAGGTTTCCAATGATGGCCCAGCTTGTCCATTGGAAAAACAGTAATGGAAGAACCAAGCAATGGCTAGGGTGCTGGCTAGCTGGAGAATATTGAGCATTTTGGTAAACCCGAAACTGGGGAAAGAGGGACAAGGACGGAAACAGTGTTTGTGCTCTTTTTTGGCTCGTCTCGAGTTTACCAAAATGCTCAATTGGAAGAACACTGGCATAGCTGGCAAATTTTTGCCCGTTGTTTTCCTTGGCTTAGCAATGTTGGGCAATGGATGGTATAAAATGGGAAATGTATAGTTTCCCGGAACTGCTATTGTTTCATTTTTTGTTTATCGTTTTTCTGTGTGAATAAAAGGACTTTTCACTATGTGTTTATTTTATTTCTATTATTTACATTTTATTATATTTTGCGTGTAAAAAGATTCATCACCATGTGTCCATTTTTATGTATAGTTTATTATCTTTTGTGTCTTTTGTATTTTTTGTGTGAAACGATTCGTCACTATGTTTCCACTTTTATTTCTATAGTTCATTATCTGTGTTATCTTTGCCCTGAAGCTGCCACTATGGGGACCTTCGGCTTTGTCTAGCTGTCTGACAGCTCATGTATTTTTGGTACAAAATAAACATTATTATTATTTTTATTATAACTTGCTGACGATGGCCAGTACATCTTTGTCGCCAAGACGCCAAGTTCCAGCCCGGCTGCCAGGTGTGGATCTGAACACCAATTGATCGTTGCAGCGAAGACTGTTAGAGCGGCGCAACGGCTTCATGGTTATTCGCTACCTGAGGGACCTGAACTGCAAGCCATTGACCGACGGAATATGAACATTGTCACGCCGCTTTCTGCAATCCAAAGGGGATTCATGTCGTACGGCTCGAACTCAACTATGCACGATAGGAATGCGAAAATCTGTGCTTTAGGTGACTCTGTAGTTTGAATTTTTTTTTTACTTGACCATTTTATTTTGTGTTGCATCGGGACGATTTGTTTTTGCAAGATTGAGTAATGCCACGTGCGAATAGCTAAGTCAGCAGCGTGCTCGACTCTCACGCCGCTGGCTGGGGTTCGATTCCTGCCAGCGCTTGTCCTTTTTATCTCTCAATTTTGTTTGCATGATTAAAATATTCCAGATGACTCGAGAACCTTGTTGTTTGCTCGAGCTCGGGAACTTCCAGATACCCACGCACTTACAAAAAGATCTTCTTCGCATGGCTGCTTGATGCAGTCGTCCTTCTGCTGCCGTCAAGGTAAGTACGGTCTTTGTTACTCTATGTCTCTCGGCACACGTTCACCGCATTAAACGGTCATTTTAAGTTTTATTATTCAACTTTGTTTGTATTCGTGACAGTATATAAGGTATACCCTGGGTGCCGTATCTGAGCGCGTTGTTCAGAACGCATCCGTGGGGGTATAGTGGGCTTGGCAGGGGTTCCCACACCCTCAGACCAAGCTCTTACCCAATGTTAATTGTATGGAATGCACGTTGCGGAAGCACTGTGAATTGTTTCACCAAGCTTCGCGATTCCATTCAAGCCCGAGTTGTCCATACCTTTTTGCCGTACTTCCCTGTGTGGCGCTGGGGTGGGAGGCAGTCGGCGTCATAGTTACATCGGTCTCCCAACCACCAGGTGGTATTGAGAAATCGTTTGATTCGTTTTAAATTTAGTTTTCGTGCGTTGACGAGCGGAATACTAGTGCTTCTAGTTGCTGACAAAATGTAGTTTCTGGATAGAGAAAGAAATAAAAGCTGAAATTTCGTTTCCGGTCCCTTTTAAAGATACTAATTCGTAGCTAATAACCTTCAAAATTACGAAGTTTGCTTTGCTCTAATCAATATTGAGCGTAATACGTTCAAGGAGCGTATCTCCGAGTAAAAAGTATTCTTACAGGCAATACTTTTTTAAGATTGTAGCTAAAACAAAAAAGGTTGCCTACTTCACGACAGCACCCTTTCCCACTACATTTTTACAGCCTTAGAAAATAGAGTGTTCAGTGCAACCACACCCTATTTTACGATTGAAAAGTATATTCGGTCAAAATAAGGGTGCTGAAAGAATGAAGTCAGGAATGTAAGTTTCTGAAACAACTTTTTACACCCCGAAGGGCGCAAAACTTTTGTAGTGCGTTACTTTGGGAAGTGTCTTATGTGCGTGAGTTCGCGTGCAAACAAAGCGTTTCGCCATGCTGGGCTCACGCGCCCGTCACACTACCTGCACATCTGTGAGCTAAATAGCTCTAAGGTTTGTTGGAGAGAATAAAAACAGCAGGAATATCTTTTAGTTTCACATAAAGCGAAGCATAATATATGCTGGAAGCAGCACCAGCTTGCATTCCAGTGCAAGTGTCACAGGTTCGGGAAATAAAGGGTCCAAATGATCCCCATGTAAACAAAATTTATAATTTTGTTGGGATCGCTGACTGGACGATAGGTCAACGCCCTGGTGGACGGACTCACTGTGAGGGGCGAGGAACAAGACGGAAACGTTGCGTTAAAAAAAAAAAAGAGAAAACGATTTATTTTAAGAGACGCTCAAAACTGCAACGCCAAAAAGTCACACACAAAACGCATAAAAATCACAAACACAGGTCAACTCGTGCTCTTCTCGCGCGCGGCGCTTTTACACAAAATCAAGTGCGAGGATAAAAAAATAAAAGAAGAAAAGCACTGTTTTCCTTAGCACGCAGGCGCTGCTCAGAAAAAAAAAGAAAGAAAATAACCGGCACAGCAACGGTTTAAAGGCGTTGTCCACACTGGACACTAGACACAAGCAAAAAAAAAAAGTATAGCAAACTAATGGCTCTAAAAAGTATACAATTCTACGAGGGGGAGTGGAGCGAACCTGGGTCCGGAGGGTGATGTGGGTGACGCGGGCCCGTCGCGACGCTGGTCGAAACGGGGAAGTCTGTGTGTGCTTGGATGCTACGTGCGATGCTCCTCGGCACCAGACTCATCCACGAGCACACACACTTGAAGGCTTACTAGCTCTTGCCGCGTTCCGCCTTCCGCGGCACCCACCGTCACTCCCAACTTTTCCGTCGCTTTCACCCCTTGGTCAAGTCTCTGCATACACTGCCTCGACTTGCCTCAAAACCGAGCCGAGGTCCTCACTTCCCATTTATTTCCTTAAAGGAGCTGTGCAACAATTTCAGGGCTTTGCTTAAATAACTGTGGAAGTTGATGCCTGACACTTCTGCAGTGAACTACAGAAAACAGATTTTTCCTGGATACCCTAGTTTTTATTTAAAAAAATGAGAAAGATCCAGGTTTTTGCCGCCTCTCAACTCGTACATCGTCTTCCGGGTCACGTGCGCAGTGACGTCACCTGAGTAGGCGCGGAGTTCCGGTGCCGACGCCTAAAGAGTGCGTCTGCTGCAGAGAAGTGTCGGTATTGATGTCGCTGGCCTGTAATAAGGCGGAGCCTCCTCAGGGGCGGGGCCTGTGGGGGTTCTGCGCTCGTTCTCGCACCCGCGGGCCGTCGCCGCCGTCGCCGCGCGAGGCAGCCGGGGCTCCGTACTCGTCGCTAGGCCTAAATTGTCATCGGGGGCTCCGTGGGTATATGAACGGAGCGGCGTCGTGCGCGCTCCCACGGGCCGTCGCCGCGCGAGGCAGCCGGGGCTCCGTACTCGTCGCGGCGTGAGCTTCTCCGTACACGCGCATGTCTGCCTGTCCGGAATCCCTTCTACTAATCCTCCCACACCACTCACCCCCGAGAGGTTCTTCGCGCAGTAAACGATGGAACAGGAGCTTTTTAGCACGGACAAGAGGACTTTGTGGAGTCCGGTTAGGGCACAGGAGAACAGAGAGCCCGGTCGGCATTGCCAAGCGGCGGCGTTCGAAGTCGAGATCGACACGGCGGAAAACCAAACCAAGGCGCTCGTTCGGCTCCTCGTGCTAGCCGCTGACGCTGCTCGAGCTGATGGTTTTTTTGACCTCGGGTAGATGGCGCCACTAAAACACTGTATGTATAATAAACATTTTGTCAATGATACTACGTTTTTGAAGCATTTATGTTGTTGGGACGACAATATTTATGGAAAAAATACCCTTTATCGAGCAGGTATTTGCAGAATTTGCTATCTTTTTTACAACTTCCTAAGTGACGTCACGCCGCGTGTTTCCCATGACGGCCGCTCGCGGCTGCAGTTCGGGGGATATTCTAATTTTTACCTCGCGATTACGCGGCGAAAACGCAACATTTCGATTAAAGGAGGTGTGTTTTCTGTCATTTGTGACAAGGTGAACAGTATCAAAAGCAGAAGATGCCAATTCTTTCAACGTTAAAATCGTTGCACAGCTCCTTTAAGTAAAAAAAAAAAAAAAAAGAATCCGCCCGAGTTGGTGACAAAACACATCGCCGCAGCCTCCTCGAACCCCTGGTTCCTGACTAGCGGGGGGCCGCGGAACAGCACCAGCCGATGGCCCTAGCTCTCCCTCTCAACCCGCGGGGCAAGGCGCGACCGACGACCGGATGCGCTCCCTTGAGAATTCCCAAACCAAGAGAAAAATAGTCTATTTCTGTGACAGCAAGCATAGAAGAAAATGCCAGCTGTATTGCAGATATTGAACATTTTGTCCCTATCTGTAGAGGCACTGTCCCGCCGTAAAACGGGAGCACAAACTGTTATCACTCTTAAGTGCCTCTTGCTTTTTCAACTTTAGAGCGCAGCTCTTAGGCGCCCGTTTCCGTGTTTCGCAGCATCGGCGTCGGCATAACCGCGCTAAATTGACGTCGCAACAACTCCACAATAATTCACTTCCCCGCTAAATTTAGCGGAGAAACTGATTTTCCCCACTTTGTTTAGGGACAAATTCAGTTTCTCGGCTGGATTCAGCGGGACAATTGACGTCACGTGACCCCAACACCAATTCAATTCCCCGCTGAATTTGTTCCTAGGTGACGTGACACCAAGTTATGTGACGTCATTTTCCTCGCTAAGTTTAGCAGGGAAACTGAATTGGAGGAGGCGGGGAGAGGAGGCGATGGAGGAGGAGGAGTAGGAGGAGGAGGGGCATACCCTCCCCTCCGTACCCTACCCTCATCCTCCTCAAGAGCTGCGCTCTAGTTTCGTATTACAGAGACTTGTAAACATGTTTCCTTTTTTAGAGCCCACCTTCCGAGGAATTACCTGGTTTTTGCCGTCGCGGAGCTGCTGCCAGTTTACATTTCGTACCGAGGTAATAGTGTCACATGAGGCGTAAAGCGTGGCACCTTTCTCGGCCACTAGGACGAGCGAGCGGTCTCCACACCTCCATTTCTTGCCCATCATAATGAACCTTAACTTGCGACAGCGCATACGCAAAGTTGACGGAGTTGGTGGTTAGGCAAATTTGAGATACACTGCTACTCCCAAGAAACGAAGTCGACAAAGCGACGAGACTCCTGAGTGCCTTTCGTGAAATCTGCTGTATACGACACTCCCGCGATGTGGTCATCACCGTGAGCGTGATCAAAGCAGGGGATCGATGGCCACTTCATTCTCGAATGACGACCAAATCGAACGCTGAAGGAACGCTCCTCAGGAGCGGTTACAACTGCCTTCGTTGGCCTGCGGTTTACCTGCATGCGATGACTATCGTATAATTCTGTCTCCCTGTCACCTTAACTCTATGTTTTTGCACTGTCACGTTACCGGCCGGCCGTATCAAATCGACGTCTTTCGTGACAAATTTCAACGACTGAAAGTCCTGGGCGACGTGGCGTCTTTTGGCACCTATAGAATGAATCACGTGTGGCTGGACACCTTCCAATCAACGACAAGCGATGCATCCTCATAGACCCGAGAAACTCAGAAGTTCTCTTGAAACTTCAGTGGGTTCCGTTCTACCGGGTGTCTCAAATAGTGGCCAGGCTCTTTAGATCAACCACACAGTTCGGTTTCTTAACCTATCGCGATACAATTTTGTGCAACGTTGCCCACAGATGGTGCATTTTTCTATAAAATTTGCAGAGAACGAACTTTCCCGGGGAAAAAGTAAAGAAAAAAAAAGGCTTAATTCCTATGGAAACGCGCCGAAGTCACCGGTGTTCAAGCAATAGGGCGCCCTGTTGATTGAAGGCCGGTGGCTTCGCTGGATTTCCATAGGAGTTAAACCTTTTTCTTTCTTTACTTTTTCCTGAAGTAAATTCGCTAGGGGTGTGCGAATATTCGAAATTTCGAATACGAATCGAATATTTTCCTTATTCGAAACGTATTCGATTCGAAAATTGCATATTCGGCAGTTCCCGAATATTCGGCCAAAGCCGAATATTCGAGAAAAACGGCAAATATTCGTACAAACTACGAATATTCGATCAAGTAACGAATAATCTGCTTGCCACGCATTCCCCTATTAATACGTTTATTCACTGAGAAAGGCGTATGATCCGTGCGTTATCGGTCTGCTCCGTATCTATCTGTCCGAGGACAGCAAGACAGGATCAGTTTCGGTTTCTTTTTCTCCAAGCCCTTTGATGTGTGGCGCTTATATAGAAATATGTGATGCAATTGCACGTTGTATAACTTGATGCAATAAAATAAACCTCGAGAGTGAAATATAAATATAAAATATATCTCGAGAGTGTTATCTAATATAAATGTGTGAAAATTAAAAAAAAAGGAAAAAGCTAGGGGTGAGCAGAACATTGCATCGCCATCGACAACAACTCCTGCCACCAGGGGACGCCTTTTTCGGAGGTCGATACGGGGCAGTGACGTCCGTGACGTCACTGCGGGAAATTTAAAGGGGTACTGACACATCAAAATCATATTTTTTTTTATTATCCAAAACGATTGGAAACGATGCCGGGACATTACCCTCAAAATTCGAAACTTGGGAATTCAGTATTTGTGAATTAAAAAAACAATTTCCAAATGCCGAATTTGAAGTTCCCGCGCGATCCGCGCCAGTGCAGTGAGTCAAATTTTGCGGTCTCCTGCGACTCGACTTTCTTTCGGACCTCCGCTCCACACTATGAAGCAAAGCGCCGTTGCCACGGCGACCGCAAGCGAGGAGGAGGTGAGCAGGCGGGATAGAAGGGCGCCGGCGCGGGAAAAAACCGGTTTCTTCCCCGACTCGCCGACGAGCGCCGCCAAGTTTTCCGAGGGAGGGTACAAATCCAGGAAGCAACATCACACCGAACTCTGATTTTTGGTATTTCAAAAAGAGGGGCCGTAGTGAGTTCGCAATTGCGTTAAAAATCATGTTTTACGATTGCCGTTATTAAATGTTATAGAAATGTCGCCTACAAAGCTTCTAAATTTTCTGATTTTTGACGTCACCGATCAAAAGAAGCGAGGAGGTGAGCGGCGGGAAATATAAACGCCAAAAATAAAAAAGCGCGCGCGCGCGGGGGGAAATTGTTTTTTTGCGATGCGGTTTTTTTTGCGTGTCTATGACTACAACTTGCATCGTTTTAGACAATAAAAAAATACGACCTTTGGGGTGTCAGTGCCCCTTTAACAACAAGCAAAAATATATAAATAAGTTTTTTTTCTTAGGTTTTGCGGAGAGTTTGTTGCGGGTGGTTGTGTCCAGTGTTGGGGCGGGGGGAGGCGGCGGTTGCGGCGTGTTATTGTTGCAGTGCCAGGCGCTAAAGAACAGAGGCCAGATTCACGAAACGATCTTACGACGTATGACAACAGCTACGGAGCCGTCTTTCTACGATCAAATCAACATGACCGACAACGTCGCTCAGTGACTTGGTCGCGACGACCAACGGACATTTATATCTTGGTACGTGCTCTTCTCGCGGGTCCCGATTTCAAGCATCAAGAAAAAAGAAGGAAGTACTCGAAACCGGCCACGACGAACACGAACGCTGGATCCACAAACACCCGGGAAAAGCTACAACGGCAACGATAACACCGACCGAGCGAGCTCGGCAGAATTTAGACCTAGCAGGCACTCCGACTCGGCGCAGCTTTGCTCCGACGGTCCTTGGCCAAAACCGTCTGCCCACGACCGGCTGGCTTACTGAATGGAATACGCGCCCGCGCGACCCTTGTGTGCCCTTCCCGTATTAGTTTGATCGCTGACCTCAATTTTAGACTACGAGGTCAATCTCTTCCCCTTTTCATCTCCTTGTTTTCCGAGGCAGCGGTGACGAACGCTGTCATCGAAAAGAGACTCTCATCGATTTTATCTCCTTGTTTTGTGTGATATGGAGCTCGAATAAACGCCATATGGGTTACCTTCGCAACACGGTATGTACAGTTTGTTATTGGTATGCCATTTGTTTTATTCTGACACGACTGTACGTCACTGTCGAGCTATAACAGTTTGTGGGAGCTACGCAATGCCGGTCCCACCTTTTTTTGCCGAGTGTCACGTCAGTATCGAGGGGTAATCGTAAAAGATCGGTCCCGAAGCACTTCGATCAAATGCGCGCGTCCGCTCAGAGTGTGCACAGATAAACGTTACACGCTCTTGCTGACACTCGTAGTTGAAACGTATCTTTTTTAATGTCGGCTCGCTCCTGCATCTCCGAGGCCGAGAAGAACGCCGCGTCGATTTGTTTCAACCAACGTCGCTTTGCAAACGGCTGGCACGGGCCGTCCTTTACCACTATGACAGTTGTGTTGACTTCGGAGGAACGAGCTGGGAGCATACTGAGTCTGAGCACACTCCGGAGGAGTGCGCGAAATGAAGAGGTGAAGATGTCAAGGTAACAAAATAGGTACAAATAGCTCTATTTTGACGAAAACCGGACATGACGTCACAGACGTCAAAACTACTACTCTGCCCCCTTGCTCTGCCCCGTATCAACCTCTGCAAAAGGCGTCCCTGCCTCCAGTGCCTGCCACTCCGAACCTGCCCAGTTTCGAGTCCGACTAAGTTCGACTTTTTTTACCTTTCAACGTGATGTTCGACAAAGGTTCAACTGAAGTTCTACTTTTGTGCGCATGCGTTAATATTAAGAAAAAGAAAAACTAATTGACTCAACTGGCGGAGGAAAAGTGCAATATTTGTTGGGTTTATTCGCATCACAGGTTCACATTAATAACTAATGAAAGCGTTAAAAGCGCATATTTTCGCTTTTATATGGAGTAAACATTGGATACCATTTTATAAAAAATAAAATAAACTACTTTCTATATTATTTGTTTCCCAAAATTTAAATATTCGTGTAGGAGCCGGGCAACACTGTCCATAAGTCAAACTTATTCGAACTTGAGGGAAATTTCGCAGGTTTCCCGATTTAAGGGTCTTTGTACTGGCGGAAATGTTGTCCCGGCGCGTAGGGAGCGCTTACTTTCTGAACACGTTGAGAAGTTAATTT
Organism: Ixodes persulcatus; assembly: GCA_013358835.2. Lineage (NCBI taxonomy): Eukaryota > Metazoa > Arthropoda > Arachnida > Ixodida > Ixodidae > Ixodes > Ixodes persulcatus. The sequence goes on from JABSTQ010010076.1 coordinate 85,365, forward strand.
TCCTACACGATAATTGTAATGAGTGCATTACTAGAAGCATCTTTAGCCTGCTGCAGCCCAGTAAAATGCAGTTGCATTGATTTATTTTGAAAAGACAATAAAACTTGCTGATACCTCTTGTTTTGTAATTTTTCATCACAAGACACATATTCGATATTCGATTCGATATTCGAAGCCCGTTTTTTGTCTTATTCGTATTCGATTCGTATTCGAAAATTGCAATATTCGCACACCCCTAAAATTCGCTCTTTGCAAATTTTATAGAGAAAATGCACTATCTGTGGGCAACGCTGCACAAAATCGTAGCGCAATAGGTTAAGAAACCGAAGTTTGCGGTCAATTTAAGGAGCCTGGCCGCTACTTGGGACACCCGAAAGGTACCAGCCGACACGGTCCGCAGCGCACTCGAGCCGTACGCGAACGTACGCGAAGTCACCCGCGAAACGTGGTGGGCCCAGGGTTTCCAAGGAGTGGCGTCAACGATCAGGCTGGTCCTGGCCACCCTAAAAGCGCGTTCACACCGGCGATGCGATCTAGTCGCGCGATAACGTTCATCGCAAAAGCGACCATCGCGGGCAAAAAGCAACGCGATTTGAGCAGTCGCTACTCGTCCCGACTTCTTTGCAATGCGATTTGGTTGCATCGCGCGACTGCTTACATCACCGGTGCACATGCGCCTTAAGAGACGGCGTCACCAAGAAGAGCGTCCCTCACCAGCTCCCGCTTTTTGGCAGCATCGCCCTCGTCCTGGTGCTCTGCCACGCCCCTCTGTGCCACCGGTGCAAGAACACAGGACACTTAAGACAAGACTGCCGCGTCCCCCGTTGCGAGGACTGCCATCGATACGGCCACACAAGGGCGGACTGCGTCAGCACCTACGCAGCTGCAACCACCGGTCCACTTTCCGACGAGAACACCGATCTGCTGATGGACGACGGGGATGCACAGCAACCTGCGCCTGTGAATGTCCCTGAAAACACACAACTCGTGGCAGCAGGGACAAGCAGAACGCCAGCGGCCGAGGAACAGCCTCCAGAGGTTTATGGACGACGGATTACAAGATTCTCGCTAAAATTATCACTAAGCGTGCTGAATATGCACTAACTTCAATCGTTGAGGACCACCAGCCTTACGGATTCAAAGGAAGGTTAATCACTACAAACGCGCACACAATGAGGACCCTAAGTAAGACGGTGGAGGCGGAGCAAATCTCTATCGCGGGTCTATAGGTAGACCTCCGTAAGGCACTCGATAGGGTGTCCCACTTCTTCCTTTTCGCTTTGGAAGGACGATGCCGCATGGGGGAACGCTTAACAATGTACATTAACATGAAACGACGAGACAAAACCACTCGACTTTTGGTAAATCGGCTAAAAACTACCTCGATTCAAGTGAAATCTTCTGTCCGACAAGGATATCCAATGTCACCCTTACTTGTCGATTTATATTTGGAACCACTGTGCAAAACAATCATAGCTGATGTGAACATTGAGGTTGTAAACTTGAGCGCGGTCCCAACGAAAATACTGGCCTATGCAGAGGACGTAGGCATAGTGCGTGCGTCCAAGCGAGAGATCGGCCTTGCAGTCAACCACATCAACAACTTCTGTAGTATTCCCGAGCCCGTAATGAACGCGTCAAAATCCACTGGCACCTGGCTAGGCCCATGGACCACCACACCAGAGTGTTGCAGGGATATCAAGTGGTCATGGTGACTCTCAAATTATCTTGCGGTGGGACTGGAGGCAGTTCAGATAAGTACCGACCGCGAAAGTATACTTTAAATCACCTACAGGAGAAAATGAGCGGATAGTAATAATGATAATAATAATAATATCTCTATAATATTTAAAAAAAATACATGTGTAAACGTGCTGGCCCACGAAAGCAAAGATGCTTGTATGTTGGACCAGGCAGCCAACAAAATACCGTGACATATTGAACACTGGAGAAACAACAAACAAACAACAATAATGTAGGAATGTGGGCAACGAATACGCACTAATTGATTATATAATTATTATTGCGCGAGCGTGAGGCACCATTCTCTTACATTCAGTTTTACCGCACGAAAGGATCACAAGTTCGGCAAAGACTCTGGCAAACTGTTGAACATTGAAGGGACATAGTGACGTTTTAACTTTTTTCCAGAATTTGTTTGTATCTTAGAAACCTTGAACCTGTCTGTACGCCGCTAAGTTTCTTTTTTCTTTTTACCTCTTGTTTAAAAGTTCTGCTATAGTAATTACCTGTTGTTATCACATATTTATGAGACTGATTAAATGACAATACCTCTAACGCGCGAATTTTTTCTTCAAGGTCTAGTTTTTCGTACACTGACCCGTACGAAATATTGATTACACTATATTTTATGATTCTATCAATTCCCTGTTTTTGTACTCAGAACAATTCCCATATATCGTAATTCCATGCCGTATAACTGAATCTCCTAAAGATCTGAAAATAGTTCTCCGCAAGTGCACAGAACATGCACTTTTTAGCTTGTAAAGATACGCCAATACCACCCGCATTCTCCTAATAATATATTCTATTTTTTGGCTCCAAAGGAGATGCTGGTCAAATATTAGCCCTAAATATTTAACCGAGGAGTCATAAGGTAATGGTCTACACGTGCAAATTTGGGCATGAGCATGGAGCTGAAGATATATGTTTGGTACTAAAGTATATACTAGAGCAGTGGTTCTCAATCATTGATGTTTCGAGGACCCCTTGTGGATCGGCGAAGATGATGGAAGACCCCATTCGTGTTGAGGGGAAGGGAAAGGTATATGTTAATTATGATAATGAGTTAATAAGTGTATATAACTAAAGACTAGTGTGAAGTAGACTTCTTTCGTTAACGTACACACCAGAAAACTCAACCGAAAATTGGAACGTTTCTTTTCAGTCAGAAAATATACCACTTTCATTGTCGGGCTTGACTGATGAGGCAGGGCTTTGCGGAACCCTAGAATGCCTTTGCGGACTCCCTAGGGTCCGCGACCCCCATTTGAGAACCACTGTACTAGAGTACAGAAGACATTTTGATTTTCAACAGGTCTTCTTTCTGTGTGCAATTTTGTATTTTGTTTTCATGCATATGGTATGTGGCACATATAGTTCCATCCCGCTAAGCGGATATTCATAAGTTTCGTAGACTTTGTGCTACGCTTATATGGCAATCTTTATTCAAACGAACGCAAAAAACAAACTTATTTCTGAGTTTCTGAAAGATGGGTTGGGGCTCGTTGACCTGGAGCTCAAGATAAAAAAATCAACGGTTTCTTTTCTTCCGTGACCAAATTAACCCGGTGCTTACGAGATCCTTAAAAGTTCTAGGGGATCGGTACTTGGTTGCCTGGCAGTGAGTACGAGAGACGCCACCGCAAGGGCACTTGTACTCAGGTTTTATAACTAAATGCAAGGAGCGATTGATTTCTTTCCAAGCCGGTGTTTCTGGGATTACCTACTTTAGGTGAAACTAAAAAAGCTTTACTGGGCCACCATTGACCTGATTATTCCGCCACCGTTATATCGTTCCCGATGTGAAATTCGCGGGTCAACTGTGTTCAAACATCTGCGGAAGTACCCTGTACAAACAAGCACCAAGGATTTGTTTGCGAAATTTCACACGGACGTTTTTCCCGTTAAGACATGGCTAGAAAACAAAGGGTTCTTTGTGGCGTGGTCTACTAATTGTGCACTGTGCCCTTTCCCAGAAAACTTGCAGCATTTTTTCCTGCAATGCACAAACGCCGAAATATTTTGGTCAGAGCTCTGATATTGTTTCGGCATTTATACACAGCCGGGCTGGATTACTTTCAAATTTATTAAAGTATAATCTGATGAAAACAAGAAATGTGTGAAGTTCTCTTTCTGCTCGGCCTGCATGCAATTTGGAGATCTCGAACGGATCACACAATGGTGGGTGAAAAGGGAAAACCGTCTTGGAACCACGTTTTTGATATCTCTGCATACACTAGTGGCCTGCTGGAACATATTGAAATGTCGGACTTCGAGCAATGGTCCGCGATGCAATCCAGTTCAATGCCCTACATGGTTAAAAGAAACAAGTATATTAATATACATTGTATAATCCGTAATTGGGCTGAAGAGTATACATTGCTAACGTTATGAAATAATGTGAAACGCATTGTAAACACGTGTTTCCCTTCTGTTGCGGCCAACTAAGCAGCGTCCTTATATTGAAATAAAAATGCCATGGAAAAATAAAAATAACAAAAGAAAGGGGGATCGGTGGCCGAGTGCGTTAGCGCATACCAGCCTGGAGCACGTGGTGCGAAAGCTCGCGCTGTCGAACCCAGGGGTCCTTGGTTCAATCCCCACTCCTGCCCGTTCCAATCTGGATGAGCACCGCTACTGCGTGATGCACGTTAGAGACGCCAGGCTAGCGGTTGTACTGCGCTGGCTATATTGCTCATCTACAGCCGAGAGACAAGCCGCCCGTTGAGGCAGACTAAGTTCAGCAGGCTGTATAAACATACACACATTTTCTTTTTTTATATAAGCAGGTTGACATCTGTAAATTCTAGGGTTGTGCGAATATCCGGAATTTAGAATAGTAGTTTCGAATAATACACTATTCGATATTCTCTCCGAGAAGAACTGCCCTATTCGCGTTTTTCGAAGTGTTGGTTGTAGCGGGTTAGTCCCGTTGAGTGCGCTTCTTAACAAGCACCGGTGCACTGAGGAGAAACAACACCCGTGAAAGCGAGCTTTGCGGGTGTTGCTTCTCTGCATTGCATTCGTGCTCAGTAAGAAGCGCACTCAATGGGGTAACTTGCCGCGATGAATACTTGGGTAAGTATGAATATCGCAATTGCGTGCTTGGAAGAAAAGCATACATTGAAAGCGGGATGGTGCACACGTGCCGGCTGTATTTGAAAATAAATGGAAGCTTTGTGAATGTATATATCTACATTGTAGCAAACGTTTCAAAATTAAACTGACTGTTATGCAAGACTGTACAATGTTAGGCTAAGATGCCCTTACAACCTGCGTTCATCATGCGCGATTCATTCTTTTTTAACTCGAGGTTAAAGGAAGAATACTTTATATAGCAAGATTTGTAAACTCACTCAATTGGGCATAGTTGGCATCTCTGTATAGGATTCGTTTTATGTCAAATCCGTCGTTTACTTGCCATCCCAAGACATAAGACCTTCTGAGGTCACAGTTCATAAATATAGATAGATTAAACTTAGCTTATAAATGAACATGTGAAACAACCTTCACAAGTTTTGCTAAGACTTCGTCTATGCATTATGCGATGATAGTAAAAGACGTGAAAAAAACTATTCGACTTTCGAATCAAAAATATTCGGCCAAAACCTCTATTCAGCTTCGAATTCGCTTCGAACTCCCAATCCACTATCCGCACAAGACTATTAAATTCCTTTTAATAAACTCACGTTTAATCGTTTGTTTCTTTTTCGGTGACTATAATTACTAACACAAAAATATACTAACACTAGAAAATTCTATTTATTAATCACACGCACGACCTGAAACATTCATTTATCAATAACCGTGCAAGGAGTTTCGGCTTGCCGAGCTAAAAGCGCCGCCTTCGACGATTCCTGAACATTATGGATAAGCAGATACTCAGCCTCCCACCAGGTGGCGCAACAAAGCGTCAACATAGTATTTATTGTTTCTTTGGTTTCTAATTTCTATATAAACGAAGAAACCAGGGTGCCAATCGCGAGGGAAGTCTAATATATAATAAACTAGTATAGAAAATAATATATTTCGAATGGGTGAATAAAAAAAGTGTTCCGCTATTAATGTATATTTTGCTTTCTTTTTTTCCCTCTTCATTGCTTCTATGTATTGGAGAAGATGAGAAAGAATAATAGTAATAATAATAATAAGAAGAAAATAGATGGTGCCATGGAGAATTTGGCAGCCTTGAAATGGCGCCGGCTACTCCAAAACTTGAAAGTGATGTGGACTGAGACCTAAAAACATAATGATTAAAGAAGGAAATAAATGAGTAGGGAGTAACAGCACAGGCCTGACACGACCACACCAACACTCACACACACCCACACGCGCGCACAAGAAAAAACAAAGGAGCGTCACAGAACACTCGCTACAAAACACGGCACAAAAAAGTTGATGTAGTTGATGCATTTCTTGTCAGTCTGTTTCTTGTCTAATTTTCAGTTGGGATAGAGCACATCACTTACACTCACGCTACATACTGTCACGCTCACTCACTTGCGCACATACCGACAAATATATATATACAACCATAAGCATATGACATACATCTGTACTATATATTCATATAAAAACCCAATGTCTTTTAAAAAGTCACAAATAATGTTGAGTGCACTTTTGAGTGTTTTTCAGCTCGCCCAAGGACCCAAAATCTTTGCCAAAGATAAGGGCACGGCTGTCCAATAGTTGAAGTCGAATTTTCATTCGATGCCTTTCACTGGCGTAGCCCTGACATTCTAAGAGGATGTGATTAACATCCTCAAAACGACCACCACATTTGCATAGCTGGGGTCACACAATGTCTAATTCGATGCAAGAAACTTCCAGTAAAAGCCACTTCGAGTCTTAATCGGTGCAGGAGAGTGTCGTACTTCCTTTTTGTTCCGGAGTGTGGTGGAAATTTAAGGTCCGGGTCAATATGCTGAAGGAGAGCGTCTAGAGATTTCTCAGTGAACCATTGTCGTCGTGAATATTCCTCTCGGTAATTCCGAAGTAGTACTTTGACATCTGTGGGTGTGAAGATGGTTAGTTCTATGGTGTCATTATATAGGTCTCTGTAGCCAACCGGTCAGCCTCAACGTTTCCGGCAATTCACAATGGCCTGGGATCCATCGGAGACGTATCGAGTGCCCAAGACTCTCTGCATGAACTAGTGTCATTTGAATTTCATACAGTAAAGGTCCCAAAGAGGACCGCATATTTCTACCCTTCAATAGTTCTAGTGCGTTCTTTGAGTCTGTCAGTATGATCCAGTTTTCAATAGTAATAATAATAATGACAATATTTATTTGCAACTAAGAAATATGCTGGTGTTTGCAGAGAGACCGAAAGTCGATACCAGAAGCCTGCAACACCAAAAAAGGGTATAAAAAGTAGTAAGGGCGATTATGGGCTGATAGAATATACAAGCTGTGCATGATGATGTTGAAAACGGGGTCGTGAGTAAGCGCTGTAGTAGTGTCTTTCGTCTACTCTTCCGTGTGTCTTTTATGAAGCTATTTCCTCCTGTTACCAATATTCACCGACTAGCCCAACTTCAATCTATTATAATATATAGTAACATGTGTCGTTATTACCACCCGCTTCAGTTATGCCAATAATTATTTTATATGTTCATAAAGCTGAGGCGTCAAAAACATCAAAGATTTATAGCTGCTACAGGATTATTACTTCGAAAATTAACAAAAACCCTAATCAACTTCTTTGCACACCTCCTGCGTTTTGTTCCTCATAAATAGTTCACTTACACAATTCAATTACGCGTCAAGTAAGATGTGAGCTTCCATCTAGCACATAAAATATTGCTGTGTTAGCTATAAAACATTTAATGAACGACATTATACCTGCGTTTGAAACTTTTTCGCGAATATAAGCAATGCCAAGACCTACACATGAAGTTAATCTTAAAACCCTAGTAGATATCGTCAATGAGATGTTCGTGCTGAACATTTGTGATATTAGGGCAGAACGTGGGGAGGGAGCTACACAATAAAAAGTGATACAAATAATAAAAAAAGTCCTTGCCAACTTCTGCTCTCATATCATCTTTACAAGACAGCAGAATCAAAATAGTGTAACCTTTTATGGACTTTACGTACTTAAAGCTAAAAAAAGGAGGTATTGAAGAACGACGACAGTACAATCGCCTTGTATTGACTTCGCTCTTTACTCTGTCTTTGTTTTTTGGCACTTTAAGTACGTAATGAACCAACTGGCCCAACTCACCCATTTGTTGCTTTAATGGCCGCTTCATGAAATGGGAACTAGCGGAGCAAGTGAGAGTTTACGCTTACCTATTGGCGAGGATTAAATTATTCAAAAGCATAAAACATAACATAAGTTATACCAGAGGAAATGTTATTATTTTACTTTTCAAATAAAGCTGCTAATAAAAAATATTAAGGTTGAAATGATTAGCGAGGGACCAAAAAGCACCTTATTTGCAAAAATCAGAGGGACTGTGGCCTTAAACACAAAAATGGCGAATAGTCCGTTACACAGGATGTGATGTTGCCTGTAGTAAAACCCAACCAACGAAGCAGTACACGGGGCGTCTCAAAGTAATGCGAACAGCGTTTTTCCTACCGTAAATATTAACTATACATCGCAAAACCCTGGTGAAAGCCCAAATGTAGCGCTATTGATTGGGCTCACACACCGAAGTTTTAGAACGCAGCGTCATCTGACTGAAAAAAAGTGACAAGCAGTCTTCGAAAATCTTTCAAAGAGAAAAGGGGTCCTGCCGCGCTCCATTTACTCGCGGGTTTTATTGACCATCTTTTTAAAAGAGTTTCAAGCTATCTCATTTCACAACGGTATTTCCCGAAACCTTGGCATCGGATCCAAACCGCAACCGCTGTATCTGGACGGAGATGGAACGTTCGGCGAGTTAATCGGGAATTTGGAGTAGCCCTTTTGCTTATCCCAGCGGTCGAACCGCGCCTCGATGCGATCGCCAAACGGCGTGCCGGAAATCCGCCCTCGCTTCGATCAAAACAATCCGGTCGCAGAAACAGCACGAAGGGACTGGAAACACGAGCGAAATAATTCGCATTCGCGTGACATGAGAAGCGGCCTGTAAACTTATTGCCAAGGAAAAGGAAGATAAACAAAAAATAAAGGAAAAACCAGAACGTCCTAGGCCCACATTTGTTAAAGCCAACTGTATTTCAGAGAGAGGACAACAATAAATTTTGGGTGCCTCGAGTGTGGCCCACTTCGTGAGCTGCACGCTCTTCCAGAGCAACGGCGATCGGCATGCGGTCTGCGCAGAGGACGCGCTCCCACGAATCGAGTGCCGCCGGAGGAAGACTGTCGGCAACGGAGGCACACTTTCGCCGAAGATACAGGTTGTCACGTCGATGCAACCACGCGCGCCGCGTCCCGATAAGCACCCACGTGGCCGGACCAAGAGCAGCTGTTTACCTCACGCGCACCTGTTGCGCCATGTTCTCCCGATTGGAGGGAAGAAATACACCGGCAATGACAACACCTTATGCAATGCATTTTCGAGAAGTCGTTACTTTAATATTACCTCCCGGACATCGAGCGTTCATTGTTCCCTCGTATGTCTCGTGTCCGGATCGTCTAACGCATTTCCGATAAAATCGTCCTCCCGCGTCTGAATACTGTATGTGTGAAGCGCAATCTTGGCGCGAACATTTCCTCCGTTTGGGGCTTTCATTTTCTGGTTTTGCCAGTAGCCTTTTTTTCTTCTTCTTCCATTCGGAGACATTTGAATTGCAGTCCCATCCCGAGCATGCCGACAGTCCAGCCGGGGAGTTTTCACCGTGCCCTCTTCAGCTCTTTGCTTCCTACTAACATGGGGGTGACATTTTAACGGTGGCGTCCTGGATAAAGGTTGGAACATGTGGCGTAAGACAAAGCAAGCGAAGATCGCATCATATTCGGAACACGCGAAAATTGTTCCACGCCATTATTTTTTAATGAACTACGCGAGGTAACGAAGCCACGCGTGGCTATGCAAATCCCAATTATGATTTCTGACGAAACCATATTTGCGACTTGGGTAGAGTTAACGTCCTGTTTTTTGCAGCGAAGCTGTCTATTACTAGGTTTTGGCGGATCGTAGACCAACACTTTTCAAAAGCAACGATGTATGCCCTTCTTTATGCTCCCCTCCACTTCCGCTGCCTCTTTCCCGAGTCGCGTATACTCCTCGCCAAATGCGGCGTCTCCCTCCCCCTGACATTGCGCAATGCAGCGCGCTCTTCGGCGGCCACCTTTGCGGCGCACTAGAGCCTGGGTCGTGATTGGCGTAGCCGCGCTATAATAAAACGTCATTGTCTCTACCCGCCAATCGTGTGTGTCCTTTGTCTGTGACGTAGAGATCGTGCCACTGTCCTTATCAGTTGAACTTCTAACTTCACATGGGTCGCACCCGTATTGTACGTTCGGAAGAGGAGCAGCGGGAGTACGAGGAGCGTCGGCGCGCCCAGAAACGAGAATGGGCACGCCGTTAGCTTGAAGCCGCCGCCGTTGCCTCTACTCCGAGCCCGACAACAACTTCGAGAGCCGACCAAGCTCCCCCCGACGAGGACCTCGCCCGCGTCGCGCCCCAACGCGAGCAACAGCGTCAATTCAACGGGTGCCGTCGAGCCAATGCCACCGACCATGATCGAGCAAGAGAAGCCAAACGCAAGCGCGCCGCATATCACCGCTGCGCCAAACCTTAACATAGCAAATCCCCAATATATCTAAACCCCAACATAGCAAATCCCACCAGAGCGCCAGTTTCGCTGGACTTCCCTCTTCACGGGGTGGAAGGGCTCTCAATTTTGTATTTCGAAGATAGGGGCAAAAATAGGGGCCACGTGCGGTGAAATGGCTGCCAACGGAGCATGTGAATTACGAGAAGATGGGTGGCGTCTGCTACAGGGGACGTGCCCCACTTCCTAATTGAAAATGTCTGAGCATCGCTTATAACCTTTGAATTACAAAATAGTAAGTATTGAAGTTTTGGCATCTGGTCCCATTGATTAGCGCTACACCTGGGCGGACTGCTCGGCGATCGAATTGATTACTTTGACATTTCCATACGTTACTTAAAGGACCCGGTGTTGGCTGCAGTCATGATGCCAACATTATCTGCGGTATGATGTATTTGGTATGATCTAGTAGAAGTGTGACCGTATACCTTTACGGTGAGAAAAGCCTCCTTTGTCCCTTAATTCGCCATCACATCGCTTAGACATCATACGAAAGACAGGCTGCAGAAAATGACCCTCCTTGTATGACGGTCAAGTTGGTCATAGAACAACTTTCTTCAGCCATGTTCAAAACATAGGGCACATGTGTTTACGAAGCGCTTCGAAGATGCTTGATGCGCGTCCACCGATAATTCTGTCATCGTGTGTGCACCGAACACCGTGTTTTTTGTATGATGTATGAGCAGTCTGAGTACGGCTTGGAAAAAAAAAGGTGTACGTAGTCATCCACAAAAAGAAGAACATTTGTCCCTAATATCAGGCAAGCAAAGTTTCCCTCTCGTCTGTATCTCATTATGGCGCCCTCAAATGTAGCGAATCGAGCTCAATAAGGTTTAACCAGGACGCTGCGTCTATTGTCAGTCTTCACGGGGAACGCTCCCGCGATTCCATCGAAAATAGTTCGCATAATTTTCGAGCAGACAAATACCTCGAGCTCCTGGCAATCGTACCCTCCCACCCTGCACCCGCAAACGGCTATCGCAAAAAAAAAAAAAAGAAAAAGCAGGAGCCGTTTTGCATTTGCACAAACAAGTTAGTGGTCACTAATTTCGGGGCGTTGGGAGCAGTAAATAAAACAAATATAATAGGAGTTTTTCACCAACTGTACTTGTGGCCGAAGCCGGCTTCCTGCGTGGGCAAGAAAATGCATCAAAATCATCTGGAGGGGCATACAAAAATAAAAAGGGCATTTGCGGCGGCCATGAAAAATTTGACGAGATAAGAAGGTGTTTGTATCGCAATTCCCACACTTGGTTGCTTCCTAAAATATTTATCACAAGGAAATATATAGAATAAGAAATGTTCTTCATCTTGGTATAAAAACTATATGACTATATCAGAAATTCTGCTCGATGGGAACATCTGTAAAGTGGCGTTTTTGGCCATACAGGCTTTGGTATTACAAATGGACAGAGTTTAATGTTGGACCAATAATGTCCAAATCTTTAAGACGCGTAGGTAAGGGGTGTTTGCTTTGCATATCGTGGCCTTTTTTACCTAATATTGAGAGGTATATTTTTTTAAAATATAAGCTTCACAGGATTAAATTCACGGTCAATTTGTACAATAACTGAGTCGCTAAACTCATCAAACACAAAGATACTTTGCGTTATTACATATTGAGGAGAATGGCCGACCTAAATCAGTCTGCAGACTTTAGGCTCAGTAAATAGATCAGCTTGAACTAAAAATTATACGTGAGCAAGAAGTAGGAAAAGGAAACAGCTGACTACCAATGGTGACTTACTGTAAACTCCCTCCTTGCGCGTTGGCTTCTTCACTCGGAGGCCAAAGTAGAGCACGCAAAGCTTATCACATAAATAAAAAACAATTGCAATAATAAAGATTAGCACTGATACACTCCTACAAAATTATACCAAAATCCCACAGAAATATCTAAAAATTATTGTTTTTGAACTGACCCTGCACAAGCACGTGCTGTTGATGTTCGCAGCGAGACACTTCGTGAGTATTGCCTTTCTTTTTTGTGAACAGTGATAGATGGTGTGCTCACGAAATCTTCCCCGTGTTCCCCAACAGCGAGCACTTCGAGCATCTCGCGTTTGTGAGGATTGTTGTTACCAGGGTTGTAAAGTACCTAGGTACAAGTAACTGGAAATCAGTATCTAGGTACTTTTGTTGTATCTGAGGTACAAACCTAGGTACTTTCATTTCTCGATATCTGTATCTGTATCTTAAGTATATTTTCCAGTAACTTGTAATTTAGTGAAGTTACTTTTACCGGTACTTTTCTATTCGCTTCGTCAAAATGGTAGAAACTATAAATCTGAAAGTTTTAACACTCTACCATTTGCCGTGATTAACGGTGAGTTGGGTATGACCTGGGAGGCACTAACTTGATCGAACGACGTTTTAGCGAACGAAGCCCCGCCCATAATAGGGAGTTTTCGTAGACCGCACTTCCCCCTCCGCTAAGCCCTCCGCAACGAAGAAGCCGCTACTGCGCCTGCGCGCCCATATGGCCTTGACTGTAGAGTTTCGGGTATCGTAGCGGGTTGCGGAAAGCGTTGCGGGACTGCCAAAACGACTTACGAAAACTCCCTAATGCTTCATCGAACGACACTTTAGCGAATGGCTGTGTTCATTTGAGCGAACGGTGGATTAGCGATGCCGTTCTAGCGACACCGATTTATCGAATCGCTTCGGAACTCCGTCTGGGGAAAGCAGCGACCTGCTTCCTTCATCTGAAACCGAAACCGAAAAAGATAACGTGTCCTAGAATGCTCATGTCAATGCAGTTTTTCTTATTTCTCACATTGACACCAATAAAGCATATTTATCGAACTCGTTTTTGTGTGCTTCCTTAGTATAAAAAACTTTACTTCCAATATATTCTGACGAATTTGGGGAAAATAAATAAAGAAAGTATCTTTAAAGTAACTGTACTTGTGCCTAGGTACATTTTTGAAGTAACTTTTACAACCCTGGTTGTTACTGACAAGGATGGTCGTGGCGTTAAAAACTGCGCTGCACTGGCAGGTCCTGCAATGAGCTGCCCGATGTACTGCCGCTGTTTTCTTAAGAGACGCTGCATGCTGGCGGGCTCTGTCGTTGATACATCGGTCCGTTCAGCCGATGTAGCATTTCGCGCATGGAACATGTGGTACACCACCCCTGTTGTGCATGGGACACACTGCGCTCTGTGGGCCGTGTCGCGGGTTTTGTTCTTTTTCATTCTTCGGTCAAATTGTCTGCACATGGAATAGGCTTTGTTGGGTGAGGAGCATACTACTTGAAAGTCATTTCGGGCTGCAATATTTTTCAACTTGTGCGTGATACCGTGAATGTAGGGTAGCAGCGCAATCTTCCTTCGAGTTTTCTTTGCGTTTTCGTTCTCCGGCCTTGTACGCGTCAAGTTTTTGCAGATGTTCTCACACAGAGGTACCATGAGACTTCTTGGATATTCTGATTCTCGTAGTCGTGACGTCTGTTTTACGAAGGTTTTCTCTATTTGATGTTTACGTGATTTGTGTAGGGCAGAGACTAGAGCCGTGCTGGCGATTCTTCTCTTAATGGTTCTCAAGTGTTCAGATGTGAAGGAAAGAAACCCTTTTGCTGACCGGGGTTCGTATCTTTAGCACACTGTGTCCTTGATTGAAAATCAATGTGGGGTCTAGGAATTTGATATTTCTGTCCACAGGTGGTTCATGCGTGAAAACCCGGGTTGGCACATTTCTTGAACACAATACATCCGATGTGCCACTCCCCGAGCAACAACAGCACGAGGTTGTGGCGGGTCAGTTCGAAAGCAATAATTTATTTTATATGTTGTACATCCTGAGAGGGGGAACGAGAAAAAAACGGACGAACGCAATCTCGTTCCCCATCTCAGGGTCTAGAATATGTCGATTAATTGCCAGCTCGCCTGCACTCAATCACTGCTTACAATAATTTTTTTTTTATATTTTTGGGCAATTTTTTGTATAATTTTGCATAAGTGTAATTATCAGTAGTAATCTTAATTAGGGCAATATGTTAATATATGTATCCAATAAGTTTATCGTGCTCTACTTTGGCCTCTGGGTGAAGAAGCAAACGCCAAGGAAGAAGCTTACACCGAATGAACGTTTGTAGTGAGCTGTTAGTCCTCTTCTGTCCTTTCTCTCTTTGTATTCAAGTATAATTCTAAAGCGGAAGCTGATCTACTTACAACTATGTACCAACGTTTAACTGTCAATCAAGCACCGGGAGGAGAATACAGGACGTTCCCAGAATTCGTTGCGTGCCCTGCGCTCGGGCTATTGGAATTCCTAGCAAAACAGTCAACGAAACTATCTATTTCAACTATGCCTCTTCGTGTCTTGTACCGATGTCGCAAAAACCTTATCAATTTCGAATGGATGTAACACTCCCGTAATAGACGACGCGCCGTCGTTCCGACCGACCCCATTAAAGCCCGCGTTCGCTGCAGCCGCCACTCGGTTAGCGAGGCAGAGACCGCCCCTTCATCTGGAAGAGCCCCGCTCGTTTCGATCGAGCATCGTTTGTCCCAGCGACTCATGAATATGCGACGCAGAAAAGGAGAGAGCGCTTTCGTGATGCTACGGGCTGCACCGTTGGGACATCTCGAGCAGCCTCTTCCAGTTTGCTGGGCACAATTTATGTCATTACTCTCGGCCCACTCGTATTTGCAAACATTTATATGGCGCGTATTCGCTGCGTGCACGCGTTTCTGCTGCCTGCGCGTATCCGAAGGGGCTAACCGAAGGGGCTAACGTGCCCGATGACGCCGCGACCCTTTCACCGCGCATACGTGCGAGGGGCGCCCAAGGGGAGGCCACGAGTGCGTTCTCTCTTTCCGTGCACTCAGAACCCGATTTCTCTCCCGCGGGGACGATCTCGCGAGGCTCTGGAGCGCGGCAGGAAAGTGCTCGACCGCTTGCCCTCGCTTTGCGCGGGATCCGCGGGGCTTTTTATTCGCGTACGCGCTCCTGGTTGCGCGTTTGTCGCTGTCATACCGGGCCCAGGCTTGTCCGCCTTCGACTCGTTGGTGGGTTGCTTTTTCTTATTTCGCACGTGCGAATCCTCCGAACGAGAGTCACGACGCACGGGGTACGCAGGTGGAGGAGAAACAAAATCGGACAAGTGGTCCGTCCCTAATTCGGCGCGTCCGCGCAGCGGGAGCCTCGTTTTTCTTTGCGCTTCGCCGAAGAGGCCACAAGCCGCCGTAAGTCAGCGGATCGAATATAGACCGAGTCACGTCCCGAGCCTTTGAAGGCGCTTTTCTCTAATAATTACCGGTGTATTTCTATATTCATTTTCCGAGAGACCAAGTTTCCTAATCGTTAGTTCATACGGCTTCTTTTATTTACGAACGGAAACGGTCTTGTTGCTCCTACTGGTTTATTAAATTACGTTACGA
Source organism: Ixodes persulcatus (assembly GCA_013358835.2). NCBI lineage: Eukaryota > Metazoa > Arthropoda > Arachnida > Ixodida > Ixodidae > Ixodes > Ixodes persulcatus. Next base: position 101,223 of record JABSTQ010010076.1, read on the forward strand.
GTTGCTCCAACACGATTACTGATTTCTATGCACACTAAAAGACTTGCCCGAAACAAACAAACAAACAAACAAACAAACAAACAAACAAACAAACAAACAAACACATACACACACACACACATACACACACACGCACGCACGCACGCACAAACAAACAAACAAACAAACAAACAAACAGTTGTGTCTGGTAGTGATGTGCCTGTGTTGAGGGCTTATGCCAACGCGCATCCCAAGAACTAGAACGCGGAGAACGGACGAGCGCGCACACAGCTGGTGCAGCTCGGGCTACGTTCAAGGTTGTTTGCGCCCTATGATGCAAAAATAACATCCGCTGGCTTCGGAGAACGTGCTCCTCGGGGGATTGACGCTCGGAAGAACACCAGACACTGGAGGCTTGGAGCGGCCCGGAGCTAGACGCACGGCGCGCCCTTCTTTCACGTATTTTCTGGCAAATATAATATATGCCTGAATTTATGTATGTTCACTGACAACATAACGTTGAACATAACATTGGCGACGAGGAGCTGAATCCGAACCTACGAAGCCTGACTTCTACGGTGGGACACCGGGCCACAAGTCATGACGACGGAGCGGACAATCGAAGTTTTCACGGGCAAGTGCTGGTCTTCCTGGAGCGAGCGGCTGAGCTTCTACTTTGTGGCCAACTCGATCAGTGATCCGGTGAAGAAACGTGCACTTTTACTAACCTTGTGTGGCGCGGAGACGTTCGAGACTGTTCGTGCTCTAGTTGCACCAAGAACACCAGGAGATGTCAGTTTTGAAGAACTGGTCTCAACCCTTAGAACGCACTTCGATCCTCGACCGTCTGAACTCTACAGTCGCTACAAATTCCAGCGTCGAGATCAACAGCAAGGCGAGTCGATTAGCAGCTACGTCGCGGCACTAAAGAAACTTGCAGCCGACTGCAATTTCGGAATAGTGACAACAGCGACCACGACTGCCGTATCGGCAACGGGTTCGCCGGGTCAAGCAGCCACGACGACGCCCGTACATGCCACCAAACTGCCACTAGACGTCATGCTACGTGACAGGTTTGTTTGTGGAGTAAAGGACGAGTTCCTGCAGCAGCGCCTATTTGCGGAAAGGGATCTCACTTTCGAGAAGGCTTTCGAGCTCGCAACCAGAGTCGAAAGCGCTTCAAAACAGCAACAGAGTATCAAGCATAAGACGGACCTCCCCCTAGTTCACAAGACATCGAAGGGGAAAGCTGAAAACTCCGGGCGATTGTCCACTCGACCTTGTTTTCGATGTGAAGGCCAGCACAGTCCTTCGACTTGCAGATTCCGCAACGAGGAGTGCCGTTACTGTCACAAGCGTGGACACATCGAGAAAGCCTGCATCACGAAGAGAAAGCTAGGTAAAAGTGCAAGCCACAAAAGCAGTCAGCACAACGTGGACTTCACTCCCCCAGCAGTCGACCGGCAGCGAGAGGAACATGGAGATTTTTATCATGAGCTCAACAGGGTGACACCGCACGGACCGTGTCCGAAATTCCTTGTGACATTGAAGATTGAAGGAAAATCACTGGAGTTTGAAGTGGATTCCGGTGCCTCGTGTACCCTGATCAGCGAGGAAACGTACCGCAAGGTGTGGCCCCATAACCCTCCTCAGCTCCACGAGGACAACCTGCAGTTAGCGCACCTGGACTGGAGAAGGCCTGCAACTTCTCGGTGCAGCGCAAGTGTCCGTTCGCTTCAAGACCAAAGACTTCTTGCTGCCACTACTCGTCATGGAAGGGGCTGGATGCAACCTTCTTGGCAGAGATTGGTTTCAGCGCTTTGGATTCGCGTCTGTGGCATAAACCAAATGCAGCCAACTTCAGCAGCCGTCATGACGCCAGAGATACAGGAGGTCCTCGAGAAACACCGACAGATTTTCGACGATGATATCTCCGGCTACAAAGGACAACCGGTTGACTTAGACCTGATCGAGGGAGCAGTTCCCAAGTTCTGCAGGGCCCGCTCTGTTCCGCTAGCGCTCCGTGCAGCAGTATCGGCGGAACTTGATCGCCTGGAAACTCAAGGTATCATAGAACCAGTTTGGCACGCGGACTGGGCTACTCCACCTGTGCTAGTACGCAAGAAAGATGGCACAATCCGACTTTGCGGAGACTACCGTTCTACGGTGAACGCAGCTTCAAAGAAAGCCTCGTACCCGCTGCCCACGACAAGTGAAGTGATGGCAAATCTCCGAGGAGGAACAGTTTTCTCCACTTTGGATTTGTACCAGGCCTATCAACAGCTGAAACTCACCGAAGCAGCTGCCAAGGCCCTGACCATCAACACGATCAAGGGCTATTACAAGGTAAATCGCTTGCCTTTTGGAATTTCTGCTGCTCCAGCAATTTTCCGACGCGTCATGGAGACCACTCTGGCTGGTCTTTCCGGTGTGAGCGTCTACTTAGATGACATCATCGTAAGTGGAAAGAACACACGTGAACACGCAGAGCGCCTGACACAGGTACTGTCCAGGCTACACAGGGCGGGATTGCGACTCAAACGAGAAAAGTGCAAGTTTGGGGTCAGCGAGGTCAGATTCCTTGGACATCTGATTAACGCATCTGGCGTTCACACCACACAGGAGAAAGTCCAGGCAATCCTTTAAGCACCAGAGCCGAAAGACAAATCGTCTTTACAAGCGTTCTTTGGGCTCCTTGCTTTCTATGATCGCTTTCTCAAGAACCGAGCGACTGTCGCTTCGGTCTTGTACAAACTTCTTGAAAAGAACGTTCCGTGGAAATGGGAGGACAAGCACAGCGAAGCTTTCAGGGGACTTAAGAATTTGATTCGAGGATCAACCGTCTTGGCGCATTACGATGAAAGCAAACCCCTCCTGCTGTCCTGCGATGCATCACCATATGGTGTGGGAGCTGTGCTGGCTCAGAAAGACGCTCAGGGGCGAGAGGCGCCAATCGCATTCGCATCACGGACACTGGGCACCTCTGAGAAAAACTACTCCCAGCTAGACAAAGAAGGATTGGCGCTAATCTATGGAGTGACTCATTTCCATCAGTACATCGCTGGAAGGCATGTCACCATATTGACAGATCACCAACCACTTCTTGGTATTCTTGGAGCCAACAAGCCAGTACCCCCGGTGCTGTCACCAAGAATGACACGCTGGTGCGTCACGCTAGCTGTGTATGACTACGATTTGGTATACAGACAAGGTCAACGTCATCAAAATGCTGACGCCCTCAGCAGGCTACCACTACTGTCAAATGGGGATGAACCTCGGCCACCCGGAGATGTACTCATGTTGGCCTGCAACCCGGTTCCGCAACTGTCATCACAGCGAATTGCAGAACTTTCTCAACAGGACCCAGTGCTGTCGCAGATTTACAAGGCTGTCCAACAAGGTACACTCCACAGGTTAAAAGAGGATAAATTTATCCCCTACTCCAGGATATTTACGGAATTATCAACACAGCAAGGTTGCCTAATTCGTGGTTCTAGGGTCATCATCCCCAGAGCAGCACAACCAGAAACTTTGACCCTTGTGCATGCCGGCCACAGAGGCATTGTTGCTATGAAAGCATGCGCTCGCGGGTACTTCTGGTGACCCGGACTGGACAAAGACCTCGAACACACGGCAAACACTTGCACCCTATGTCAACAACACCAGCGAGCACCACCGAGCGCAACTTCTCCAGAGTGGCATCGAGCAACAGGACCCTGGGAAGTACTTCACCTGGACTTCGCTGGACCACTCGAAGGAAGGATGTTGTTGATTGTGGTTGACTCCTACAGCAAGTGGCTCGATGTACGCCAAATGACGAACATACAGTCGTCGTCATTAATTCAAGAACTGCGAAATATCTTTGCAACCTTTGGAGTGCCACAGAAGGTCGTAACGGACAACGGGACTTCTTTCGTTTCTCAGGAAACTCAGCAGTTCTTTAAGAACAACGGGATTAAACACGTCACCAGCGCCCCGTACCATCCAGCTACAAACGGTCAAGCAGAGAGGATGGTGTACGAGACGAAACAGGCACTGACCAAGGATCAGGCTGGAACGCTGGAATGCAGGCTGTCACGGTTCCTCCTAAAGCAGCATACCACGGTCAGTTCAGTAACGAACAAGACCCCAGCAATGTTGATGTTTGACCGAGAACTACCAACCGCGATAACTCGCTTGAAGCCAAGTGACCAGCAAGATGAAAAGCTTCAGGAACATTCGGAAAGTTCACGAGGCATTGCAATTGACAGTACTGTCTTCGTGAGAAACTTTTCAGGGAAACCATCCTGGATACCTGGAATCGTTACAGAAAGGCTTGGTCATCGTTCATGGCTTGTAAAAACCAACCGCGGAGTTCTGAGGCGCCACACTGACCACATTCGAAAAAGTGAAGCGGCGATACCCGAAGAGGATTGCTGCCTGCCATCTACATCCCCAGCATCATTGGTCATTCCAATGACAGACGAGAGAACACAACCCTGCGACAGCAGAGCTACCGACAACAATACAACAGGGCCACCTGCGACACGTTTGACACCCAGACCGCAACGACACACGCGACCCCCTGATCGGTATGGAGCAGCCGTCTAAAGAGGAGGCAAGGTGTTGTGTCTGTGAGTGATGTGCCTGTTTTGAGGGCTTATGCCAACGCGCATCCCAAGAACGAGAACACGGAGAACGGACGAGCGCGCACACAGCTGGTGCAGCTCGGGTTACGTTCAAGGTTGTTTGCGCCTTATGATGCAAAAATAACATCCGCTGGCTTCGGAGAACGTGCTCCTCGGGGGATTGACGCTCGGAAGAACACCAGACACTGGAGGCTTGGAGCGGCCCGGAGCCAGACGCACGGCGAGCCCTTCTTTCATGTATTTTCTGGCAAATATAAAATTGCCTGAATTTATGTATGTTCACTGACAACATAATGTTGAACATAACACAAACAAACAAACAAACAAACAAACAAAAAGCTAAAAACACGTTTTTTGTGTAATGCTCCTAAATATATTAGTCCTTGGCGAAAATCAACCCTCTGCTTTAAATTCCTATTTCCAACTCCTTTTGTTCACTTTCTGTATGATAATTAAAACGTGCAGCGCAAACAGACGGGACGAAAAAAAAAAGAGAGGAGACACAATGATTGTGTGTTTTCTTTCTTTTTTTCCCGTCTGTTTGCGCTGTACGTTTTAATCATCATGCCTTACCAACACGACCAAGCTTCCATTTTGATCGTGTTCCGCCAATGAGAGCACGGCGAAAGATACCAAGCGCGCACCTGGGGGAATCTCGCCACACCGCTGCCCCCTTCCCCACAATAAAGTCAGTTTGCTATGGTAACCGTCACAATGGCAACGACCCATCTGCTGAATAAACGTTTACGCGAACGCGGCGCCCGAAGCCTGACACAGCTGGCTTTGTCGTCTGAAACTAGCAACTTTAGCTAGACATTAGCATCGTCTGAAGCCAGCAACAGCCGGTGCTAAAGACAACTCGGCAGCACTTGCTGGACGCGTCGGTGCGGGAGTCGGCGCGGGGAGTAAGAAGCGATCCCCTGCCGAACCCTTGGCTGTTCCAAAAAAGTTTGGTGCAAGCTTGGGCCATACATACTATTACATTTCCCCGGAGCGAACGGAGGGGTGACCGCGCGTACCGCAGTCTGTCTGGAAGCTAAGCTTGGAGCACCAAACTAGGCTTCCGTGTGCTCGATACCTTCTGTTAAGTTTGGAGCTGTGTTTTTGTTTGTGTGGTTTTTGTTCACGCTTTGTCAGTGATTTCTACTCTGCCGAAGCGTGCGGGGTACAAGTTTTCTTCCAGTCAGCTTCCTTTGAAGCGATCGAGCTCTCCTCTACGAGTCTTTTGACGAGACTGTTTCTCGAGGAGTTGAGAGCTACGTTTCTTGCGGAATATTTTATTGCAAGACGTGCATGACACAGTCGGCTGTTATTTCTTCTCTTTTGTACTTTCGGTACGCATGGACTTTTATACTTAAACACAACCCACCATCAGGCACTGGTGCCCCCTCGCGTGCGCACTCACAATGTACCTCGATTTAGGCACGTACACTACCGTGGGTTAGGACACTTGAAAGCACCTGGCCATGAAGCACCGGAGCTTGCTCACGTCCGCACTCAGGATGTGCTGTGTCCGGTCACGTAGGGCGTGGGTGCTCAGTGCTGTGGACTGGGGCAATACTGGGACGTGTATGCCATGCCTCTATAACCTCAGGGCCTGAGTGTGTGCTGGTTAGAAAGAAAGGCAGATCCCTCGCGCGCCTATAAATGAAGTAGCGCGAGAGCCTTCAGAGAGATTCGGCTCTGGGACCAAAAAGGGTTGAAAAATTGTTCTTTTAAAGCAAGTTTTTCTTCTCCTATATATTGCTTGCCGTTGTAAATAAAAGTGGTCGTACTAGTCACTAAACGTCCGCCCGGTCGCACGTGCTCTGCGGGACTGAACAACCTTTTTTATCATTTTTCTGGAACTTCCCGGAAGTTGTTATCGTTGGCTATCTCCATCTCGACCGCACCACTTCCTTAAAAAAGTTGACCGACGCAGACGACAGGATTCCGCTGATTTTCTGCGACGAGTGATCACCAAGAACGGCAGGAACAATCGGGAGATGCGTGCCTCGGCACTGAGGCAGAAAAGACAATCTGGCAAGGAGGCAGAATAATGGTAACGGTAATGGTCGTAGGAAATACCTACGTGAGAAGACAGGGCCGGTCTGCTGAATCGCCAACCGTGGTTTTATCTCGGAGAGAAGCGCCGGGGGCAAAGTACTTAAGGAAACTAGGCAGCCGCACTCGTTCCTGGGCATCCTCCAAGTGAGAAGCCAGGACATTCAGTTGCATCACACGGGAATTGGCGATGCTTCATCAGCAAGCACCGGAAACAAGATCCCAGGCGGCACCTCGGTGGGAGGACGACGATATTTTTTGCAGTGCTGACGAAGGAGCGGGCGGCTCACCGAAACAATTGGGGGGCAGGACCTCAGGTTCCCGGGCGACAAACCCAGTTGTCGGTCTGAATGTGGAAACTGCGACGCTTCGCAGTTTCCACATTCAGCAACTAGAAACTGGGATCGGCGCCTGCCGTGGGACGCAGAGCGTTCAGCCGACGGACAACTCGTGAGTCGCAATGCCGTGTTCTCCGAGGCTCATCATGCCTGACACCAGATCGAAAACTGTAGGGGCTGGCTCGGATGAAGCCGACTCGGACGCGGGTGCTAGTGATAGTCGGGGAGAACAGATACTGCATTCGAATGATCTCAGTGCGGAAGTAACGCTATGAAGCTCAAGATCAAGCATGAGAAAATAAAATTAAAACGAATGAGGGTAGTGGAAGTGCTTAATAAACCCACTGCTCGAAATACGAGTGGAGTCGGTCATTATGCAAAAGAACTTCGCGTGGTTCTGGCCCCAATGCCCGCGTCGGACGCCCTGGAGCCCGTATGGTTCAAGCAAACAGAAACTATGCAGACCAGCTGTCAGGTGCCGGGACAGCTTTGTGAGGCAACCCTTCTACCATTGCTGAACGAGAAAACGGGAGCCGCGCTGTCGCCAATAAAGCTGAGGGACAGATTTTGTCAATTGAAGAGCTGTGCGACATTGCACTCGAGGAGCATCAGATCACTCTCGACGAGTATAGGTTTTATGTTTCGCTAAAGCGAGACGGAGAGTCGTGGGCTCAATATCAACGGAACTAGACACCGTATTCGGCTACTACTTAGCCAGCCGAAATTTAAAGACACTGGGGATCTGAGACGTTTGATCATCTTGGAAATATTAAAACAAGTAATAATGAACGATGTCTGTGCTTCCGTCTACCAAAATGAGACGGAGGGGTGGCAGAGGCCAAAAGAAGTAGATCAGCTCGCAGAAACATTTGAGCAGAGTAGGCGTAGGCGCAACCAAGGACATAAAAAATTATTCGCAATGCTAGCTGGGAACACAAGAGGCTCTAAGCGGGTCGAAAACGGTAGCGATCAAAAGGGATTCGAGAGGCTCCCGACGTCAAAGTGCTTTTCGTATTGAAACTTGGGGTGCTACAAATGAGACTGTCCTGCAAAGATACAAAGAGCTTTAGGCTCCCGGAACGCACCCACCTCTATAGAACTTAGTGCGAGGGCAGCGCTTTTGCAACAATCACGCGAAGCGCTTGAGATGTCGGGAGCACGCAAACTGGACAGAGTTGAATCGGGCATCACTTGAGTGCGCCTTACGACGGAGGTAAAGCTTTTCATGCTTGCGTGTAGTCGGATGTTAGCATCACAGTCCAGAGACGTGATGTCTTGCCTGAAGAGTCATTCCAGCAGGGAAATGGGAAAGAATTGCTCAGAGGCGCTTTCGCTCAGAGTCTCAACGAAACTGAGATACGTGCCACTGGGCTTGAGTACTGATGACAAAGCGACTGACAAAGAAGTTTTCACAGTTTGTGCTGTAACCGAGAGGCTCGCCAAGGGAGTGGATGCGCTCTTGACTCCAGAGGTATTTGAGCAACTTAAAAGGAAGCGCGAGGACTCCCTGAAACAAGCAGAACAGACAAGCATGCTTGAGGCGGAGATTAGGGCAGAGGAAAACCATGCTGACTGCAACCCTTGATCGGAATTTGAAATAGACGCAGAGATTTCTGATTCGGTTGTAGTTGTATATGAGGTGGACTTGGTTGAGAATGTCGAACGATCTGGTATGGTCGAAACAGAATTCACGGAAGAGCAGAGAGACGACGGCTCTCTGAACGACTCGTGAAAACAGGCCCGTAAGAAAACGCATGGCACGTTGATTGAAGTTAATGTTTTGTTTCACACAGAGCAAATTAACGGAAAACAATTTAAACAAATGGTGCTCCCGGAACCACGTAGAGCAGAGGTGTTTCATTTGACACAGGACATGCCGTGTCAGGGACATTTCTCTGAAAAGAAAACGAAACAACGGGTTACACGTTCATCCTTTTGACAGACTGTGGCAGTCGACTTCAACAGCTATTGTGAGGCATGTGAAGAGTGCCAGATTTTCTCACGAGACAAAGCTACAGACAGAGTGCCGAACACTCCATTGACAATTGCCCCAACGACCGTTCGAGACTGTCTTCACGAACTGCATCGGTCCACTGGAGCCATTCTCAGCGCGTGGTCACCGGTATGCTCTGGCTGTCGTAGATCTCTGCACGTGATGGCCAGGGTTAGTATCTCTTCGACTTCTCAGAGCCAAAGCCACGTGTCAGGCGCTGATTGAGATATTCTCGCGACACAGTATGCCGGAGCTTATCTGCTGTGATCAGGGAACAAACGTCATGTCCCAACTCACGAAGGAACTATTGAGTCGCTTGAGGGTGGAGATCAGATTCTCTACACGTGATCATCCTCAAAGCAACGGCATTGTGCCGTTCCAACGCTCGCCATGCTTCGCCATGTGGTGAACGAGCATGGAGGGCACTGGAATTTGTGCGTGCCGTGCCTTCTCTGGGCATTTCGGGAAGTCTCGAACGAGATCAAAGGGGCGTCACCATTCGAACTAATGTATAAAAGAGAACCTCATGGCCCACTGTTTATATTAAAAATAACATACACTGGAGAGTGGACGCCGCCTTTGGGTCTATACACCAACAGTAAAATAGCTAAGGCATCTGAGCGACAGGATGGCAGAATTCGCTCGCGTTTTTGACGAGCATATTAAAGGAAAACAACAAGATTACACGCAGCAGTATAACAGGCGGGCGCGACCAAAGCATCTGGCAATGGGCGAGAAAGTCCTCGTGCTTAAAACAGGGCCCTCGGGCAAATGAAAACCTAAGTGGGTAGGGCCTGGAGGGATTAAAGAACAACAGAAACGAGAGGATAGTTATATTGTTAGCTGTCCTGAAACCGGTTACAGGTGGGTGCACGCTAGCAAATTGCGCAAGTACAGGGTGTCACAAAAGAAAATTTACATGGTCTTTTTTACCGCAAAAAATAAACTAGGCATCGCCGAAGGCTCATTCTCCGCCCAAAGGTAGAGCTAGAGGTCACAACCAGATGCCAATGTTTCAGCCCGATTGGATAACTTAATCAAAAGTTATAAGTGATTTTCTGAAAATTTCAATGGGAAAATGGAGCCCATTTTTGCCCGTTTTCGGTTTCTGGTGCCATAGAGCCCCATGTGTTTGAAAACTCCGTCGGCCGCCATTTTCCCATTGGAATTTTCAGAAAATCACTTATAACTTTTGATTAAGTTATCGGATCGGGCTGAAACTTTGGCATCTGGTTGTGACCTCTAGCTCTACCTTTGGGTGGAGAATGAGCGTTCGGCGATGCCTAGTTTATTTTTGCGGTAAAAAAAGACCGTGTAAATTTTCTTTTGTGACACCCTGTACTTCGCGGACTCTCAAAACGTTGGAGTTATCTACGAAGCGAACAGTGAGTTCGGAGAGGTAAAAAGTACTTTTACAAGCCATTCTGTCAATGCCACCGTAGGGCAGGTCACCCGTGACTTGCACCATCTTAGTGTGAGTCAGCGGATAGAACTAGAGACTGTGCTAGGCAGGTACAGGGGCGTGTTCCTTGAGAAGCCAGGGAGTTATACAGTCGGTGCACATAAGATCACGCTTGTTGCCGAAGCAAAACCGAGAAAGGCGTACCAATACAAGGTACCGATTTCTCTCAGCAGAGAGGTTGAAGCTCAGGTGGCACAACGTCTCGAGTGGGACTTCATCTACCCGGTAGATAGCAGCTTCGCGCAACCTGTCCTGTGTGGCGCTAAGAAGGATGGGTCAATCAGAATATGCATGGACTACTGGTGGTTGAACGCTACACTGTAAAAAATGCCATAATTATACAAACACTTGCGTCTTAGTCCTGACGGACTCCGTGTCTGTTTCTTAGTTAACGGACATAAAATCTGTTTTCGTTAGGTTGGATACACTCATGTTCATTTGTGGGCCATAGGGTATTATAGTAGAGGATAAAAGCGTTATCCTGAGTGGGCACGGGAGGAGCTCGAAGGCCGCAACGGCTTACAACCCTGTTTCATCGTACCTCGGGTTCTGTTACCACTCCTGGCTTACTGCGTGTCCCTGTACAATGACTTCACCTTCAATTCCATCACAACGGATACGCTGCCGCGAGTTCCAATTGGCGATTCCCGATGGCATAAAACACGTCCCTTGGGTCTACGATGCTCCTCGCTTCATCACCTACAACCAATCGACATCGACGACACCCGCAGCTCCAGATGTAAAAGGTTGGCAATGCGGCAAATTCTCCAGTGGGCACGGGAGCAGCGCTACGGCCGAAATGGCGTATAAACCTTGTTTCTTCGTACCCAAGGTTCTGCTACAACTCCTGGCTTACTGCGCGTTCCGGTACAACTGCTTCCTCTTCAATTCCATCATCATGGATACGCTGCCGCGGGTTTATATCGGCGATTCCCCCATGGCATAAAAGACGCCCCCTGGTTCTACAATGCACTTCGCTTCATCACCGGAAATTCATTGACGACGACGTCGCCCGCAGCTCCAGATGTAACAGGCTGGCAGTTCGGCGAAGTCTCCAGTGGGCATTGGAGCAGCGCGACGGCTGCAATGGCTTACAAACCTTGTTTCTTCGTACCTCAGGTGGATAGCCACATTCCTTCGCACGTAAAAAAAAAAAAAAAAAAGTCAATTGTCTTTTGTCGCTGTTCCCGGGCCCACGGGTGTTTCTTGATGTGAAATCGGAGTACTTAAAAAAATGTCTTCTTTTATTGATGTCGGAAGACGTAGAGGCCACCCCGCCCAACAAAACGATCTGCCTCGTCACAGTTCGTCACACAAACAACTAGCCAGCCTTTCGCCAGTATCGCAACAGCAGAAAATACCGCGGGCGCGGTTGCATTGACTCGGACAACAAAACGTAGAAATTTGTCGTATATTGGGGCAACTTCAAAAGCAATCAGCTGAAAGATCAACAGGAAATCAGGAATTAAAACAAAGTGTCAATGGAATCCGAAACAGTCAACAAAAACTTTATTCTGCTCTTACAAATATAGGTAGCAGGCTAACAGCTGTCGAAGAGAAGCTAGAGGCTCTAGATGGCGTTGAAGGTGATTTGCGAAATACTTCCCACACAGTTGAGGAGCTAGAGGATAGGTCTCGGCGGGATAATTTGGCTTTCCATGGAATCCCAGATGCACAGGAGACATGGTTACCTACAGAAGAAAAGGCATCAAACCTGCTGTCCAACTGGCTCGGTACTCAGCTAGCCTCGGTTCATATCGAACGCGCCCACCGTTTAGGAGAATTGTCGAGCTTAAGGTGCCAACCTGTAATAATCAAATTTTCTATTTTCAAATGTAGAGAAAAGATCAGGCTAAAGCTAAACTGAAAGAGCATAATGTACGTGATCTGAGGACGTTTCATCCGCAATGCGCCAAGTACGGAAAACGTTGACTGAATTCTCCATATTGATTCCTACTGGTCCGTCCTTCCAGTTCAAATATAACAAACTCTCCGTTAATGAAAAAATTATACGTATACAAACCAGTCTCTGATAAACTTTGTGAGTCGACAATTACTACTTCTTAAGCAACTACTACCAATGCACCAGCAACCGTCCGCTCGGAACAACGCGCTGCATCATGGGAGCAACATGATACGTCAGTCACTTCGCGGCTTCCGAGTGGCAGTTGTTGTCGCAAACCGCACCGAAATGTTTTCTGCTATTAATTCCTGCTCTGCCGAGATTGTCGTATTGACAGAGACATGGCTGCACAGTAGCATTAATGAAAAATGAAATGTTCGACTCTTTCAACCAGTTTCATTTCTACAGACGCGATAGGGAAGCTAGGCAAGGTGGTGGTGTAATTAGAACTATTTAAGCGAATTTAGGTCATTCGCGCTTTATATATCGTCATGCTTAGAAATTATCTGGGTGTCTTAAAACTGGCTGATCATAGAATTGTTATCGGGGCTTGCTATCACCTCCAGAACGCTCCCTCTACCTTTGCTACCAATTTTCGTGACGTCGTAAACATCGTCATAACACGGTACCCATAATCCCATGTATTTTTGATGCGTGATTTCAATTATCCAGGAATCAAATGGTCAACGTCCCCACCTTTCATAAATTCGTTCCCATCTGTTCGTCACGAATTCGCTAAGGTGTATTTTTATTTTAACTTTAAAAAGATTGTTTCCGAACAAACCAGAGTGGCACCGATAAGTGCGAGCCTGTTGGATTTGGTATTAACTGCTTGACCTGAACTGTGCTGAGAAGTAACGTACATGCCGAAAATAAGTGACTCCTTTTTGCTAAATATTTGTGACTATCCTTTTGCGAAGTTTTTTTTTTTTTTTTTTTTTTTTTTTAACAGAACCAAGGTGATACGTAATTACCGTCATGCTGACTTTGACCAAATCAATGATGAACTGTTTTTATTTTTTCATGCGTTTCTAAACCGATTCGAAGAACGCTCAGTTGAATGGAACTGAATGCTATTGAAAACGAAGATGACAGAGCTCGCTAACCATTTTATTCGAGTTCGTGTGATTTGTTACAATCAACAGGCACCCTGGTATACCCCGCAGGCGGCACCTGTGAAAGCAGGTGTTTGGAGAGGGGCGTCTCCACGGACCCCGAGCCCCGCAGGGGGCGCCTGCACCTTAGGTGCTAGGTGCTTGGTGAGTAGCGTCACCAGGGACCCCAGCCACGTGGGCCACCATACCCGCACGCAGGGGGCACCCACTTTAGTATGTGCTTGGTGAGTGGCGTCTCTACGAACCCCGAGCCATGTGAGTTTACCCACCCACGCCTGGCTGTACGTCGCTTAACCCGTGTCCGGGGAAAAGGCCTGGGATCTAGGTGGTTAAGCTGAGCCCGGGGTATGTTTGGACCCTTTGGGGCCCCCCGGGCGAGGCAATATCACTTCGGCTCCTGCTTCTCGGAGACGGGTGTCCTGGCTTGGCCCGACCAGGATGATTCAGTCAGTCACCTTTCTCCCCCTCTCCTTTCTTTACCTTTCTGCTCCTTTTCCTCTTCCTTCTTAGTTCACCTTTTCTGGCGGCGAGGGCTAACCTTGGGTGGTTAGCCCAAGGTTAGCCCTTGCCCAGATCCACATTTGGTTATAGTTTCCCGGCAGCACTAGTAGCGTAACTGTGTCAGCCAAGCCACTCCTGTTATCACACATTACCTATCTCCTCGTTGGGCTCGGGGTGGGCGGTGCACCGCGGATTCCGAACACTCTTGCCTTTTTATGGCTTCCCGCGCTTCTAAACCCTGAGTGGAGCGATTCTCAAAAGGGGCTGCCCTGCTCTTCTTTCTTTCGAAAAAGCTAATGAACCAGAAAAATATATTCGATTTCTTGTATTTCACTCTACAAATGACACTGTGTATTTATCAAAAGTTTCTCCCTTTTTCATTGCGAAGCACTTAGATCCAGTGGTTAGAAAACGTAAGCTGGGGACCTCCTTGTTGAGCTAGCTGGAGACATCCTTGTTGAGGTAGAAAATAAGCCGCAGAGCACAGCACTCTTGAAGATGACAAGCCTGGGAGATTACCCGGTTACTGTCAACTTTCACCGGACTCTGAACACTGTTCGCAGTGTCATCTCATAAGATGACCTCCTCGAATGCAGTGAACAAGAAATCCTCGAAGGTCTGCGCAAGAGTGCTGTTGTTGCTGTTTGACGGATCACTTTAAAACGTGATGGACAAGAAAAAACAACCCGACATCCGATACTCACATTTGAACCCCATGCTCTTCTGTCCACCGTGAAGGACGGGTACTCGAACTGCAGAGTCCACCCTTTCATTCCAAATACTCAGCAGTGTTTACGCTGCCAACGTTTTGGGCCTAGTTGCCGAAACTGCCGTGGCAGAGAAACGTGTTCAAAAAGTGCGGTGGTATTGACCATGTAGCGGACATCTGCGGAAATGAACTAAAATGTGTAAGCTGTAGCGGAGCTCACCCTGCTTTCTTTCTCTCATATGCCCAAATGAAAAAAAAAAGAGAACTATTGACTTTTAAAGTAAAACATAACCTTAGCTACCAAGCGGCCAAAGAACAGCTTGCCTTTCAGGCAAGGGGTTCTTATGCCCAGGCAGTACGGAGGGGACCCCCACTGTCTGCGGCATCCGTGGAGACACAGACTTCCCTGGAAGACCTGTCTTCCCCACAGGGGTCCCCTTCCGAACCTCTGAAGGTGGCACACACTCTATCGCCTTCACTCTCTAAGAACGGTGCTGTACCCTCTAAAGAGGCTACCACTCACTCCAAGGTGCCAGCGGTACCATCAGAGGCACTAGCTGGCCCTTCTGGCAGGGGACGAGGGCTTCCTCCCCGTGCCTCCAGCAGCAACCAGAAGCCTGGGCGGATTGAACAACCTCCCCCGCCCAAAGGTCCAAAGCTCTCTGCGGACGAAAAAATGAACGAGAGCTTACCACTTTCTGAAGACGACCAGTCTCACCCTAAAGCAGAGCCTCTTCTTTTGGTCGCCAATGAGGTTGTAGGACGACCAAAGGTCACCGCTAAGAAAAAACAATTCCGCGTAATTCCAAAAGCGGCCTAAATTAATTTTATTGTTTTTGCTCTCTCTGGTGTATATATATATATATATATATATATATATATATACATTTATCACCTGATGAAGAGCGGTCCCCGCTCGAAACGTCGTAATAAACTTCGAATTAGTAACTCCGACAGTACGCATCTTTGACTTAGTAACTTTTCCCGGTCCATTGTTTTTTTATATTTACATTACTTCACCTACATATATATATATATATATATATATATATATATATATATATATATATATATATATTGTGATAATTTCCTTTTAGATTACAAATGTCGTGTTTTGCAATCTAATTTGTAATCCTGCCTAACTATGACGATGTGAGCCAGCTACTAGATGATCATGGCCCCATTGCATTTTGCTTGCAGGAAACACATCTAAAAGCGAGCAACACTAGCATGTTAAAGTACTTTCAGGTGTTTCACAAGGACCGAATACAAGCAGCTCATTCATTTGGAGGCGTTGCAGTTGTACTGCAACGCTCAACTCCATGTAGCGGAGTGACTCTGCAGACTTGGCTGGAGGCAGTGGCAGCCCGCATTTTGTTAGGTCGTATAATTACAGTTTGTTCTGTATATATACCCCCAGTTATCAGCGAAGTATTAAAGAACTTGAAGGCCTCGTTAGGCAGCTTCCACCCTTTTTTTACTTTAGGAGATTTTAATGCACACAATCCTCTGTGGGGAAGTAGCAGACGAGATCCCAGAGGGGCTCTCGTTGAACGCTTTCTTCTTTCTTCGGGATTATCTCTACTTAACTCAAACGAAGCTACATATTTTAGTTATACTACTCATACTTTTACTTCTATACACTTATCCATTTGTCACCCATTATTATTGCCATTGCTTTCATAGAAGGTCACTCCTAATTCATATAGAAGTGATCACTTTCCACTCATTTTAGAGTTTAACGATTCTCACGTCATTCTTTCATCGCGTTCACCTCAGTGAAAATTCGAAAAAGGCTGACTGGGCATGTTTTGAGCAATCATCTTTTTTAGCTGTTTCATCTCAATATCAACTCTCTATCGATGAAGCAACATACTGTCTTACAAAACACATCTTGGAAGCAGCAGTGATTGCCATAACGATGACGTCCACCCATCTTCCTAAAAGGCCAAAGCCGGGGTGGAACAAAGACATCCGAGAGGCTAAAAAAAAAAGAAACAAAACAAAGTGTTGGGGCATTTTTAGACGATATTCTACACCGAGCAACCTTATTAATTTAAAAAAAATGAGGGAACAGGCGAGGTATATTCGAAGGTACGCTAACGGCAAAGCTTTAGAGCTTATGCTTCCTCTATCAATAGCAGGTGCATCTCTGAAAGGAGTTTGGGACCGAGACCATAAAATCGCTGGTTCTTACCGGGCATTTTCTTTCCCACTCTTAAGTCGAAATGGAATATGCCCTGCGAGTCTGGAAGAACAGACATACATCCTAGGTGAGCACTTCGAATTTGTATCGAGTTCTGAACATTACATCAACATTTCCAGCAATACAAGTGGCAGGCAGAAAAAAAGACTGACCACATCTGGGGCTGTGAGAGAACCATATAATGCTCGATTCACGCTACATGAACTTCAAATGGCGCTTCTTTCATCCAAGCAGTTTGCTCCTGGACCATATGGGATTCATTATAAAATGCTTGAGCATCTTCATCCATTCACCCTGGAACTTATATTGTACCTATTTAATAGAGTTTGGCTCGAGGGTCGCTTCCGACCCCCTTGAAGTTTTCTATCATCATACCAGTGTTGAAGCCAGGCAAGGATCCCCCATGTTCATCTAGTTCTAGACCCATAACTTTAACTAGCTGTATTTCGAAGACTAGGGAGCGGATAATTAATAAGAGACTTATGTTTTATTTGTAGAGAAACAACGTACTTGATAAGGTACCAGAATGAATTTCGTTCAGCTCGGTCCACAGTCGATCATCTAGTTCGTTTTGAGAGTGCTGTGCGGGAGGCATTTGTCAACAGCAACAATGTCTTTCTCTTTTCTTTGATCTAGAGAAGGCTTATGACACAATCTGGCGTTTCGACATACTGCACGACTTGTTCAGTTTCGGTGTTTGAGGTCGCATGTTAGCTGCCATCCAAAGTTACTTGGAGCGCCGTACTTTTCGTGTGAAACTGCGGACAACACTTTCTAGAGAGTTCATTCTAGAAAATGGAAGCCCCACAGTGAGGAGTGCTCAGTGCCACTCAGTTCATCGTTAGGTTGAATTAAATTGCTCGTGTAATACCGCCTTCAGTACAATACTCTATTTATGTTGACTACCTGCAGATCTCGGTCTCGTCCTGTAACTTGTCGATTTGTGAATGTCGCGCTCAACTCACGGTAAATAACTTGATCAAAAGGGCTGATACAAATGGTTTTATATTTTCGCTCCAAAAAACAGCCATTGTTTGCTTTTCTTGTCGGCGGGGAATTCGCCATGATACATTTTTGAGTAATTACGGTACTTCCAATTTCCATAAAAAGAGAACACAAGTTTCCGGGTCTCATATTTGATTCAAAACTGACTTTCATTCCGCATATTAAAAGTCTTCAGCTGCAATTTATTAAATATTTCAAAATTCTTAAGGTCTTGTCGCATGAGTATGTTGGGATAGGATGCAAAAGCTCCAGTGGTCCATCATTCTCCACATGTTGCCCTATGGGACTACTACAACATTCACTCCAACTTTACACTTACGAAACATAATTTAAAAAGATGTTCCAAAGGAAGTCATGAGCAGGAAGTTTTGGAACTCCAATGTAAATATCAAGAGTTTCAATACGGATGGAACAAAAAAACGACTCCACTGTAGGCTGCGCTATGATCAGACCATCCGTTGAGCGAGTAAGGAGGATCAACACAACTGCCACTATACTCACGGCAGAGCTCTATGGCCTGCTTTTGACGGTCGACTACATAACCGAAAAAAGAGTTCCTCGCTCAGTGGTATACACTGATTCTTTGAGTTATTTTAAAGGAATTCCTATCGCTGAAACGTGTCACAAACGCACTTGTTTCTGAATTGGGGAGCAAGATTATTTTAGCCGCAAACAGCAACATTCACATAGCTTTATGCTAGGTGCCTAGTCAAGTTGCATCCCAGGAAATGAAGCGGCTGATTCTGCAGCGAGTTCTGCTAACAATAGACAAGTTAAACTTGCATAAGATACATTATAAAAACTATCACATGTCTTTGAAGCGGTGCATTCAATTAAAGTGGCAACTTCAGTTGAATACTGAAACGCACAACAAATTACATGCAGTAAAACCCTACATAAGTGAATGGGAGAGTGTCTGGCATCGGGAGCGTTTCTACAAAGTGGTCCTGTGCCGTTTACAAATTGGTCATACGCGTCTCACACATGGGCGCCTCTTGAGTGGGGAGGAGGCTCCAGTGTGTGAACATTGTAACG
Source organism: Ixodes persulcatus (assembly GCA_013358835.2). NCBI lineage: Eukaryota > Metazoa > Arthropoda > Arachnida > Ixodida > Ixodidae > Ixodes > Ixodes persulcatus. Next base: position 120,140 of record JABSTQ010010076.1, read on the forward strand.
TAACTTTGTGAATTTTGCCCATCTTAATTGAATGCCACACATATGATCAATGACGTCACAAACAGTTCGCGCAACTATATAGAAAAACATGTCCCACCGCACGTAGCCCTGCTTCTAGGTGATGAACCACTCATTTCACATGTTTGCATATTAAAGTTCCTCACTGATATTGGCCTTATACACCGACTGTGATTTTATTTTTCATCCCGAACTTTGCGACCATATCTTTTACACTTATACGCGTGCATGTTCTTAGTTTACCACTTCACCAGCTACTATAGCTTTTTCTTCTCTTTAACCCCTCTACTGCAATAGTTCAGACACTTGGCGCATTATAGCTTCAGATGCTGATGTGCCATTAACATCAATCAATCAATCAATCAATCAATCAATCAATCATTCAATAACCCTGATATATTTCATTTATTAAACGTCTCTTTAAAAAAAAAACGCTTGTATCGCGGTGGATGGATATGATTCTGCAGTCAAATCGGTGACGGCAACTTTTCTAACACACTACCGAATATGTTGCTGAATAATCCAAGAAAAGTTCGTAATGTAGTAAACTTGGCTTCCAGTTTGTGAATTGCACTGACAAATTTGGATGGTGAACCAACTGATGACAAAGAGTGTTCCAGTTCCAGCATGCTGAACAACGTGTTTTCTAGTGCTTTCCGGGTGTTTCTTTCGCTGTTTGGCCTTCATTTATTAACTGCAAGTATTTACCTATGTATCCCATGTTGATTTAGGCTAATGGTCTTGCTAAAGGTATTGACTCTCTCGAACCTTTCTCTTCCGTTGGTGTTGACTGTATTACTCCCATAGTCCTTAAAAAAAAATCATAATCCTTTGTCGCCCTCGCTAAATTATTTCAGCAATCACTCGCTTCTGGTGAGGCTTCCGGCAGACTGGAGGATAGGGAGGGTGGTTCCCGTACATAAAAATAGCAGTAAGCATTCACCCTATAACTACAGACCGACATCAATATCTAGCGTCCATTGCCGAATTCTCAAGCACGTGTTTTTCTCCCATACGCGAACTGTTTAGAATAAAATTAATTTTTTTCAGCTCGCTCAACACGGCTTTTGCCAATAATTTTCATGAGAGACACAGTTGGTTTTATTCACCTTGCAGTTACAGAATATATTCAATAATCGATCATTGCTGACTGTATATATTTAGATTTTGCGAAAGCATTCGATAAGTTCTCTCACCAGCTCGCGCTACGAAAACTTAGAAAAAAAATGTATTGAAAGTGACACACTAACATTTCTTGAATGTTTTCTATCCATCGTCAGGAATTTGTCACCGCTAATGACGTCAGCTCTCCTCTTCACCTCTAATTTCTGGCGTACTTGGCGTACAGCGGCGAGAGATCTGGAGTGAGCTTGGCTGCCGAAGTATAGCGTAAGTTGCCCTTTGCTGAACGCATTCCATTCACCTTTCCAGATCAGCCTGATAGGAGTCTCATATGGAGCTGCGATACTCTAGGTGTGGTAGTACCATTGCTGTGAAAGGCACCTAAATATGTTCTGGCCTATGCCAATGGACACGCAAAGTACAAAATGCAGCGTTCCGCATGTTTTGAACAAAACATGCCGACATCCTGTGTAAGGAAGCGTAGCTGGTTGTTTATAGTACACCTTGTCGGCGTTGTCCTGCGAATGCTCGTGGTCTCTTGGATCACCAGATAAGCAGCACCAGCATTAGGTTATCCGTAACAGCAAATGGAAGGGAGGCATTATCAAGATTAATACAGGTGCTGAGAGCAATTGGACTGAGCAAGCTCTCCCATCGAACTGTCGAGCACTTGGGCCACTGGAAATAGTTCCATTGAGTGGGCGAGGCCGCTTTCCAACCATGCGGACGTCGTCTAATCCTGTCGTTCTCATGCTGCAGATCTTCGCCTTGTTCACGCTGTCAGTGAACTACAACGACCCGCCTGGATTACAGGGATGCAAGCAACACCAGCAAACGCAGATCGTGTCCGCCAGTGAAGTCGGTGGACATTCTGTGCCTCACCAAGAATTTCTTCTGGTTTTGCCTACGTTTCATCGCGCCACCGGATCGACATCGTTGTTGTAATTAAGAAACTCTGTTTGAGTCAACCATTTACTCACTCAGACATCCAACCAGAAGACTATAAATACAAGGCAAAAAGCACTGCGTTCCAACCGTCACACACACATCGTCCTCGTCGTCTTACACATCAGTCCCAGCTCGCGCAACAACACAACAGTACAACGGTGCGCCCTTTTCAGTGGCAGCACCGATTACAATCAAATGCACGGCACGCGCGATCAATGCAGGAAAACAAAGCGCGTGGCGATACGACACCGCAAATATAAGTCAAGCTCTGATACAGCACTTCCCCCCAAACAAGATTAAAACTTCTCGTACATAAGCCGATCCGGCTTGCGCGTCGCACGAGTGCTACGCCTAGGCACTACAGGTGGTGATGTATCAACCGGTCCCGGTGATGAGGCCATCTGAGTATTGCGCGGCGACATTTGCTCTGCACTTACATCAACTACAGACTGTGTTTGGTCAGGTTCGACATGGCGCTCGTCTTGTGGCATGTCACTACCATGCGGCAATTCCATGTGACAATCGGACATTTCGGCTGAATCATCAGGCACCAGAAACGAACGTCGCAGATGATCTCCATGTACGAACCGTATCCGTCTGTCTACAAAGACTAAGTACGTCATGGACGATTTCACTTCCGTGATTTTTCCTGGCAGGCATTTCACAAGTTCACCACGCACAGTACGTACGAGTACGCGATCACCTATGGAAAATACTCTCGCTGTGCCTCGGCGCTTGTTCGCGCTACACACCTCCCTCTCAGACTTTGCTTTTATTACTGCCTCCATGTTTGGCTTTATCAAAGACAGCCTTGTACGAAGTTTACGTTTCAAGAACATTTCGGCAGGAGTCTTCCCCGTGAAGGTGTGGGGCGTCGTTCTGTACGCGAACAGAAAGTTGTCAACCCTGTGCTGAAGGGATCTCGGGCTTTTGTTTCGTTCATCCTCTAATAACTGCTTCAGCAGCGACAGCTTTACCGTTTGAACTGCGCGTTCCGCTGAGTCGTTCGATTGGGGATGGTACGGAGGGGTCAGTGTATGCTTTACTCCGTTTGCCGACAAGAAATCCTCGAACTCTTTCACTCGGAACTGTGGTCCGTTATCTGAAACAACCTCAGTTGGAATGCCATGGCGTGCAAACAATGACCGGACTGTTTCAACAGTTTTCAGTGCAGTCGTCGATGTCATTATTATTACCTCTAGCCATTTAGAGTACGAGTCGACAGCAACTAGAAACATCTTGCCTTCCTTTTCAGCGAAGTCAAGATGCACCCTTTCCCAACTGTTTGTGCACCACTTCGAAGGTGTCAGGGGTGTGGCCTGTTCAGCAGATCTTACGCTTTGACAAATTTCACACTGTTTCACAGCCTGCTCAAGGCGACTGTCGATCTTAGGCCACCACACCATTGACCTTGCAAGTGCCTTCATTTTGGTTATGCCAATATGCTGTTCATGCAACAATGACACTACTTCATTTTCGAGAGATTTTGGAATCACCATTCGGTTAGCCCAAACAAGGCAACCGTCATCCACCGAAAGTTCAAATCGCCTTACGAAGAAAGGCTGGTATTTATCGTCTACAGCCTGAGGCCAGCCACGCCATGTCATCTCGCGTACCACGCTCAGGACCGGGTCTTTCGTTGTTTCTCGCTCAATATCTTTTGCAGTTATCGGCAGTTCTTTGACAGGCGAAAAGTAAAAAATTTCCTCCGCCTCGTCCATTGTATCTGACAGTGGTAGGCGCGACAAGCCATTGGCGTTGCTGATCTTTTTTTCTGCTTTGTACAGAATACGAAACCGATAATTCGCTAGAAACAGGACCCATCGATGCACTCGAGATGCAGCTACCGCACTTGTGGGATGTTTGACATCGAAGATCACCGTGAGTGCCTGGTGATCTGTGATCACGTTGAAGTCGCGGCCATAGAGGTACTTATGAAATTTCTTAATTCCAAATACAATGGCTAGAGATTCTTTTTCAATGTGCGCATAGTTACGCTCGGCAGGGGTCAAGGATCGTGACGCGAACGCAATTGGTCGTTCTACTCCATCTACGATGTGCGACAGTACTGCACCCAAGCCGTAACCTGATGCATCACACGTCAACTGAATTGGCTTCGTTACGTCATACAGTTCTAAGACTGAGTCTTGACTTAACAACTGTTTACATCGGTCGAAGCTTTCGTCACATTGACTTGACCACTTCCATATGTTTCTTTTACGCAGCAACTGGTGCAGGGGTTCTAGCACATTTGCTAGGCTAGGCAAAAATTTAGCATAAAAGATTACCATGCCCAAAAATGCCTTTAGCTGTGTAACGTTGTTGGGTTTAGGCGCTTCTCGAATCGCCTTCACCTTGTCTGGTGTGGGATGTAGGCCTTGCCTGTCTAGTTCGTGTCCCAGGTACTGGACTCTTTCCTGCAAGAACTTGCATTTCGCCACGTTCACGCGTATACCGTGTTCACCCAACGTCTGAAGCACTTGTTCGGTTCGGCGGTAGCACTCTGCTGAGTCTTTGCCAGCGATCAGCACGTCGTCTAAGTAACAAGCTGTGCCAGGCATGTTTTGCAAAATCTGGTCCATTACAGCCTGAAACATAGCGGGTGCGCTTGCTACGCCATATGGTAATCGCCGGAACCTAAACAGTCCCATGTGCGTATTAATCGTCAGCAACTCTTGTGCCCGCTCGTCCAGTTCAAGCTGCAGATAGGCTTTTGACAGGTCTAAGACGGTAAACACGGTTCCTCCCCCCAGGGACGCGAAGATGTCCTCTGGAAGTGGCAGTGGATAGTGGTCCACTTCAATTGCCTGATTTACAGTGACTCTGTAATCCCCACATAGCCTTAGCTCTTTGCTGTTTTTCTTGGGCACGATAACTAGTGGCGTAGCCCAAGCACTATGCCTGACCCGATGCGTGACACCATCTTTTTCCAAATCCGTTAGTTCTTTTTCCACTTGCTCGCGCAAGGCATATGGTACGGGTCTCGCCTTAGAAAAGACTGGATTCGCATTCTCTTTCGTTACAATGCTTCCTGTGAATCCTTTGATGGCACCGTAACCTGGCTCAAACACATCGCGGTACTGCACTTTTAGTCGTTTTTCTGCATCCGCAGTTTCCATCTGCCCGACTTCTTGCACGTTCAGCACAACTTCGTGTTGCAACCGTTGAACGGCGTCATTCAGATTTATCTTGATTTTTGAAAGCCAGTCACGACCCAGGAGAGTCGGCATGCGTGCTCCTTTTCCTTGTTTTGCAATCAGCAGGGGCAGGTGGTAACTTTGGTCGCCGTAGCGTACCTCAACCTGAGCTATTCCCTTTACACCAATAGAGGTACCATTGTACACTCCGAGATTAACGTCCTCATTTCGGTACGTTAATTTAGGGAAGTTCTCGCCGAAGTCTTTCTCTGACATAATCGTCACAGCCGCTCCCGTGTCTAATTCCATAGGAATTTCCTTGCAGTTTACCTTTACTTTTACGATTATGGGTGGCGGACCTCCATCTTTGTTCGCACGACAAATAGTTAGCAAATCTTTTTCAGATAGATTTTCGTGAACCTGGTGTACGACCTTTGTCTTACACATTTTCGCGACATGACCTGGTTTCGAACACTTGTAACAGTTGCTTTTCAAGAAAGGACAACTCACTGGTGCATGCTGTCCACCGATCTGTGACACGCACGAACAGTCTCTGTTTCCCGCTTCTTTGCTTGTCCCTTTTTCCAGGCTGTCCGCTCGCTGCCTGAGGTTCTTGGCTTTGTCGTGTGCTGTTTGGCTGACTTGGATGCTTCTCGCTGCCAGTTAACGTCCACGGTACTTGCGGTGGCAGCGTTAGATAGCATTTCTCGCGTGTCCTTCTGCGCTTCTTCCATGGCAGTGGCTATGGTGCAGACACGCTCCCAGTTGACCTCGTTGTCAGGCAGGGCAAGAAGACGACATCGAATCGAGTCCGTCCGGAGGCCAGCAATCAGTCGATCACGGAGAGCTTCTTCCAAGAAACTCCCAAACGAGCACGTCATGGCGCGAGTCTCTTTAGCTCGACAATAAACTGCGCGATGCTTTCGCTCGACTCCTGGTTTCGTCTATAGAAGCGATAGCGTTCAGTGACGAATCGAACGTTTTGGCGCGTAATGTTGTTGTAGCACCGCCACAGCCTCTTCATACTTGACTTGGGTTGGCGTCTTCGGCAGTAGCAGATTGCGCAGCGTTACGTAGGCCTTTTCCCCTAGGACTGTTAAGAAGACTTGCAACTTCTTGCTTGCGTCGATTCCATTTGCGTTTACAAACAGCTCGAACCGTTCGATGTAGACATCGATGTTGCCGCCGTCGGGGCAGAACTCTGGCAGCTTTCCTAAGGTGGTAGTCATGGTCGGCGTCTCGAGTTTATCCTCATCGCTCGTCGCCATTTGTTGTTATTAAGAAACTCCGTTTGAGTCAACCATTTACTCACTCAGACAATCGTCATCATCGGGATCTTCACGAACCGCACCCCTGCTTGGCGCGGAATTGGTCAGTGGGCGAGGCAGCTTTCCAAACCATGCGGACGTCGTCTAATCCTGTCGTTTTCATACTGCAGGTGGGTAGTTGTCATTACTATTCGAAAGTAAAAAGCGACTATTTGTGTCTCGTAGTGCTGCCTCGCTCGGAAGCATTGTGTCTTTGTGTTTCCGACTGTGTTGATGCATTGTGTTCTTTGATTCTGCTTTTGAGCTAGAATATTGAGTCTAAACCGGGACCTAAAACTGAGAGCCAAGGCAAGCATTACGAAAATTAAAAAAAGCGCGAAAGACAAGGACAAGAGAGAGACTACACAGGACAAGCGCTTACTCGCAACTGACGTTTCAATTCGGAAGATGAGGAAGACGAAGACATTAAAGACCCTAACGTTAAATGTTACAAATATTTATGAGAAAGGAACGTCAGTTGCGAGTAAGCGCTTGTCCTGTGTAGTCTCTCTGTTGTCCTTGTCTTTCGCGCTTTTTAATTTTCGTAATGTTTAACCAACTAGGCCAACAAATCATTTTGCCAAGGCAAGCAGCTTGACGAAATGCTGTAGCTTCTCCATGAAGTGAATGCTTGCACCCTTAAGTTTGAAAAGGGCCAGAATAGTCTGATGGGCATCCTTTAACAAGATAAAAAGCGACCAACAATCGATTGAAAAAGAACTCGTTGAAGTAAACACTAGACTAACAGTGGTTGGAAACAAGGCCTTAATGTCCGACGACAGGCAGAATGAACTGCGTGTAGCAGAGGTGATCGCCAATGGCGCAAAGAAAGAAAATACGCTCCTACGCGCCCGAGTGGATGAAATAGAGAATAGGTCGAGACGGGACAACTTAATATTTCATGGAATTATCGACACTCCATCTGATACATGGGCCCTATCCCAAGAGAAAGTACGGGAGGTGCTCCATCGGGAAGCTAACATGCAGATTGCTGAAGACGGCATATCTCGGGCTCATAGACTCGACGCCTTTGTCGCGGGAAAATTTCGTCCAATAGTCGTTAAGTTTGCGTCTTACAGGCTTCGAGAAAACGTCCTGGTGGGTCGATCAAAATTAAAGGGCAGTAGTGTGTCTGTCAGCGAGGACTTTTCGCCAGCTACGCGTCACGCGCGAAAATTTTTTATTGAATTTGCGAAGGCAAGAAGCCCGGACAAGTACTTTAGCTTACGATACAATACACTTCACTATGATAAAAACGATTTTTATGTAGTGCTCAGACAGTGACAGCGTGATTGAAGTTGGTGATCGTGTTGTACCACGGGGCGCAAATGCTGATAATAGCGCGGCTGCTGAGTCAGTGCCTTCTGCTAGCTCCCCATAGGAACCCATAAATAAGCAAAGTCGGCAAAGGCCTTGCCAATCATTTAATAATGTTTTAATGTTTTTTGACAGTGTAAGACGGGTCATGAACAAGCGTGATAAATTGTGTGCGATTATTGACTCTTCTTCGTCTGATATCGTAGTACTAACTGAAACTTGGCTTTCGTCTCGCATCCATTAAAGTGAGATATTTTCTTGCAAAAAAAGTTTGATATCTATCGATACGGAAGGTAGTATAGATCAGGAGGAGGAGTACTGATTGGAATTAACTAGGATATTGAATCATTATATGTAAATATTGTTACTGAGCTTGAGTTTATCTGTGTTTGCTTCCAAGCGGGGTATAGACGAATTGTACTCTGTGCTTGTTATAGACCACCTAACTATTTCACTGGGTTTGCAAATGACTTACATGATTCGCTAAACATAGTTACTGCAAGATTCCCGGATTCTCCAATATTTTTGTTAGACGATTTTAATTATCCAAATATTGATTGGTCGGGTACCGTGCCCTTCTCTCAGTTGCCATTCCTCTGAGTGTTCCAATTTCTTAAGCTTGTGCGCTGATTTCAATCTTTTACAACTTGTCACTGAACCCACACGAGTCACAGCTACGTCAGCCAATATTCTTGATCTTGTTTTAATTAGTGCGCGGGATTGTGTTTCTTTAGTATCTCATTTACCAGGTCTCAGTGATCATAGTTCGTTATACATATCTCTAACGGTTCCTAAGTACAAATCCTCTAAAGTGACTAAACGCATTCGCGACTATAGGAACGCGAACTTTGAAGCTATTAATAACCACTTATCCCTTTTTCTATATGTCTTTATATTTAACTTTTCTGAACGCACCATTCAAGAAAACTGGACCATGTTTAAGAATCAAGTGGTGCTGCTCACGGATAAATGCATTCCTCTCCGTTCGATGAGATCACACACTCATTCACCCTGGTTTAATGTAACACTAAAAAGGCTTTCTATCAAAAAAAAAAAAAAGATTGTTTCGCTCTGCAAATGTTACAGGCTGCTCGAAACGTTGGGAAGCTTATCAGAATGCATACGAGGCTTACAAATCTGCTATTCACGATGCAAAGCTTGTGTATTTTAATAAGACTTTGCCAAATATGCTGTCTACTAATCTTAAGCAGTTTTGAAACATTATTGGTGATAACACTTCGAACGAAATCTCAATCAGGGTGGATGATTATGTTATACCAAGTGAAGACTGTGCTGAAATTTTAAACGCGGCTTTTGTTTAATCTTTTTCCAGTGTAAGTAACATGTCACCATTGTTAAGAATGGAACCTTCGGCAACCTTTTCCGAGTTTCAACGCTGCGGAAACGAGTCCCGAAACGAGTCCCGACGTGTCAGGACTGCCGGCCACCTGTCGAAGCCTGCCCAAAACGTGTCTCAACGCGTCCGTGACGTCAACGGGACGTGTGTGTGTGTGCGTGTGGGTTCGTGCGCTCCGGAAGGGGAGAGAGGCCTGGCCTAACTGCGGAGAACCATGGCTATGACTCATTTCTGGCTACGACGCGGCGGGCTTTTCTGCTACGCACTTGGCGGTCGCACTTGCTGCCCTGGCGGAGAGTGAGGGAGAAAACGGACCCCTATATAAGGCGGGGCGTGAGGCTGCTGAGTTGTTCTCTCGGATTTGACGACTGTATCGCTACCATGTAATTAAACCGTTCGTTACGTTACAAATTCTCCCACCTCCACTGGACCCCTGGGTTCTTCACTTCGGGGAATGGTCGTCGTCACGAGCCAGGAAGCCTCCGGACGTGCGGCCTAAGCCCCGCCTCGAACACCATATTCATTACCTCAGCGCAACTTCATGCCTGTGGAACATTTCGAAATTAATCCCATTGGCATCGTTCGAACAATCGATAACCTTAAAATATCATCCAGTGCTGGTGTCGATAATATTAACTCCTAATCTAAAAAAAAACACAAGTGTATATTCTTCAATCGTACTGCCAAAAATGTTCACCCAATCGCTAGATCTCGGTGTCCTCCCAGACGATTGGAAAGTTGGGAAGGTGGTTCCGTTGCACAAAGGAGGTGATAAACATTCCCCTAACAACTGTATATAATTTCACTCACTAGCATACTATGTAAAATACTTGAACATGTCATTTATTCTCAACTTTTTAATTTTTTGGAGTCTAACATGTTTTTCAACGCGGCTCAACATGGATTCCCGAAATCATTTACCTGCGAGACCCAGCTTTTATTATTTATTAACGACTTGCATTCTATTTTTGAGGGGGGGTCCCAGACAGACTGCGTATTTTTGAATTTCTCAAAGGCGTTCGATAAGGTCTCACACTAGTTGCTTTGGTTGAAACTAAATAACCTTCGCACTGATGCTAACGTTATGGATTGGACCCAGTGCTTTCTTGCTAACCGATTGCAGTTCGTTACCGCCAATAACCATACATCTCCGCTCGCGTCAGTGACCTCCGGCGTGCCTCAGGATTCTGTACTAGACCCACTTCTGCTTTTAATCTTCATTAATGAACTGCCGAATAACATTTCTTCCTAAATTAACCTTTTTGCAGATGATTGTGTCATTCACCGTGAAATTAATGATGATTCAGATGTTGTCAAGCTTCAGACAGACATTAACGTTATTCTTCATTGGTGTGACACTTGGCATATGGAGCTTAACACAACTGAGTGCAAAGTAATGAGAGTGTCTCGTCATCATTTATTTTATCCCTGCTACTGTCTTAACAATGTTCCTTTACTTTCTGTGTCGTCTTACAAGTACCTGGGCGTACACATAACATCTAATCTTTCCTGGAAAATACATATTGATACGTTATTAGTAATGCTCATCGCATGCTTGGCTATTTAAAACATAATTTTTCTTTAGCTCCCTCTTCTTTGAAATTAACTCTTTATAAAACACTTGTACGCTCAAAGCTTGAATACGCGTCGTCTATCTGGGACCCGAGCCTTTTAAATTTGGTTAGCCCCCTAGAAGCTGTTCAAAATCGTTCCGTTAGTTTTATCCTCAGTAATTATCAACGCACTGCAAGTCTCACCTCTATGAAATCTAACTTATCTTTGCCTAGACTTGCCCCACGCCGAAAGGTAGCCCGTTTGTGTCTCTTCCATAAAATATTTTGCACTGGCTCATTCCTCAGTCAACGTCTCCTCACACCACCTTTCTATGTTTCATCCCGTCTTCATCATCCTCATAAAGTAGGTGTACCACTATGTTACACAAACACATTTCAACAATCTTTCACTCCCAAAACTTCTTTGGATTGGAACCGCCTTCCCAACTCCATCGTCATAATCCAGGCGGATGATATGTTTAAAACTGCTGTTTCTAATTTCTATTGTTCATAACTAATATATGCTTTGCCTTTAAGTTATTCATTGTAAAATTTTTCTTGTTAAATACAACCCATTCCCTTTTGTAATGTCGTTGGCCCTGATGGTATTGAAATAAATGAATAAACATACCGCACTCTGAGCGACCCAACTTGAAGACTTCTAGTATGCACTCATCTAGTATGCCATGCTTGTGGGAGGTTTCAACTCTAGGTTACGGCGGCGCCAAAAAGGGTAATCGGTAGGGTACCACGACCTTGCACACCTCTACAGTTCTTAGCACGATCCTATCTGTAAACGGTGTGCTCCACTGTATCAATATATATAGGTCCTACTAGGTCATGTACATGACCTTACAAGATTGTTCTGCAGGACATCGCGACTACGTAGACAACGTTATCGTTGACGCGAGACGATCGGACTGATCGGACGTGTTTTTGGAAGCTCCCCGAATCCCCGAAGCCAAGTTTCTTTCATCTTTTCTTTGTTTCTTGCGTGATTATATGTGCATGGGATAGCAAATGCAGATATTAATAACGTTAAAGACAGTAAGCGACAATAGTCTATAGTTCGTTTTTTCCCCTGATATCAAGTGACAGGGCTTTGTTTGAACATTTGGTGGGATAGTTGGCCGCGTTAGTAGTTGTGTTAATGGACTTCTTCCAAAACCGACGCGCCCCATCGCGGCAAAATATCACGCAGTGAACTCTGGGAACTACTTGGCCACTCAGTTTCGGTTTCGGACTGAGCAGCTTCATCTCATGCTATCACGCCGCGACCGAGCGCGCTGGTTGCGTTTTCGATTATCTGAATTTTCACGAACGTACAATACACTCATTCTCGAGCGATACAAAACGAAGACGGGGCACTTTCCTTGGTTCCCAAAATACCGGGTATCATGAGTGCGTAGGCAAACATAGTAAAACGTGGCTTAGTCAACTCTCTCCACGAGTGCATCTTTGAGTTCAATTTCAATAATCCCGTCTAGTACCACTGAAGTACAACTGAAATTTGGTCACCTGGAGCCTTACACGTATTTTGTTTGCCAAACGTCCGCTTCTTGTTACTTCATTGGGCGAAAAGCAAGCCGCATCCTCACAGGAGTATCAAAGTTGAGCCCAGCGTTGACGCATGAACTTTTAAGGAAACGCAATAAATTCGACCTCACTACTGCACAAACGTTACAATGATGTCTTCCTCGTGTCATCATATATCTCCCACTCAAATTTTATGCTGATAGAATATTAAGTTTTCGCAAACGCCAAGATCGCCTAGCTACGACAAAGGCCCTAACAAGCGTCCCCTACTCCTCGCTAAGCCTTCTTGCACGAGTTTTCACTGACGCCCTAGATCTGTGCCTGAACGGTGTGTCTGAAATTATCTCGGCATACTCAGGCAGGAATACACCAAACACATAACAAATATTACGGCCATTAGCAACCGTCAAACGCGCTTTGAATAATTTCGTTCGTTTGGCGCACCGCATAGGGGTTCATGCCCGTCCGGGGCACTTTCGGCGAACGGTGCGACATTCTTCACACAAGTGCTCGACTTTTGCTTTCTTAAAACGGTTTGTGTGTGCGAATGTGGCTATATGATTGCAGGATAACTTTATGCACATACGCGATGTTGAATATTAGTGGAATGCAAGCGGGTGGGGACTTCACTTCGTGCAGTGCTGCGGGTCAGTACAGATAAGAGATAAGAAGTGTGTTCGATTTGAGCTTTTCAATGGCGCCTCCGAGTTTTATATCGCGTACTCAGGCGTATTAAGAAAAACAGTAATTGCAAAAAAGTTATATTTCGTCCATGGGCACACAAAACAAACTTCCTGACCAACAACACTAATGTAAAGGCGCGAGCTCGATGTATGCATACTTATTGGTTGCTACAGCTTGCTGATTCGTACACAAGCAAGATCCCCGAGCTTCGCAGCGTCGAGATTCCCAGCACTGGCTCGTCCACAGACCTCGAAACACTAACACAAAGGCTCGAGTACAAAAATACAACAAGCATGCGTTAAGACAAGCTATACGTCTCGGGCTTGTGCTAAAGCTTCGAGGTCTGGCCATTTAGGTTAGTTTAGAGACCACAAGTGACGCTTTCGGGACCAGAAAACATGAGATAACGGCCGTTAATAGTCCACGCTCTGTGTATAATCTCTTGTTGACGTGTCGATCGAAACCGAAACCATGCCACTCTCCTCCCTGGCCAACTAGTTCCCAGAGTGCAACGCGCGCCGTGTTGCATGCAGGGCTTTATGGAAGTAGTCTATTGCTTCCTTGGATGTTCTCGTGTACCCTATGAAGCGATAGGGTGATAGGCAGGCCACTCGGTGGAGTATCTGCCAGCCTTTGTTTAGGTTAGCGTAGGCACCGGAGGCCGATATGCCATTAGGGCCAGGCTTTGTTTAGATTTTGGCGGGCTTTGTTCTGATTTTGGCGGGAGATGAGTTGGTAGAATGTGAAGAGTGTAAGCGATAGTGCTATTTAGGGGAGACAGAATTCGGCAGCTTAGCTGACGCGGTGGAGGGTGCTTCCCTTGGCGTCTCTGTGAGAATCTTGAGGTTGGTTTACGAAGGTAGAGGAAGAGTGGACGGTTAAGTTTGAGGAGCTTAAAGGGATACTGAACCGAAATTTCAAGCTCACAAAACAAGGCTGGACGGATAGGCGGGACGCTGCAAAACCCAAAGAGATCACTCATACAGCGACATCTCAAACCGATCGCCGTATTTTTGGAAAAGAAGTGCGCGATTGATCACGGCCGACAAGGCCGTGTTCCCTCTCATCCGGGCTACGCCCCGTCGAGCTGGTGAACCGAAGCGAGGAGGAGAGAAGCGAGGCCGCTTTCCCTCATTCTTAAATTTTCCAGGACGACAATGACGTCATTGCCCTCGCTTGATTCTCGTCCTTCTTTTCCAAAAGTACGACCATCCTTTTGAGATATCGATGTATGAGTGAGGTTTCGGAGTTCATAGCGCCCCGCCCTGTATAGCGTTAGTTCTTTTTTTGTAAAGTTTCTCAAACATGTAGTACACATGTCATGCTTTATTTTTGTATAAATCTTTGGTGCCTGCATCGCGACTGCTGGTTTAGGTGGCTCGGGGCTCGTCAAGCTGTTTTTACAGCTTTTTTTTCCCGTGTCACCATTTCAACATTGTTTTTGTTGACAAAAAAGGTAAAGGTACTATTATCCCTTTAAAGGGCCCCTGAAAAGAGAATTTGTTTTCAACAGCTTGGTTAGGATACGCCTATCAAAAAATTAATTTTACGCGGAAAAACGTTTTTTTAGAGCAATATTGGTGGCGCGAGACGCAATTTAGTCGGTAGTCACCTCCTTTCCACTTGTTTTCTCCCTCAGCTTTTCGGGCGCGTGTTGGGGGACGTTGATCGGCTTGTCCATCACGTTGAGGTGGAGAGAGTGTGTGACCATCTTGTTGAAGTGGAAAGAGCTGATGACTATTCCGTGACGTCGTGTGCTTTGCGCGCAGAATTCAAAATAAATCTCGCGCCGTCATTATTGCTCTAAACAATTTTTTTTTTCGCGTAAAGTTAATTTTTTGACACGCGTGTCCCAACCAGACTGTTTAAAGAGACGTTTTTCTTTTTCTTTTCAGGGGCCCTTTAAGGGGGGATTCAAGAAAAAGAAGGAGAAGCGGGCTGTGCTCGAGACGCAGAGAAAGGAGCTGAACGATGAGCTCAGGCAGGAACAGGAGAAGCGGACCGAACTCGAAAATGTTGCGGTAGGCTTTAAGAGGATAGAAAGAGAGATGGCGGTAAGTTAGAGGAATTAGAGGATATCCGGACAGACTCGAATAGAGCGAGGAAAGAGCTAAAGGTGCTAGAGGAGGCCTGGCAAGGGGAGCTGGAGGAGGCGACGGAAAGGCCGAACAAAGATAAACATGAAGCAATGGAATGGCAACTGGAGGTGAGGTTAACGGAGGAGAAAGAACGGCGAGAGGCAGTGGAAAAAGAGCTAGAAAGGGTGAAACGTGAGCTGCATGGGATGAAGAATCAGGGGACGGAGTGAAGACCAGTTGATGTAGTGACGGTTGTAGAAAGGGCAGAGGACATAGACACTAGTGTGGCGGGAAAGGCAGCGGGTCGTTGCACAGTGCAGTGGTGCAACAGCAGCCCCGTAGAGCAAACACCGGAAGATGACCCGCATAGATCGCGTAATAAATAATGAAGCATATTGAAATCAGGACAATACGAGGACTGCACTTCTATAGTATCAAACATCGTGCTCAGGCTCAAAAAGTTTGGTTAAACAACGTGCGGAGATTGAAAAAGAAAGTACAGCGTGAAGATTTTTATTTAGGGAAAATCCATATTTTTCAAGTACGGAGCTAAATTTTTTTTTCTAGAGTTTTATACGCGCTACAGATTGCAGTAATATATATCAAAAGGACATGTGGCGGAATAGCGCTACAAGCGCTATCAGCCTTATGTCCAGATGAATATTTCGAATTAAATAAGCTTCGCAACTTGTGTATCTAAAAAAGATTGGTGTGTGTGTATGTTTAAACAGCCTCGAACTTGATCTGCCTCGACAGGGCTACTTGTCTCCTCCCAGCTGTAGATGAGCAATTTAGCCAGTGCAGTACAGTCACTAGCCTGGGCTCTTTAACGTGCAGCACGCAGTAGTGATACACGACCGCACGCTGGTGCGCTGCTCGTCACGATCGAAACGGGCAATGGTAGGGATTGAACCCAGAATTCCCGGGTTTTGCAGCGCGAGCACTTGTCTATCTACTTCCCCACTCCCAGAGCAGCGTTGCACCGTTCTACTACAAGACACAGGCATGAAACCACTGAAACGGCGAATTCAATGTCTGGGTTGAGAGCGCCTCCATGCGGAGAGACGCCGCAGCCTTCTCTTTTTCCGCTTACGCTTTCTCCGCGCGAATGGGACGGCCGGAGAAGCGTTCGCGTCGTTCGCGCACTCCGGGATCTCGGAGACCATGTGGCTGTACGAGGTAGGACTAGACCAATCTCCCAAAAGCTATCACACAGACAGAAAAGCCTGAGAACAGGAGAAATTCTGCAGCCGGCAAACATACGGGTAAATGGGAGAAAGAAAAACAAAAATCGTACGTTTCACACGCAGATCTGCACTCCGCGTGCGAATGAAATCCGCTCTCCTGCCAGGGCGCAAGAGAAGACGGAAACAGGGAAAGGCGAACCCCGGGGGTGATGGGGAAGAGGGGAATGAAAAGACCCGACGGGTGTGGTCCGACATTGGGTGGCATGGCGTGTCCACCGCACCTTATGCGTGACCGCCCGAACGAGGGAGCGGGGGCCGACGTCCCATCAGGTACGGTCGCACGCGTCGTCAGACACCCCGGCTGACATGTCGGAGTGACGCAGAGGGGGCCGTGTGGGAACCGAAGAGGTCCCGAGCAACGCCCTCCCGGACGAAAGCCGCGCCTGTCGTCGGTCAGCACCGGATCGGGTTCCCCACCTGCGTTCTGGCCGTCCCGGCTCGGTCGAAGCGGGCGCGTGGGGTGGGGAAGGAGAAACCCGGCCCGCGCACGGTGGGTGAGTCTAGCCACGCGGCCCCGTGCTCGGCTTGTATGTACAACAACAACGCCGCGCGTTGTTGACAAACAAACGTGCACTTGCCGACGGCTGTGTGCCCCGCCACGCGCGCCACTCGTGAGTTTCCGGGCTCGGGACCCAGTGTTCCCCGACGGAAGGGCGCGGTGCTGCCGGTGCTGTCTCTAGTCTACCCCGATCTGGCCCCGCGTAGCGCTAACGCCGGGAGCCACCGAGAGAAGGTCGTTGATTGTCTTCTACTACAGGAGGATATTACTGCTATTTCATCATGGTGTCTTCAAAAGAAATTACGTATAAGCGCCAAAAAAAAAAAAAAAGATGTCTTATTTCCTCATCAAGGAAGAAGGGTGCGCTTGATTTTTTGTACAAGCTTGACAATCAATCACTATGACGCGAATATTGCGTACGTGACTTAGGAGTGTACATTGATTCATCCCTTAGTTTTACAAATCATGTGTCATATTTGGTTAGCTCTTTCTTGCGAATTTTAGTTTTGTTTTCACGTATCACCCGCCATTTCACAGAGCCGCCCTGTCTCGTCAGGCTTTACACATCTATTGTGCGCTCAAAACTGGAGTTTGTCTCTGTTGTTTGGAACTGTCTGGATGTGACCAACTCTGACGGCCTATAAACGTGTGCAAAGAAAGTTGGCACGCATTGTTTACGACCGTTATTACGGCCTCCGGTTTTGTTTTTTGTTTTTTTTTTTTTGCTACAAGTCAATGTTAGATCGACTAAATTTGCAATCTCTGGAAGCTCGTCACAGTTTTCGTGAATATGTATTTTTGTATAAAACTGTGCATAGTAGATTACGTTGCCCTAGGCTTGTTTCTCTGCTTTCTATACATGTCCCTCAAGTAAATTGTCGACACGTGCAAGACATATGTTCATTTTCCCCAATTTTACGAATTCAGAGCAATTTTAATGCACTGAGCGCGGTGGTTGACGTTTTCGGGTAGTGAGTGCGATTTCAAAAGCGCACTAACCATTCACATTTACTATAACATCAGTGTTCGGGTGTTATATGTGTTCTGCCATTATATGCACGTGTTTTCTTTCTCTTTTTTTTTAAAGTGTATGTTGTGCGTGAGTGTGTACTAGTACTAAGGCCTCGGCTCTTTCTGGACGTAAGACAAATAAATAAAAAAAAAATAAACTCCCCTGTCGTCTGCCTTCGCAGCTTGGTATTCGTAAACTACGTAGCTTTGCGCGCCTGTTTATGAAGATCAACTAAATAATCGGGGCTCATCGCTGGTGCAACGCAATAAGGAATGAACAAGGACTTGAAAACACCTTAGTGGTATGCAGTTTCCACTCATCTGCGAGTTGAGAAGCAACGTCATCTGGGAAAACATACCCCGGTGAGAAACGTGTAGTGAGACCCACGGACTATAGTGAATTTATAAAATAAAAATTGTCGCAAAAGTCACGTTAGCAAAATAACAAAAAAAAACACACAAGAAACTGAGCAGTCCCGTATTAATTCGCAGTACTGTCTCAGCGATAGTTGCGACACGCCACGCCGAGGTCTGTGGGTATCGGCGTCTCGTTCACGCACCGTGGGGAGCGTGAAGAAAAGCCTTCGGAACAAAAACAGATATCTGACCATATGAGTGAGTAAGAAAATGTTTTATTTTCAGGTGGGGTACCTGTTGCCCTTGAAACTCGTCATTGGCTACAGGGGGAGGGGAAGGAGGGATTGGGGCTAAATGTAAATCTCAAGTCCGGCGGACATGATGTACTCTATCAGCGAGTCTAAAATTGCTTTTCTGTGCTCGGGGGTGCCGTCTGGAAGAACCCATTCCTTTAGGCAGGATGGTCTTTCTTGTGGCGGTAGAGCATTCAAAGCCAGTTTCCGCTTGATGTCACTTTTGGGACAATCCAAGATGATGTGTTTGATGTCTGCCAATATTATTGTTCCCAACTCTTTTGTTTCTTCTTTGTTCCGGAGCGCGTAAAGGCGCGTCTCCCGGCACGTGTTCTTGGCACTGACAGTGCTACGACTGCATTTTGTTATACGGTACGTTTTTGTACAGTTCCAGAGACATCAGGTACAACAAAAGTCCAAAGTATAAGGAGGGTTGTTAACGCTCTGGCGTAGCTTTGTATAATAAACAAGAAGAAAAAAAATGTCGCGTAGCTTTTTGGTAACGCCTCCGCTTCGCACGCAGGGGATCCTGTTTCGAATCCCGCGGGCATTGGACGATCTTTTTAAGGATGGGGCAACATCGACTACGGTGACACTATGCTCTAAACTACGCCAACTACAACGAGAACTACAGCATCAACAACGCACGACCCTTTTGCAAAAGTCCGTGCCGACGCCTGTCCGCCATTGCTTGCTAACATAGTACTCCCAGCATGCATTGGACACGAGTATGACGTCAGCGTTCGGCGAGGACTTGGGTCCAATCACGCGCTTCGTGAGCAAGCAATGGTGACCGCAAATGTTGCTCGATGGGCTTTTGAAAAAGGTCAACTCCAGTGGTGGGAACAGCCCATGACAGCTATCGCTGCAAAACGTAAATGAATAGTTCAAACCGTTTTTTTTAATCAAAATAAATATCAGAACTTTAGGCATTTCAGACATGAGCGAATTCAAATGTCATAACACACATCAAATCTGATTACGATGGCGTGTTGAAGGGTGCAAACTGATCTCAATGACAATTGCTGGATCGCGCTTCCCCGTTTGTTCGCTGCAGCGCGAATGAAGCCACCGGATGGCCATCTTGCTCGTAGACGATTTGCGGTTTCGCTAGCATTTTGCTGCGGTTTTCCAGCGTGCTATACGCCTCGCAAGTGGGCTCATTTTCGTCTTCTGCGCATGAGAAAGGAGGTAGCGGTGACGTCAGAACGCCGAGCCATGATTGGCTGATCGCGACCCCTTTATCTGAGCGTCGTCTGCTCCTTTGCAACGTCGTCTGCTCGCAACGTCGTCTGCGTCTGTCTTACCTTTCCTGCGACTTTCGGAAGTGCAGGTCTTTACGAGCGAGCTCGACTTCGCCTTTCAGAGAGGGGAGACGAAATAACTCAAGCGGTACGTTGTTTTTGTCGAACAACTAGCAGACGCGCATCAAGGAGGGAAGTCAAGGGACTCGCAGGCGAGGTGTCCCGAGGCGCCGAGGTTTGTCTGCTAAGAAGCGAGAGTGTCCGCAAGTTCCCTCCCAAATACTTTTTCCCTCCTTGCGTGTGCGGCGAGACTCCTCACTCTTAAACGGCGTCGGCGGGTTGGTGCAGTTAACGTCGTCTGCTTTACGACTGCTAGTCAAAGCGATGGCTGCTTTACCTTTCCTGCGTCTGTCGGAGATTCACCGCTTTTTCACCGGCGAGAGTCGCCGCTGCCTCGAAAAACGAGGCGATGACAAGAGGAAGAGATTGAAGGGTTCACAAGGGTCGCGCGGGCATATTCCATTCAGCACGCCAGCCGGTCGTGGGCAGACAGTCTTGGCCAAGGACCGTCGGAGCACCGCTGCGCCGCTGCTAGGCCTATCTGCCGAGCTCGCTTGGACGGGGTCAGTGGAATCGTGGCCGTTGGAGCATTTCCCGGGTGTTTGTGGATCCAGCGTTCTTGTTCGTCGTGGTTTATTTCAAGTACTTTTTACTTTTTTTCTTGCTGCTTGTAGTCGTGACGCGTGAGAAGAGCACGTACAAAAATAAACGTCCGTTGGTCGTCGCGACCAAGTAACTGAGCGACGCTGTCGGCCATGCTGAGTTGATCGTCGTAGGATTCCGTCGTAACCTGAGCAAAACTTACGATAATTTCGTTTCGTGAATACGAATTTGTTCTCATGTTTTGTCTTACGCACTCTTTCGGCGTAACATGGTTTTGTGAATCTGGCCTCTGCACTTCCGAAAGTCGCAGGAAAGGTAAGACAGACGCAGACAACGTTGCAAAGGAGCAGACGACGCTCAGATAGGGGGGCCGCGATCAGCCAATCAGGGCACGGCGTTCTGACGTCACCGGTACCCCCTGCGCGAGAAGCAGACGAACTTGCCCTCCGCATAGACACGTTTTCTACTCGTTCGTCGTCATTCGCCGAAGAAGCGTTTTAAGACTGTGTAACCGTTGAGACTTGCCGTTGTGAACACGTAGAAAATTTTACGAAAGCGCAGTGCCGCAGGAAAAAGGCACAACTCGTCGAAAGTAAGTTTCGCCGGTCTCGCGGCGGGGTCAAAGCTTCCTTGGCACGCCGAAGTACTGCGTCTCTGTGCCTTCGCACGTTTGGATACCAATCAAGAATCTACGACGTGTGGATGTGTTTTGCGAGTGCAATGTAAGTGAAGCCGTATGTAAAGGCACAACTCGTCGAAAGCAAGTGTCACCGGTCTCGCGGCTTGATCAAAGCTTCCACGGCACGCCGAAATGCTATATCGGTATCCTTCGCACGCTTGGATACCGATCAAGATTCGTTTCGGCGCCGTGTGGATGTGTTTTGCGAGTGCAATGTGCGTGAAGTCGTATGTACCTCTGGGCAGCGTTTACCTTTTACTCTGACTGTATTTGTAACGTGCGGCACTCGAGGGTTAAGAAATGAGCTTGATCCAGTGTCCAGTCACGCCGGAAGAGGGGGGGGGGGGGAAGGGGACCGCATGAGCGGTGCGTTTTTTTTTTTGTTTTGTTTACTAGACGCTTATGGCAATCAAATCAGTAGTACAAAATCTTTATATATTTTTTGCGGCTTTTTCCTGCTGCACTGCGCTTTCGTAAAAGTTTTCACGTATCCTCAACGGCAAGTCTCAGCCCTTACACAGGGTCTTAAAAATCTTCTTCAACGAATGAAGACGAACGAGTAGAAAACGTGTCTTCAGCACGCTGCCGCCAGCCTCTGTAACGTTAGCAAAACCGCACATCCTCTACGAGCAAGATGGCCGTCCGGTGGCTTCACTCGCGGGAGCGGGAAGCGCGATCCAGCAATTGTCATTGAGATCAGTGGCAACGTTACTGGAGCAAGCTTAGTTTCGCAGCTCCCTATTCTCGCCTGCAGAGGCGAGTGGCCCAGGTGGCGGTCACGAGAACTAGCGGCGCTGCAGTCGGATCTTGCTTCCCTGTCTCGCGCGTCGTCTACTATACTCTGTTTCACCTTGTGTTGTACCGCAGGAAAGGCTACAAGCGCGAGCTCCTTGCTCTATGGCACACCTCGGCGGCACAAGCTCTCGTGCACCAAGGGCGGCTGCCAACGCTATGAGCTCGCGCTTCTAGCCTTCGCTGCGGTACAACATAAGGTGAAACGGAGTATACACCTTTTCTACGAGGGCGCCGCCATCTTCAATTCTGGAACTTCCGGTATGCGTCAAAACATCGCTTTCTTCTCGCCTCGACAGTAGAACGTGTTAACATTTTAATTGCAACCGTCAGTCGTTCTTGCTATGACCCTTCTATACTTTTTTACTTGTTGGGGGTGATAATCTCTTGCTTTTTGTTCGGAACGCATACCGGATAGGGGGACAACGTGGCTGGGTGCGAGGCTAAACGAAAAAAGGTGTATACCACCGCGTTGAGAGCTTCCTTTTGTTTTTGTTTTCTTCCTTTTTTTTTTACTTCCGTGTGTATAATAGCAAAACAAAGATGATGAAGATGAAGTGTAATACACCACACAGATCAGAGTCAGCGCATTGTGAGTGTTCTTTCTTTGAGTGTTTGAAATTTATTTTTGTGTGCGTCTGTTTCCTTGCGCTGTGAAGTGTTAGTATGAATCAACAACTCGTCCAAGCTCAAGTATTGCTATTCAAACTTGGCGGGCTAGACAATCCGGAAGCGAGGCTCGACTGCAGCGCTGCTAGTTCTCGTGACCACCACTGAGCCCACGTCGCAGGCGGAGCTGTGAAACTGAGCTTGCTCCAGTAACGTTGATCAGTGGTGCAAAAGCCCGTTCTCACGGGTGGATGAATGATTGAATGCTAAAAGTATTACCCTTTATAACCGGTGGCAACTTGCGCCACCTAGCCTGGAAGAAAAATTCGCATAAATATGGTTCCTTTTCTCGCTCTTATAAGCCAATTTCCTTTTCCTTTTGCAATGCGTGGGTATCGCCAGGATAACTTTTGGGGGATGGGGAAAAAAGAACTGAAAACATCACCCCCCCTCCCCCCATCCTCCCCCCGGCGAGAGAGTCGCCAATTTTCCTCTGGACAAACTTTGTCGCCGCCACCCCTACACCGTGCCCACTGGGAGACCGGGTTGAGACTTTGGGCCAGAGCCACACGGGAGGAAGTTCCTCTTTTTTTTTTCTGTTCCGCCGGTTCCCAGCTGTGCTAGTTAATTATATGTCATTCATTTCTTCTTAGATAATTTCCACCAGTCTTCTTAGCTCATCTTTGTTATTGCAATGCTCTTATCACACTTTAAACCATTCTCGCCTGCAAAACCCTAAAGCGCCGCGGCCAAACCCGTCGCCCCATCCGGGAGGGCGGGAGCAACCCCTTTGCACTTCAACACCGCATTTTCTATCCTCTAGTCTTCCCCTTGACGTACGGCACACCGCGTATTCATTTTCCTATTCATGTCTGGAACGTGACGTCATATGGCACCGTACCAGCCGCCATCGCTCCCTACCACGCTCCTGTGCCCGTCCCTTCGGCAGCTAAGTTTGCACCGTCCAGTCTGAGAGGCCTCAATAAATTATTACGCACCCAATATTTTTAATAAATTACCTGAAGAGTTACTCAAGATAAAATCCCCCAAAATAAACGAAGCTGTCAAAAACGTGGATACTTCGACAGAGTAAAATTTCCAAAAATTAGTTCGCTTCGATCAGTTGAATTGTAGTTAACGGAGTGACGTAAGTAGGGTCACAATCTAACATATCACACACATTAGTGCTGTTTAATTAACTCACTAATTTATTCAAAATACCTCAAAGGCCATTCGGCATCACATGAGAGGAGGGGCGGCGGCAATACAGTTGGATAAAAACACGAACAAAAAACTACAACACATACCGCACTGCATATGAACATCAGTAGAATATCACAAGTATCAGTTTAAGTCATAGTTACTACAGGAGTAGATATTGTGCGAAACACGAAAATGTAGAAACGGAACTTACATATAAACATTATTATCTCAAATGTTGTAAACACGGACGTACAATACTCAGTTAAAAAAAAAAATTGTGTTGCTTCTTTGTTTGGACAGCCTTGATGTTATTACGCCTCTACGGGTGACTGGTCTCTTAGCTGTAGTTAAGAAGTTTAGCCAGTGCAGTACAACCGCTAACCTGGGGTCTATAACGTGCACCACTCAGTAGTATTTGCACGAGCGCGTACCAATAGGAAACTCATCCATTTCGAAACGGACAGGGGGAGGGGATCGAACCCAGGAGCTCCTGCACTTTCGCTCCACGCTCCGAGTTGAGACGCTCTAGCCCACTCGGCCACCGATTACCCCACCCCAGAGAAAAGGAAAAAAAAGAAAAAGGAAAAAAAAAAGGACATGATCTGACACTGTTATTTATAGTAAAATAACGGTTGTTATCTCTTACCGAAATAGTTTATGATCAGAAATAGACACTATGGCGTCGGGAAGATCGCTCCAAAGTTTGATTGCATGTGGTAAGGCAGAATTGTTGAATGCTAATGTAGTCCTAAAAATACGCTCGAAGCCCTTCGTGTTGGAGGTGTGTGATTCTTTATTAAGTGGTTCTAGAAGAGATCGGTAAGCTCCAGTGGGGCTATAGCCTAGTCTTTGGATTAAGCAAAGAAGAGAAAGTTTACGGCGCGCTTTCAGCATGAAAATCTAATAATCGTGTGTTGTGAATGATACGCTATCGAAACGCGAGTATGATGAAGAAATGAAATGAGCAGCTCGATTTTGAATAGATTTGATTTGATTAATAAGGCAGGTTTGGTGAGGGGACCAAATGGCGGATACATATTTGAATTTCGGGCGGACATATGTTTCGGAAGATAATTTGCTAAGGTGAGGGGTTGCAGATTTTATATTGCGCTTCAAGCAACCTATTATAAGGTGTAATATAGGGGTCATCGTGTTATTAATCGGTACTCAAGAAAGGTTTGAGGTTAATTCAACACCGATGTACTGGTAATGGCTAATTCGGGTGGTCATTTCCCGGCAAAATATTTTGACATATCTTCGGCAAGGGCGTTCGCGTGGTCAAAGGCTGGCGGGTGCAAGCTGTTCGGGTGGCGATACTCAGGCGTGTGCCGGTAATTTACTGGCGCAATTTTTGCCCGAGCTCCAAGAGGTCGGGCAGCTTGCCTGACAGACTGTATCCGGTATCGTCAAATCCGAATCGGGAAAGGGAACCAAACGAAACAATGCTTGCTGAAATCGGCACGTAGCGTGTTCGTGTGGCAAACAAAGCCACTAAGACCGACACCCATTTGTGCTCTGAGATAAGATAGCGAAAACAATGAAAATGAAGATAATTAATGTTTCAGAGAAAGCCAACATTTTTGCAAAGGTTTGTCCAGCCCGCGCAAGGTCAGTTTGCTCTGAGACACGGGCTGCATCGTACATTACTTTGTTTTACAACTGTGTAATAACAATTGATTACACCGCTAAAAAAAAAAAAGTATGCATAGTGAAGCAGTTCAATACGTGAATACGGATTGCAATTTCAAGGGTGTTGGGCGCAATGAGAAGACTGAAAATTCCAAAAAAGGTAATAACAATAAACAGAATATGGAAAGCGACGCTGGCAGGCCTCCTTGGGGTTTTTGTAAAATTACAACAGTTCCTCGGAAATCCAAGCAAAGCTTATTGAAATTTGGCGCGCGTGCTGCAGCACCACACTAATATATTCATCTGCCTTTTCATTAATTTTTCATTTCAAGATCCTGTGAGCTGTACAGACGGTTGTAATTTTAATATTTTAAAAACTTTGTGAAGCCGCTTGTGTTTACACACATCTCACAAAGTCGTAATTTATATCTTTGGCGAATACAAGCGTGCTCATTGTACCATAGACTACTCGAGGAAGGAGTTAACTAAGCTCACCCGCGACCCAGGCAAATAAATACGCCAGTTTGCCGGCGCTTTGTATTCGGGTGGGGAGGGTCACGCTGTGCGCCGCTGACGCGTTTTTGGTAGCCGGTGCCACCGGCAAGGGCTCGCCGGCGATTGACCACCCGAATTCGCCATCAGCAGACACAGCGGCGATGGGCGAATCGTTAAGTGGATATATAAAGTCTGAGTTAGAGCGTTTAGGGGTGAATGAAACAAGTTTGCAGTTAGGAGTGTTAAGGCTCATTTGCCTTTAAAAGTACCAGCGTATTACTTGGTCAATAGCGCTTTGAAGAGGCAAATGATCGTCAGGATTGTTGATCTTTTTGTATAGCTCACAATCGTCAGCAAATAGACGCACACCTGATGCTAGTGACTGTGGGAGATCGTTAATGTGGATTAGGAATAGAAAGGGGCCAAGGACAGTACTGCGGAACCCCAGATGTTACATCAGAAAGCTCAGGAGTGAAATAACCGGCTGCGGTGGCCTGCTGTCCGAGGGAAAGGAAGTTCCGAATCCAGGAAAGGGTTAGGTCGTCGATGCGGAGTGAGGAAAGTTTAGATATTAGACGGCAATGTGGCACGCAATCGAACGCTTTGGAAAAGCCTAAAAAAATGGCATCTGCGGGGTGTACAGTTCCGTGTTATAGGGTAAATCGTGCGTAAATTCGAGAAGCTTGTGGTCGCATGAGAACCCCCTGTGAAATCCGTACTGGTAGTCGTCAAAAAAGGAGTGCTTTTAAAGTTGGCACATGACATTGGGATATATACCGTGCTATAGTAGTTTTGAGATAACACTTCTTAATGAGATAGGACGCTAATTGTTTGGTGAGCTTTTGTCCCCATTTTTTAAAATCTGGAACGATCTTCCCAATCTTCCAATCAAGAGGAAGTGGAATAGACTTTAACAATATTTTTCTGGAGATAGAAACTCTATTTTGCCATGGCGTGATTTAGTGCAAGTTACATAATTCTCTAATAAGAATAAAAAAAAAATGCAGTGAAATCGGTCGCGTCTTACGCACAAGCCAGAATTCACCCCTTTTTTGTATCGCGACAACCTGAGTGGCGCCATCTATTGGGTAGCCCTGGCACACTTCCGACCCATGTGTATTTCCAAATGTTTTTACTCATCAGTTTTTATAACATAGAATTAAATCTGACAGTGCAATAGGTGGCCATCTCGAGAAGATAACGTGTTTATTTGATTTTGCAAATACTGCGAAACCCGCCGTCTACTTCAGAACCTGAAGTGGTTGGGGGCTATTTATACACTGGCGCCATCAGCTTTCAACTATGCGGGATTTACATTTAAACTGTATTTTAAAAGGCAAATAAAGATAAAGATTGTATTCTCCGCAAGCCTTGGCGAGTAGAGCAAAATATATGGTGCGAAATGTATGCCGCAGAAGGTACGTGCATATGAGAATTGTACGGAGCGTAGGCTCCTGATGTTACGTCGATGCAAACCATGTATTCTTTACCTTATATGTCCTAGTCCTCAAAGGTTCCGTTCTAGCCTCAAATAACGACGAGCTTCCCTGTGATTTATCACACCAACGCTACTTCTTCATTTTTGGTCTTCGTCCCCTCCCAAACACTAATTAATGCGAAGACCTCATTTTCGTGAATCGCCTAAGACTGGAAAAAAGTTTTGCCGTGCTTACAAATCAGGCAAAACATCATTATTGCGCAAACAATATGGATGTATCATTCAACATCAGTTTATATTCACACAAACACATCCGTAAAAAAACTACGGTTTCCCCATCAAGAATAGTTTAAAAATATGAAAAACCTTAAGGCAGAACGCACGCCTACAAGATTTGTTCACACCTTAGACGACACTTTTTGAAATGTTGTCGAGTTCAATTTTGCCGTCACGCTCTTGAGACTTCTGGACATAATTGATATAATCACGGTTTTACTTGCTCAAGGAAAATAACGTTCCATGTGAACACAATCGAGGCACGGCGGCCTGATCACAACCTGCTGCAACGTCCCGATCCTATATCAGATAGAAACGCTAAAATAAAGCTTCACTTTTTTTTTGACAGCAGTTACAAGTAATTTGTGCCCTAAGATCACTTGTGCTTGGCTACAAAATTTAACAACCTATTGAGGTCATTTGAAGAAAGAGTAAGTAAACAGGCGAGCTTGTTAATGTTACAGATACTTGAAAAAAACGGAGACGACAACGAAGAAGGGGACAAACACAAAATGTCTTAAACGCAGCTACTAAACTTTATTGATACAACCGTTTGTATAGCATCTTTCACACACGCATCTCCCGGAATTTTCAAACGTCTTTGCGACCTTCCCGACGCGTCGTACAGTGGTGAACGGTGTGGCTGCGCGGTCACACTAGTGTTACCAAGGTTAGAAAGCTCGCGCTGAAGGCGGAGCTTCTAGTCTCAGCTTAAAGGAGCTGTGCAATAATTTCGGTGCTTGGCTTAAATAATTTGGGAGTTGGTGTCACGACGTTTCTGAAGTAAAAAAACAAAAATTTTTTTTTTGCCTGCATGTCCTAGTTTTTATTTTAAAAAACTGACAAAGATTGAGGTTTCCGGCACCTCTCAACTCCATCACCATCTTCCGAGTCACGTGCGCTGTGATGTGAATGGGGGACGCGCGGGGTTACGGTGAAGCTCTCTCTCTAGAGCCATCTCTCTAGTGCCACCAGTGAGCAGCGACAACTCACCCGCTCGCGACCACGTTACCACGTTCTTGCACAGCGCGATCAGCATGGCGAAAGGAGGAAAGTCTCGTCCGGGTCCGGCCATCCCCATCCGACTCTGCCCCCGTCCCCTTCCGGCTTCTGGCGGCGGTTCGCAGTAGCAGCTAGATAGAGCTGATAAGAACATATAAGAACCATATAAGAAACTTGTGAGAAGTTTTTTATATATATGGTTCTTATATGTTCTTATATAGTTCTTATTTAGTTCTTAATGGCTCTTATATGGTTCTTATATATGTTCTTATATATCTTTTATGATTCACATGTGTTTATTGGACACATAAAGTTTTATACAAATTAGATTTTTCAATAGGAAAAGGTACGCAAGTACGCTTTTGCGCGTCTTGTTAAAGAAAAAACAACAAAAAACTTTGTCATCGTTGTTTGTACCTTCGTAGGGAAATCCTATAGACCCAACCCCTTCGACCTGAGAGGACGCTAGCTCGCGCTTCGCCGGTGAGCTGGTCCGAGTGTAGTAAGGTGCTTAGTTGGGCGAGTTGGTCCGAGTGACCGGCGAGCGGACTGCCCGCCACACCTCCGCGTTTCCTCCTCTTCACGGGGTCCCCCCTCGATGAAGCGTCAAAGGGCGCGGAGTAAAGGCGGCTGCCGACGTTTGGGCCATGGGTGCGGACTCGCTCTTCCCACGCCGTCCTCCTCTCCGGGCCGCCGATCCTTGGAGCGGCGTGAATGGGAGACCTCCACGTTTAGGGAGGCATTCCGACAGCACTCACCGAAAAAAAGAAGCGAAAGTCTCTCTACGGGAATTCGGAGAGAAGACCTGCTATACCGGCTCCTTTCCGTACAAAAAAAAAAAAAAACAGAAAAAACCCTTTCTTTTTTGGGTTTGAAGAAATATGTTCAATCTCCCCCCCCCCCCCCCCCCCATCTCGCAATCAAAAATGCTAGCCGTGCCTTTTCTCTCGCTCTGCACTGAACCCCTTTGAATGACTGTTTTTTTGGCTGTCCAGCCACGGGTCGTGGGAAGTTTCCAAAAGGCGACCATCGATCCCCATCGTATATTTTTTTTTTACGTTCATAGCTAACTGAACAATTGGAGCTACGAAAAAAAAAAAAAATGTTCAGCGCAACCTTGTCGATTTTGTTCCTGAATGTATTGTTCTTTTTCTTTTTTTAACCTCGGACATCGGGGGAGGTGAGCTGTGAATGAGCCCTTGCACGTAGCTTTCGTCTGAGAATTACCTGCCATTCTGCGGGATGACGAAGAACGCAGACGGTAAACAAACCGTGTAGAGCGTCTACAGTATGGTGGGCTAGAAGGGGGAAGTGTGACGATCGCGCCTGTGAAAGTGAATCAGTGATTCAGCATGCGGAGATGTGGTGGTTTATAGCGGAGCGGGTAGTCATTGATAAGTGGGTAGCAGCGCCACCCTGCACTGCAGTGAATAGAAGGTGAAAGAAGTACATCGATGGTCTTCACAAGCCAACCATAGCTTCTCTGCAGCGTCTTTATTGCATCAAGCTTAATGTGCCTTACCCAGTTTCGCTAGGACTAACAATAAAATATTCACTGTGCGGCACTTCACGATTGTGATAAACGAGAAGACATTTTCTTCTTTAGTGTTTACATTGCGGCGGAGTGTCGTTGTGGCGCTGATGCGGACATATCGATGCTAACGCTCTGTGCTGAGCATGCTTGCCACTTTCTCCAGCTGGACGGAGCGAGCGATTGTCACACCTCCTTTTCTAGCCCAACATAGTCTACAGTTAAAATTTTGCAAGCTTCATTATAACCC
Organism: Ixodes persulcatus; assembly: GCA_013358835.2. Taxonomy (NCBI): domain Eukaryota; kingdom Metazoa; phylum Arthropoda; class Arachnida; order Ixodida; family Ixodidae; genus Ixodes; species Ixodes persulcatus. The sequence continues at coordinate 150,415 of JABSTQ010010076.1, forward strand.
CCTTCATACTGACAATGCCTGCCCAATTTTTTCTTCCCAATGCTTTTGCGCCGTTGCGCTTGCTTCGCATAATCACCGCCAGGGGGGCACCTGCCCATATATTAAACGCGATGCTTGTCAGACATGGTAAACGAGTAGCGCTAAAAAGACACAAGAATTAGAACACAGGACGAGCGCTCACTTGCAACTAAGAGGTTAATTGAAAACATTCCACCGAGCACACATATCTCGCGCGCAACACGCGGCACAATGTCAGTTGTTGATGAATAAAGACAACACAGCCTCCATACGAAGAAACGGCAAAGTTATCTTAATAAATAAAGGCGGCAGCAGAAACAGTGTTGTCATGATTCATGTAAAAAAGTAACAAAAAAAAACCTAATTCCTACCGATAAAATTGTACTTTTTTGCTATTAAATTAGCAGATGAAACGCTAATACACAAGTCTTCGTCACAGCCATGTATCAGAGTCGCTACTAGGATCTCCCTTTCCAATCTTCATTTTCTATGATCCGCCACGTGCACCGTTCAATGTAGGTGAACATTTCACAAGCTTGACAGGTGTAAAGCGAATCTATTGACAAGTGGGGCCACGTGTTCTCGCAATTAGTCATCAAGACAGCCGGTTTGCACTATATACACCCTACCATAATTCAAGGGGATCTTATAAACTGCTGTTGTGGCACATTGAACAAACTGCATGTTAACATGCTTCCTACCACAAACCTGCAACTTGAACTTTTGTGCGCTGACAATTTTACACATATTGGACAATTTGCAGGAGGCCGTAAAGACCACGTCCACACATAAATTGATTGCTACTCTCGTTAGGTTGGGCTATACTTTGAGCGCATAAGGCATTACTTAAAACTTTTTTAACGCTTCCTGGGCATAGTGTTATGGCGTTTCAACATCTTTAGATGGAATTCCGCTACTCCCTCAAAAATAAACGGTGCAAACCCTGACCTTTGGAAGTTGTCCAATATGTGTGCGATGGTCAGCGGACCAAAGGTCAAGTTGCCGGTTTGAAGCAAGACCTGTGCCACTGAAGTAGTTTATAAGATCCCTTTCAGTTGTTTTACGGTGTATATAGGGCAAACCGGACGCTGTCTTAATGACAGGTTGCGAAAACACGCGGCCTCACCTTCCAATTCACTGCAAGGGTTGTTGATGTTCACCTCCATTGAGTGGTGTGCAAGTGGCGGAGCGTAGAAAAGAAATGTTGGAAAGGGAGATGCTAAAAGCGGATCTGTAATCAAGACTCGTGTATTAGCCTCGCATCTGTTCTTGTAATAGAAAAAGACTACGATTTTATCGGTAGAATGTAGGCTTTTGTGTTCTTTTATGTTTATTTAAAGTTTTTTGGTTGCGTACAGTACGGGCTGTTTCCTTATGGCGGTTTGTTATGAATGCACCTCTTGCGCCCTTCCTGTTAAGTCATGACGCTGCATATTGTGTAATGCACATACATGAATCATGACAACACTGTTTATATTGCCGCCTTTCATCATGAAGATATTTTTTCGTCTTTTCGTGGGAACGCTGTGTCGTCTTTGTTCACCAAAATAGCTGTGACGTTGTGCCACCTGTGTGTGTGCGAGATATGTTTGCTCGGTGGAATTTTTTCAATAAACCTTTTATTTGCAAGCAACGTTACTAGAACAACTCAGTTGGGAAACTGCCACATAGCCTGCTTTCAAAAAGTGGCTCCGATCTGTATATGAGAACCGAACTAAATGCGATCGCAACGCCGCCATTTCTCCCGCTGCGGCCGCTCTGGGAATTGCACGGCTGCACGTATTGGTTTAGGACGAGTCGCGCTAGGGCCGGTGGCGCCATCTAGCAGTGCCATTTCGCAGTAGCTATATAAATAAACTTGCATGTTCTGACTCGTCGCTAAAGGGCGGCGTCGTTATCGCATCCAGTTTGGTCTAGGTGGACGCGAGCTGTCCGAGTTTCAAGGGTGAGTTTTCCAACTGAGTATTTAGTAACGATGTTTGCAAGTGAGCGTTCCTCTGTGTTCTGTTTCTTTCCATGTTCCGTCTTCTTTGCGCTACTCGTTTACCATGTCTGGTAACAATCAACTAGCCCGTCATTTTTACGATGTTTGTCCGCTGCGCACTGATACTACCGCAACGTAGACGATTCCAATACTTTGGGAACGCATATTTTATAACAGATGAGCAGCAGGATGTGTAATTTCTAGATGTGAATAAATTTATACTCCGTTTACCCTAACTTGAAACTACAGCCAAGGCTACGAGCGTGAGCTTGTAGCCTTGGCTGTTGTCTGACCTTAGCTCCATGCAAGTTCACAGCTCCATGTGCTCCATGCAAGTGTATAGCTTTTGAACAAAAGCACTGTCACGGCCAGGAGGGCGGTAACAGGCACCAACCATTAGAGATAATGAAGGAAGCGTACGCATAAAATTTCAAGTTCACTATCTACTGATATGAAGGATGAATCAGAAGTTTTGCTGATAGCTATGAGAACACCACCACCACGGGAAGGCGCACCATCTTTACAAAAAAAAAAGAATGACTAAAGAGTATTTTGCCGTCGATTACTGCATGGTGAAGCCATGTTTTGGTTTCAATAATGATTTTGGCGCCTGAATTATTGACAACTGATAAAACAAGATCTTTCTTAGACAAAAGACTACGAAAGTTCGTGACAAGCACACAGAGATCAACACACCCATCTCTGCGTGTTTTTCTAGATTGGTCAAATCATTTTTGTATCCTCGTCTTGGAAAATCTTATGCGAAATAACGTGATCGGTTTCTGGGCAATACGTGTACTGCTTTAATAGACTGTAGTAAAGTGGTAAGCTGAATGAGTAGGTAAACGTCGAGCATGATGAAAAATCGCACACAAAGAGACAAGGACACACGAAGAATGATCACAGAACACAGACAGGCGCGTACTCACAACTCTGGTATATTTGCTGAAGAATGAAAAGATGAAGCAAGATTTATTCATGACAGGGGCACCGGCAGCAGAGGGAATACAGTTCAGCCACAGTCAAATGTTCGCAAATAGGCAACTTCTTTTTCGTTCAAAACCACCGACGGCTGACTAATCGGTTGATTGGCCAAACTTGAGGTGGTGAACGCCTCAAGCACCTCGCGCGTTTTTTTTTTTTTACTATAAAGCGCCCAATGATTCAGGTTTTATTTCTAAAGATGGTGTGCACGTAGAGGTCTTACAATGCATCGAAAGGTGACCTCCTACAGTTGATGTCAAAGGGACTATGAAACGAATTTTGGGCTGGGATAAATGATTTTAAATTGGGACTTCACTAATCGCATATCGTTTAGTAGGCCAAAAGAAAGGGTAGAAAGTCAAATGCCAGCTTTTCGTAGGGTTACCATATTCCTCAAGGTAGAAAAGGGGACATCCCAGCAGAAAAAAAAGGGGGGGGGGGTACTAAAGTTTGAGATTGGGAGAAAACATTTAATGAAATTCTACATGCGTGGTATATCTACATGATTCTACATCTATGCTATATCGAGTAACTAAAAAAAACTATTTCTACACACGCGTCTTCGCGAGAGAAAATGTGTTTGTGGGCAAGAACAGTTCTAAATTTTACTCTCTGGGTAAATATTTTAAAGTACCTACGGTTATTTTTGAAAAATATACTTGTAACGAATAGGCACAGTTTCGGTTTGCCTCTACTCGCTTGGTGCCAATTTCGAAATTATGTACTCTTGTGAAAACGGGATATGATTCTATATTGGGATAAAAAGACGGGACGGCAAAAGTGGACCTCAAAAACGGGACTGTCCCGGCCAAAACGGGACGTCTGGTCACCCTAGCTTTTCGGTACAAAGATTTGAAAATATAGCGGATTTTTCCGTACCTCCTTTCTTTCGAAAGCCCTCCACCTTTTCACTACGATTTATCCGCGGTACCCAAAGCACGTCAGCGGTGCCAAAATGGCAGCCGACCCCAGCTCAGGCATTGGACACGAGAACTGCGTCACTCGGACGTATGCGCTCGTCAACAATCACTCCGTTGATGAATATTTGGATTCGCGTTCGTGGCCAATGAGTGCCCTGACGAAACTTATCGTCACTTTCGAATCCCAAATTCTATGATGTGCTTGAAAAGCACGGTGGAAGCTTGGAGACATCGCACCAGTGCCCAAGCATGTCAAGACGACGTGATTTCTCCATTCGCCTTGGAGTTGAGGATTAAAGCCAAGGAGGAAGAAGTCGAAAAAATCGTTTCATGACCCCTTTAAAAAAAATTGTGCTCTCGCAGCCGGTCATTCAGACACCGTCCAGTCTGTCCGACATAGTTTCTTCCACAGGAGAGAGAAATGCTATATACAACGCCCGATGAACAGGGAACAAAAGACCACATACGTTTTTTGTGGCACGGGTTTTTTCGATAATTGTTTTCGCTTTGGCGCGAACCTTAGAACAAATTTGTCGTATTTTTAGAGGCTGATAGTACTACGGGCACACCATACCTACTTGTCACTTGATTTAGATTATGCGATATTTTGTGTGGATATGGCATAACCACCAGTTAGTTTTTGTCAACAGGGCGCCTAGTTTTTTCACCCCCCTTTTACCTTCGTTACCAGCGTTCCTATCACTTCTATTAAGACCTGATCCGGGAACCCTGAAGATTTTAGTCTATCGATTTGGCCCAAGAAACATGACTTGTTTTAGGGCTGAATTGAAGCAAGAGATAGCTATGCTTCTCTTCACTACCTTTCAGTGCGAGGATGTGTAGTGAAGGATACCTTTTTTGGAACGTGGTGAGAATGACCAGCACAATTGATCGGTGTATAATGAGAGGAAAACGTCTAAAAATTGCAACACCGAATTCCTTAGGCTTCTGAAATGTAAAAGTAAGCCCAGAACCGCACGTATGAAAAATGTCTATAATCGTACTCACTGCATCTTTATCCGCAGTCGTTTTGTAAAGTAAAAGAAGATCATCTACATATCTTAACACGTTGGTAGCTGGCGTGGACGTAAAAGCGAAAGCAATAGCACGGTAGATTCTCTCAAGAAAAATATCACTCAAGACTGGCGCGACACAAGACCCAATACATATCTTTGTAGAAATACCCTGTTTTGCCATCCGACAAATGTGGAACATTAATAAAATTTCAGTAGCTCAAGAAAACGTTCTGTAGTAACCTCACTTGAGTTCCGGAAAGAAATGTCGTCTTGGAATTCAATGCAGGTCCTGACTGAGCTAAGTAAAGGGTCATGAGGAAGTTAAAAGAAAAGGTCTGTACAGTCGGCGGAAAAGTTTAGCGCGGCGCGGGAGCGTCAGCCGAAATGGCTGGTTGCGCCTTCTGATGGCGCGCGGTCGCTCTCAAGATTCACGCTTCGAGAATGTGCTTCCTTTCGTGCTCGAAGTCGTGTTTTTTTCCTTCGCTTCAGCCCGACGTGCACGCGATAACCGGGACCGGCGCAAGGTGCCGCTATGACAGCCATCATGCCGCGCGTGTGCCTCAGCCACCGCGACGGGAGACGGAGCTCGCGCATGCTACAAATAACATTTCGCGGCACCTTGCGCCATTCCCTGTCATCTCGTGGGTGTCGAACGGAAGCGAGCGAAAAAAGCATGACCGCGAACATGAAAGGAAGCGCATGCGCAAAGCGTGAGTCTTGAGAGCGGCAACGCACCGTGGGAAGGCGCATCCCGTCTTTTCGGCTGGCGCTCCCGTGCCCCGCAAACTTTTGCTCCCGACTGTACATATGAGCTAAATACGTTCCTAAAAGGATCTCCTTCAGTACACATTCTCGCACTCCAATGTAGTGAAGAGAGGCACACCTATATCTCTTGCCTCACTTTGAGCCCTAAAAAAGTCATGTTTCCATGCAATTAATCGGAGTTTCTTGGGCCAAATCGATAGACTAAAATCTTCAGAATTCCCGAATCAGCTCTTAGTGGAAGTGATAGGAACGCTGGTAAGGAAGGTAAAATGGGGTGAAAAAACTAGGCGCCCTGTTGACAAAAACCGTTTGGTGGTTATGCCATATCTAAACAAATTATTGCCGCCCGCAGGGCCGAGAAAGCAACGCTCGGTCACGGACTTCTAGAAGATTCGCGCTTATTCTTGCTCCGGTCGTAACTTCTATCATTTATTCCTGCTTTCTTGTTCTCGAAAGTGCCTTTTAACTCTCGCCCCGAGCGCGCGACGCTCGAACCTTCTTTGCCCAATCTTCGAAATTGTGACGCACACGAGATAAGGAATTGCTCGGGACCTTGTCGAGTCAGTCTCACTCTAGCTTGCTGTTACACCTCCAAATCGCCGCCCGCTTTTCTGTTGCCTCGACGCTCGTTCTTTATTTTGTTTGGCACAAGTTTGCCGATTAAACCTTGATTTTCAGTTCACTTTACATCCTCTCGTCACCTTCATTCCTGACAATTTCGCATAATCTAAAACAAGTGACAAGTAGGTATGGTGTGCCGTAGTACTATCAGCCCCTAAAAAAATGCGACAAATTTGTTCTAAGGTTTGCGTCAAAGCGGAAAAATTATCGAATCACACGTGCCACAAAAAAAAAAAGAAAAAACATCTGCGGCCTTTTGTTCCCTCTTCGTCGGGCATTGTATATAGCATTCCTCTTTCCTGTGGAAGATACTGTATCGGACACACTGGACGGCTTCTGAATGACCGGCTGCGAGAGCAAGATCTTTCTTTAACATCAAGTGTAGGAGGTCACCTTTCGCTGCATTGTAAGGCCTGTACGTGAACACAATCTTCAGAAAAACCTGAACTACTGGGTGCTTTAAAGAAAAACGAATGCGTGAGGTGCTCGAGGCGTTTACCATCTTGAGTCTGGCCGATCGCTGCGTTAGTCAGAGGTCGGTTGGTTTGAGCAAAAAAGAAGTTGCCTTTTTGGGAACATTTGACTGTGACTGAACAGTATTCCCCCAGGTGCCGGTGTTCCCTCTCATGAATGAATCTTGATTCATCTTTCCCTTCTTCACCTAATAGTTGTGAGTACGCGCCTGTCTGTGTTCCTTCCTTGTTTGTCATTGTCTCTTTGTGCGCGATTTTTCAAATAGTTCAATGTGTACTGCTTTCCGTCAGCATAAAGCTTGTTTTACACGAGTTTCACTTTAACGTTTTTCCCCTAAACTGCGCGTTAAACTCCCACAATGTACCATGGTGTTGGGAAACACAAAGAGTAATTTTTTCGGAGATGGACACTTTCAGAGAGGGTAAATGTTTCAGTTCGTTGGCATTATTTAACACGTTTTGTCTACTACCGTAGTCCAGGAACCGAACCACGATAGGTCACGCTGACTCACCACGCGTGCGGCCAAAGCGACCTGAGCGTCCAATCTCTCCAGCCTGTACGCCAAGGCTTTGCTTTATGAAATATTTTATGCAGTTACCACTTTCGTCTCAGGATTCATTTTGTTTTTCGGGAACGCCCCTAAATAGCAGTTGTTCCCATTCATTTTGTTGTTACTGTCGTCGAAACCCGAGTCTAAGACGAATATTATATCGAGGGAGTGGCCAATACTTCCTCGAACGTCATTTATAGTAGGTTAAACTACAGGGAGCCTTTTTTAATGCAAAACGATTTCTTGCATTTGTTTCTCTAGAATTATGACCTTCTGCTTGGGTTCGTCTGTCCTTGTACAAAAAGCGCTAAGTTTATCGCGGCATTCTTTCTTATATTTGCCATTCGTGGACGCAAAGTTTTCTATAAGTATACCCAACTTTGTTTGTACTAGTTGGGCAACTAGTAAGTTGCACATACCCAGAAAGCGACAACAACGAGTTCGAATGTAAACAATTAAATGCAGTAACAGCAAGGTTGAACAAAACATGTTAGTAAGCGGGTTTTGCTGTTTGGGCACGACACCTCGAAGAGCAATATGTAATTTGAACGCTTGCATTTCGTATTTTTGAAATAACTGACCTGTGTTATTAAGCGTGTTAGCATCGGCATGGTTGTGTCGTGCCCGAAGCTTGCGTTGGAAGATAGTCCTTTTGTAGGCAGCCCGTCGGCGGAAACGGAAGCGTCCCTCACAGCACCATCGCGAGGCTGTTTACGATATAGAACCGCATCGTCGATGAGTCGACAGGAGGCTTCCTTTGCGTTGACAAGTACAGGTTGAAAGTGTGAATCGGTGGCCATGACGAAGGACAGACCCCCATAATGTTAAAAATATCGCTCTCTGGTATGATGTGCCAGTTGTTTTCAGCGCTCCTGGCCAATTGGTACAGTTGTGCAAGGCGGTTCGCTTGTCAGGAAAGTAAAATGGCGTTATTTCATGTGGGAAGGAACGCGTAAATGGTTTTGTCCACTGCCGTGTTGGCGTTGTGTACTGCATTCCATTGTCTTGTTGTAAGGCTCATGCGTGCCCTGAGCATTACCGCATTACGTTTTGTTGTGCGAGCTGTTTTCAGCGCTCCTGGCCAATTGGTACAGTTGTGCAAGGCGGTTCGCTTGTCAGGAAAGTAAAATGGCGTTATTTCATGTGGGAAGGAACGCGTAAATGGTTTTGTCCACTGCCGTGTTGGCGTTGTGTACTGCATTCCATTGTCTTGTTGTAAGGCTCATGCGTGCCATGAGCATTACCGCTTTCCGGTATGATGTGCCAGACTGAGGGAACACTGCAACTTTCTTAGTACGACTCCGTCCGGCCATTTAGCAGTCCACTGCAGCAGGGGAATGTGCGCCCCCGTCTTTAAAATTCTTCATAAATCAGGACGTTTTAAAGAGCACAGAGCGCGGTGGTGTGGTCTTTGAGGCTTTCAATATCAAAACTTTGGGTGATGGCGGCTTAAGTCACCCGTCACTTACTTTGACAGATGCTGAGGAAGCACTCTAATCGGCGACAGTGCGCGCGCACGTTCATTTTTTTTTTTTTTTTAGATTCTAACTGGCTTGGTGAAAAGGGGGGGTGAGGTGTCACTACGTCCGTGTCACTACGTCCGTGTCACTACGTCCGTGTCACTACGTCCGTGTCACTACGTCCGTGTCACTACGTCCGTGTCACTACGTCCGTGTCACTACGTCCGTGTCACTACGTCCGTGTCACTACGTCCGTGTCACTACGTCCGTGTCACTACGTCCGTGTCACTACGTCCGTGTCACTACGTCCGTGTCACTACGTCCGTGTCACTACGTCCGTGTCACTACGTCCGTGTCACTACGTCCGTGTCACTACGTCCGTGTCACTACGTCCGTGTCACTACGTCCGTGTCACTACGTCCGTGTCACTACGTCCGTGTCACTACGTCCGTGTCACTACGTCCGTGTCACTACGTCCGTGTCACTACGTCCGTGTCACTACGTCCGTGTCACTACGTCCGTGTCACTACGTCCGTGTCACTACGTCCGTGTCACTACGTCCGTGTCACTACGTCCGTGTCACTACGTCCGTGTCACTACGTCCGTGTCACTACGTCCGTGTCACTACGTCCGTGTCACTACGTCCGTGTCACTACGTCCGTGTCACTACGTCCGTGTCACTACGTCCGTGTCACTACGTCCGTGTCACTACGTCCGTGTCACTACGTCCGTGTCACTACGTCCGTGTCACTACGTCCGTGTCACTACGTCCGTGTCACTACGTCCGTGTCACTACGTCCGTGTCACTACGTCCGTGTCACTACGTCCGTGTCACTACGTCCGTGTCACTACGTCCGTGTCACTACGTCCGTGTCACTACGTCCGTGTCACTACGTCCGTGTCACTACGTCCGTGTCACTACGTCCGTGTCACTACGTCCGTGTCACTACGTCCGTGTCACTACGTCCGTGTCACTACGTCCGTGTCACTACGTCCGTGTCACTACGTCCGTGTCACTACGTCCGTGTCACTACGTCCGTGTCACTACGTCCGTGTCACTACGTCCGTGTCACTACGTCCGTGTCACTACGTCCGTGTCACTACGTCCGTGTCACTACGTCCGTGTCACTACGTCCGTGTCACTACGTCCGTGTCACTACGTCCGTGTCACTACGTCCGTGTCACTACGTCCGTGTCACTACGTCCGTGTCACTACGTCCGTGTCACTACGTCCGTGTCACTACGTCCGTGTCACTACGTCCGTGTCACTACGTCCGTGTCACTACGTCCGTGTCACTACGTCCGTGTCACTACGTCCGTGTCACTACGTCCGTGTCACTACGTCCGTGTCACTACGTCCGTGTCACTACGTCCGTGTCACTACGTCCGTGTCACTACGTCCGTGTCACTACGTCCGTGTCACTACGTCCGTGTCACTACGTCCGTGTCACTACGTCCGTGTCACTACGTCCGTGTCACTACGTCCGTGTCACTACGTCCGTGTCACTACGTCCGTGTCACTACGTCCGTGTCACTACGTCCGTGTCACTACGTCCGTGTCACTACGTCCGTGTCACTACGTCCGTGTCACTACGTCCGTGTCACTACGTCCGTGTGAGAGTGTGCATCGGTGGCCATGACGAGGACAGCCCCCATAATGTTAAAAAATATCGCTCCGGTATGATGTGCCAGTTGTTTTCAGCGCTCCTGGCCAATTGGTACAGTTGTGCAAGGCGGTTCGCTTGTCAGGAAAGTAAAATGGCGTTATTTCATGTGGGAAGGAACGCGTAAATGGTTTTGTCCACTGCCGTGTTGGCGTTGTGTACTGCATTCCATTGTCTTGTTGTAAGGCTCATGCGTGCCATGAGCCTTACCGCTTTCCGGTATGATGTGCCAGACTGAGGGAACACTGCAACTTTCTTAGTACGACTCCGTCCGGCCATTTAGCAGTCCACTGCAGCAGGGGAGTGTGCGCCCCCGTCTTTAAAATTCTTCATAAATCAGGACGTTTTAAAGAGCACAGAGCGCGGTGGTGGTCTTTGAGGCTTTCAATATCAAAACTTTGGGTGATGGCGGCTTAAGTCACCCGTCACTTACTTTGACAGATGCTGAGGAAGCACTCTAATCGGCGACAGTGCGCGCGCACGTTCATTTTTTTTTTTTTTTTAGATTCTAACTGGCTTGGTGAAAGCGGGGGGGGAGAGCGCCTTTGAAAGGCGATTGTGGATCCGGGGAAGAGGCTGTTCTTCGTTTTTTTTCTGAAATCTTATTAAACTTCCAGTTGTAAGAGCTTGTCCGCCTACGTCCGTGTCACTACGTCCGTGTCACTTCTTTGTCTGGTCCTCGTCTTTTCGCGCTGTTTTTAATTCCGAAGTATGTACCAACTTGCCCAAGCCTCAACTTTAGCATCGTTCCTTTTATTGTCCTTGTTTTTTGCGCGTTTTTTATTTCATCATAAACTGTTACCAACTAGCCGAGCTTTGAACCCTTTCGAAAGACACGAAGATTCGTGTTCTAATCAAATAGAAGATTTTCCGTGAGCGTTCTGCGCTCTCCACGTGTACATTGGTCAGTGAGAGATGCCTAGCTTCCCCGGAGACAAATTACGAAAGGCACCGGCAGGTGCTTTCCGATGCCATATCTGGGCGAAAAAACTTTCCACAATCGCAGCTCTTATGCGGCTTGCCAAAAAGTGTTTTGTGCCATAGAGAAATCACGATAAATTTCATATAGCAGTGCTATCGTAGAAGACTGTTTCCGTAAAAGTTGGTATGCTCCTTTTTTTTTTTACTTTTAACGTTAAAATAACGGGTTCCTGTGTTTTTATAAAATATTCCAAATCCAAACGCCCGAAAAAAAAAAAAAAAAAAAACAACAAACCTACAGCAGTTAAGTACGCTTAATTTAAGAAAAATAATTCCTGAGGACTCAATACGCTACTCAAATCGTTGCGAACATCTAAAACACACACAAAAAAAGTTTGAGGTGGTTTTTGGATTTCGTTATTTGAGTTCGACTGCAAGACAAAGCTATGCTACAAGCCCTAAGAACTTTACATCCAACCAACTGTGCTCACATCATCTGAATTCAATTATGATTTTGAGCTGTGTTAGATTTTTATGTTTGTATGCGTGTTCGTTTTGTGTATTTTTAATGTTTTGCGACAGTTTAAGGCATAGGTTTTGCTTCTAACCTTGTATAACTTACACGTGACCTTTTATCTGGAACCATGTATTACTGCTACAGCTTTCGCTGGCAGTTGGGTTACACAACCAATTCTGGCTTTGGCTGACCCGACACATGCCGTTGGGCTCTCCACAAAGTTTAACGAACTTATATAAATATTATTCATAGTAGTAGTGGTCGTAGGTGTAGTAGTTCTAGTTGTAGTGAACGACCACTCGTGGTCGGATGGTCTTCTTATATAATGACGTTTTTTTTTGTTTTTTTTTTAAGCGAAGTTGTAATGTGCTATACATTGTCAGCCGATATAACCTCCCTTCAACCCCAAGCTATAAAAATAAGCTAAAATGATCTTCATAAATTCTGGTTGAAAAAATGACGCCAAACTTCTGCGCGAGACAGCCTTGATCGGGTAGGCGTTTGGACAAACCGGCGCCGTTAGAGGACACGCGAGAGCCCAAGCTCTCTATAACCCCAGAGAAGAAAACCACGTCGCAGAGAGGCTCAAACAAAGAAAAAAAAAACACGAAAACAAAAAGCGACTGGAGCAGTCGCTTTCTCCAAAGAGCCGGGAACCCAGCAAAGCGGTTGAGCGAAACGACCAGGGAGGGGAGGAAAAAACGAGACAATAAAGTGAACAGATGCCGGTGCTGTAATAAACGTACACAACTCCCAAAGTCGGTGGGCGCCGGCCAAGAGAGCGGAGAAAAAAAAAGCGTCAGCGGAGTTCTGAAACAACTGCATACATCCGTCCGGCTGACGCCGGGTTAAGGCCGCCGGTCGGCGCCTGTCGGTCTCGTCTCCCTCACCTTCCCCGTTCTTCAGCCTCGAGAGAGGAAGTAGCTTCCGCCATCCACCCTCACTCCCCTTCCCCCCCATTTCCTAACTTCCCTCCCTCTCTCCCCGCCAAACGCATCGTTGGGAAGACGCCCCAGAACCACTTTGTCCCGGAAAAAAAAAAAGCCGGGGACAACGGAAGAGAGCTCCGCTGTGAGCCATGTCTTCCGCCGAGACAATTCGTGCGCGCTGTGTGCGCATGTGCCTGCCTGTGCGCGTACTAATTTTCTGGCCGCCCGACGCCGGCGAGAGCGTGCGACAGGGCAGCGATGGTGCTGCCAAACTTTTCCACGGGAGTCGGAACTTTTCTGTGGTGCCGTGTTTAGCGGAGCGTCCATGCCTGCCTCGATCGCGGCTTGCTCGTTCCGCTCTTCACCGCACTACGACTGTGGGTCGGCACTTACTTTCTACGGACAACGGTATACGTAGGAAAGGTCACGTGATCGACCACGTGATTTACACTGTAAAAAAAGAAGGGGTAGCAATTTCTTCCTTATAGATGAAACTCACGTGTCCCCTATGTGCCTTTACAAAGGGAGGCAAGTTGCTCCAACAAAACGGGGAGGAAATTTTGCTCCCCTAGAGAGGGGAGAAAAGTTCCCTATATTTGCTCGTGGAGAGAACGTTGTTCCCCTAAAGGTCTATTCACGCGATACCTCTTGTTGGCTTATCTTGTGTCGCGAAACTGGGCTTCGAGAAACAGATGCCCCGTGTGAACAGGACCGGAAAAGCGGCGCGCCTCCGAAAACGGTTGCGCGCGCTCATCGCTTCTGGAGCGACGTTTTGCTAAACTTTCACCGAGGTCTGTGAGTCACCTGAAGGAGAAACGCGGACGCTGCCCATGGCCGCTCGACATCGCAAGGACGTCTGACCTTCAAGGCGGAGCGAGCTTTTGGAGGAGTCTGAGGCCAGATACCCGAAACTTTCTTACGACAAAAAAGTTCGTACATTCATCTTACAACAAAGTTACGAACTTTCGAGTAGTATTCCCGAAGCAAAATGTTCGCAAGTTTTGCGTAAGTTACGACAAAATTCGTAACTAACGCAAAACTTACGAACCCTTTTTCTTCGGGAATACTCAAAAGTTCGTAACTTTGTCGTATGAGAAATTTACGAACTTTTCGTTCCGATCCCGTATCCGAGCTAAAGCCGAAAAGAGAAGACAAACATGGCGGCGAGCGACAAGCGGAGAAGCGGTACGTACGGGTTCTGTACGGGCAAAATGGGTTAGCAGTTCGGGTTGGTGGCACGGTGCAGATTCATCAAGAGTCGCGACGAGTGGAAGCACAGAATATGAACATGGTGGCTTGGGATAACTTATTTTTTAGCGGTGCAAAAGCGTCCGAAATACTGCGAAATCATCCGTAGTATTTTTTTTTAAACACAGTGAGCCGAATTTGACGAAGTGTATGAAGTGGTATTAATAAAGCAGACTGTCTATTCACCCTGAGCGTACTCCATAGCATTTTCATGCGAAACGCTTAATATTCCCGGTGCAGATGCCAAGGTTTGGGGAAATCTACGTGAATCAATAGAGAGTTTTAGTAGACCGTTTCCATTTTCCGCTCCGCTCTGAGGGTGCCAAAATGCGCATGCGCGGCCTGCTTCAACGGAATGGAAAGCGGAGGTCCAAAAACGCGTTTTAGTAGACCGTTTTGCTTCAGCGTAAGAGCGTTTTGAGAGCGTTTGAAAAATTCGCTTGCGTAGCCCCACAAGTGGACGTTTATAGTACTAGTAAGACGGAAAAACTAAACGTTAACACCAAGAAAGTGAAAGGGAGCGTGTTTGTACAGGTGGTAAAAACGAAGGCGAGAATAATGAACACAAAAGAGTAGGCACACACCCGAAGCATATTACGCTATAAAATATAAATATAATTGTTCCACCCTGTGTGCGAGTGAAGCCGAAGGTATAACAATGAGCATGTTGCTCTAAACGGCACTTGCACGGCAGAGCGCGCGTGCTGGTCAAGGAAGCTGAAAGGCCGGCACTCGCTCTTGTAGCTTCTGCTCCACTCGAATTAAAACTGAAACAGATTAACGTATTCGAAGTAGAAAAATGAAAGAAAAGGACGAAGTTTGCGCATTCCGAGTACACCCTTTTGCGAAGTACGAGTACAGTGTTGCTCAAGGCTAGCAAGACACCTGCACGATGAATCCCCGCGGTTCTCAATGAAGGAGACTTCTACTAACGAGATTAAGCTGGCGAGACATCGAATCAATGATTTGTATCCCTCATGCCATGAAGCGCCGAAGCTTCCTTTCCGAACGCGGTTTGCTGGATATTGCCAACGTAGAAGAGAAACCCTTTAGGAGGCAATCCCGCTTAAAGAAGGACCTGGCTGCTCTGCAAGTGAGCCTCCAAATCCCAGCACCCGACAGATCGGCGCAGGGTGTTGCCAATCTGGCCAGACGCTTTGCATGGATCTTTGTCGACTGGCCTATCGCAACCGTCTGTTCGAACTTGGATGAGCGCTTGGACGGAAGTTGTTGGTTTTCTTCAGTATTGAGAACCTCATCGTGATTCACATCAACGAGAGGTTCGGCCACCTGCTCGCTGACATGAACAAACATAGGGGGTTGACCCTGGCGAAACTGGAGCTGTGCTCACAGGTGAGACCCTGCATGGTTTGTGTAAATTTTGTGTTTTCATTGTTTTTAGCACAGCTGAACTGTCTAGTAAAAAGTTACTCTTTTTGATACGCCAATAATTTACGTATTTACTTTTGTTTTGGCACAAAAAAAACAAGGTGTACATGGGCAGTGTCAGGACAAGTCACGACGAGCGCGCTTTTAATCTGTGAGTTTTAGTAGGCCACTTTATGAGCCCTCTATGCTCTACTTTACGCTCTGGAAGAAGCATCGCCCCCACCGCGCATGCGTAGCCCGCTCTGAGTTAGAGCGTATAGTTAGCGAAGTGAGCGTGCGCTCCGCTTTACAAGTTGCAGAGCGGACTTCCCTCAGCGTTCTTAGCGGGATCGCTAAGATCTCAAGATGGCTGCACTTGCTCAATACGCGTCGATGTTTTTCACCTTGACCTCAGCTTGAAAGAGGCCGAATCAAGAAGTAAAGCGTACGTCCCACGCGTGAAAAGTAAACCATTCCATTTGAGTTTTATGTAACACAAAAGAGCATATTCAAACGAAGTGAACGAGTATAACTTTGCAACCAACACGGTGTCGGTAAAGTCGTCGCGTTTTTGTGGGCCTTCTATGGCTATGCAATCAGATGAACGGGAGCGCGTGCTTGAACGCCAATTATACCTGTACACGCGTCCTCCTGTTGAAAATGACACTGAAAGTTGACCACGAGCATAGCGCTCGCTAGCCCCACCAAAAAAACCATTCCTCTCAACGTTATTTATTCATATTCGCTCGCAATTTTTTAATTGTTTAAATTTCCTCCGGAACTGTTCGCCTTGGATCTCTTGGTAGATTTAGAAAATAATAGAGACTTGAATGCAGCCTTTTTAAAAGTGCACGCCATGCTGCCCCTATTCTTCAAGGCCGCCTTATTTTGGCCAAGCGTCTAGGGAGCAAGAGAGCTGCTTCATTGTTTGTCGCGAATGCGAGTCTAAATGTATTAGACACGAATGCTGCGTCAATGCTTAATATTAACTCTGTTCTAGTCACAAGTCTCGCACTAAAAGCGATGCCCAAAATATAACGGCCCGGCGGTGTGTTGAAAAAAGTTATCAAAAAAGGTCGAAAGAATATTCCACTTCAAGTTTTTGTCTGGTGAAAATAAGACAGGCATAAACAATTCAAAATTTATCAAACACAAGACTGGACTTCTAAGCAATAGCGGTAGACTAGAACGCGTTTCAGAAGTTTCATTTTGAATGCACAGTTTGACGGCCTCAGAGCTTAGCAAAATTAAGAAACAACTATTTTTTTTTTTTAATTTACGATACACATTTTTTTGCAACTCTACCATGGAAATATTCTTTATCTTATATGAGTAACAAGTCCCATATCACATGTTTTGGTAGTGTTAATACCCCTGTCAGACGGCGTTCTAAAGATCCTTTTCACTAAGCTCCTTTATAAAATCGGCCAATCAGTTCTCGATGTGGAGTGCGCACGTATACTGCGTGCGCACGTGCTGTTCTACGGCGTGCGCTGGTTCGCCGATTTTATAAAGGAGCTTAGTGAAAAGGATCTTTCCAACGCCGTCTGACAGGCGTATTAATACTGCCGTGTTGTAAGAGTGCCTTTTTTTCTTTTTATTAGGCCGTCAAAGACAAGGGAGCACCCCTGGACAACTGTTGGGGTTTTGTTGACCGCACAGCACGCCCATGCCGTCCATCAAAGAATCAGAAGCCATACTTTTTTGGTCACAAGAGGGTGCTCGTCTTGAAGCACCAGGCAGTGATGTGCGCAGACGGCACAATTTATCAGCTGGACGAACCCTACGAAGACCAAGGGCATGTTTCTTTTTTTTTTTTTTTTAATATTAGAGTGCGTAAACTGATCACAGTGAATCATATCCAAGCTGTTGTACTGAGCGAAATACTTGTCCAACTAGGCTGAAAGGCGTCTAGAAATATTTTAATAAAAAAACATTTACTAACGACTCCCATTTTACTTCTCAGATGTGCGTGTGAATATTGCATCTAATCAAACTACAGTGTTTCTGTTGACTTCAGCATTGTAAAAGTAGCCTGTGTTGCGTGGCCTTCTATTGCAAAAAACCACCGTAGCACAGGTGAGGCTGAAACTAGGCAGGAGCTTAAGCCGAAAAACGCAATTTCAAAAACACAAAAAAGAAATGAAAAGAAGTGTAGCCAAGCAAAATGGTTTCATCTCATCCCCCAAGGCAGATTCATACACTGCGCTCCACTGTTAATACGAACACGATAAAATCGCTTTTATTTGCAGTTTATTTCTTTGACAGCTGTTGAGAGAGCTCAAAGTTTGTCGCTCAGATTAGTGCCCCAAACAAGCGCTTTATTCCACACCAATAGGTTGATGTCAGCCCCTCGTATTTAAGGTGAAAAATAAAAACAGGATATTGATTGTTCCCGGTAACAATGTCGCGCAGTGTACAGAAACACCAAGGTACCCTATCACAAACCGAAGCATAGGAAGAAGAAAAAACTCATTCCATTGGGAAAACAAAAAAGTAAAAAGTAAAGTAAAGAAGAGGCACTTTCGCTAATTTGCACTGTCTTGCTGCCTAAAGCAACCTAAAAAAATATCTGTCCGTTTGCCGACTGCTTTAGCCTTTAGTCTTTATTTTTTGGCTCTGGAGAGACGCGGCACCGCGGAAAGGCAGCAGCCCGTACCATGGAGGCCCGCGGTGCCGCGTCTAGGGAACATGATAATGTGATGAGTATGTACATGCAAGATGACGACGACATGGGTTGTTGCTATTGGGGAGGATGGCAGTCTGATTCGCGGAAGTCCAGATTTCGTGGAGGCGGGTTGGGCGCGTGAGCAGCGAGCCATGGGGATCTGGCACGCCGTTCGATCGGTGCATGAAGGAGCCTCAGGAACATGATGGCGCTGTTGCTCACTGGCTCACTGGGGTCCACTGGGGTCAAAGCATCAGGCTTCAAGGAGGTAGCCCAGCCAAAGTAGAAGCTGCCGCCTCCGGGGAACCGAGGCCCAGGGGCTCAGATTGAGGCACCGCCGTCGCTCGGTGTGTCCTCCTCTCAACGTCGTCGTCGTCATCTCGCATAGAGAAATCGAGCCCGCTGCCTTAGACAAGGCAGCACCTGTCCCCACCGTTCAGGGGCCGTAAAAGGATTGCAGCCAGCGATTTCCCGAAGCTGCCAGAGGTTCTCGATCACCGTGAAACGTTTTCTGGAGGACGCCGTTTCAAACAAAGTCTGCGCAGCCCTCGTAGTACAGCGAGGTTCATAACGGTCAAACGCGGTCCCAAGCATGCTTGCAAGTGGCTAGCACCCATTTCGAATTCCTTTCCAGAAAGAAAAACACCATCTACTGAAGCTTTACTGAGAGTGGAACGCGCTTCCTAAAATGGCAAGGAAAGCGGAGCTAGCGGAGCTGACGCTTCACGCTCAAACCCCAGAGCGGGTCGCGCATGCGCGATGGCAACTCCGCTTTCCATAGAGCGGAGCCAGAAAGCGAAAACGGTCTACTAAAACTCTCTAGTATGTCACGGGTTTCGCGCGTCAGACTCCACGCGTGAACACGCTAATTTCGAGAAATCTCGGTTTCGCTAAACCTTTGCGCGTTGAAAATATGCATTGTGTGAATAATCCTTAAAGGGGGACCAGCAGAAATATTCTTCAGCCTGGCGGAAAGTCCTCCTCGCCCTCTTTTTTAGGGGCGAAGCTCCTTAGGATGCTAGCCATGTCCGTATGTTCGTCCGCCGTCGGGTGCTCGTGAGCTCCTGCTCGTGAGCTCCTGCTCGTGAGCTCACGAGCAGGAGCACGAGCACCCGACGGCGGACGGACATACGGACATGGCTAGCCCCTAAGAAGCTCACGAGCAGGAGCTCACGAGCACCCGACGGCGGACGAACATACGGACATGGCTAGTCCCTAAGGATCTTCGCCCCTAAAAAAGAGGGCGAGGAGGACTTTCCGCCAGGCTGAAGAATATTTCTGCTGGTCCCCCTTTAAGAAGGAAGGAAAATGGTCACCTTTTTCCTCCCAATGCAGGAAACATTGTCCTCTCGTGTTCTCGAGCTCTCGTGCTTGTGGCATTGGCTGCAGTCTCAGCTTAAGGGTGAACAGCATATGGATGAAGCACAAGGCAATTTCAATGAACTGTGAGGTAAGTGGGATAGTGCGCGCCATTTTTACAATAACAAAATAGATGCGGCAGAAATTAGAGACTCGTAGCCAAGCTTTCGAAGTAGCGGATGGTTTTCCTTCAAATCTGCTTTCACTTCGTCAGACTTTGCCATCCAACATGTTTATATTGTACAGTGTGCCGACCTGCCCTCAAGCATCGTACATACTTATATTTTCGGCAAAATCAAAAACTTGCAGACTATATCAATCTACTTTTTTTCTTCTTCTGATATGTTCGTTGTTAAAACAAGATTTGCTGCTGCAAATGGTGTCCTTTATCACTGGAATGTTTTTCAGCACATACTCAATAAAATGTGTAATCTCCATTTATTGGAAGTATCGAGCCACAAATCTTCAACTCCTTTTGGCCTGAGCGAGCAGGAACTCGAACATGATCCGTCGCTGTTCGGAGAGCTCGCGCCTTTCCTCGGCTCTTGCCTGGGCCTCCTCGGCAAATCGTTCACGATCGAACTCTAATCGTTTCTCATCTAGAGCGAGTCTCCGCTCTTCTAGATCGAGCTCCCTCTCGGGTGGATAGCTCATGATGACTGCGGTCTTGTAAGAAGGCGGCCACGTCCCCATCGCGAGTTTTCTTCTTTCTGCACAAAGTCATTGTGATGGAAAAAAGAAATAATAATTAAAGGGACTCGGAATTCCAGAGCGGTGGCTATAAGAAGGTAGATATTATTTACAGTTGTATAAACAAGAAGTTAGAAAAACAATGGTGTGAATATATATACAAAGTTCAGTTCGCCGCATCCGCTTACGGCACGGTGGTGCACGTCGACGTGGGCATGGCGTTCGTCTTGTCCAGGAAATGCTCAGCTGCCTGCTAGGCACAGGCGGAGGCTTCTCGGCGAGCTTGGGTGAAAGCCCCACGGGCCTGGACTCGTCCGTCCGGGCTCCTCCTTGGCTGCCGGGACCACCGCTGTCGAGCCGGGTTCCGTGTCTTGCCCGCCCTTCTCTCCCGTGTCACGAGCCTGTGTGTCGTCGTCTTCGTTTTTTCCCGTATATCCCTCTTGAACTTCCTCATCTTCTAGTTACTCCCATCTTCACCACGTTCACTGCGTCTTCTTCGTCGCCCTTTGCTTAGTCCAAGACAGTTTAGTTTCACGTGAGTCGTTGTTTTCCCCCACATCATCACAATTACCCCCCTTTCAAGACAATTGTTTATATACAAACATTAATCATAGAAAAATAAAAAAAAACCTCAGTACTCGGGTGAGAAAGAAAACAATTGTTCCAAATACAACGGAAGTACACGAATACATCATGAACGGCAAACTAAGATCCCGAAAAACCCGAGAGCTTGCGTGACGTGATTATAAGTCATTGAAGTCTTCCCGTAAGATGCGCCAGTCCCCTCATCCGTGTCCTCCAAGGACTTCTGAGACCAGTGCCGGTCGCCCTAAATCTGCTTCTCCTTTGCGCTTCACCTTCTTCTGCCGCAGAACTTCCTGGTCCTTCTCGGCCTGCGTCCACCTGCATTTAAGCAGCTCGCCGTAGAACTTGGAATGCTCCTTCTTTTGGGCCTTGAGGTCGATGCCCTCGAAGCACCCCCTGCCATTGAACTGAACCGTGTGCCTGTCCTTATAGATTTGGTTGCAGTCCAGGGCTGTGTTCTTTGACGCATTCCAGTTGAAGAAAAACTTGCTGTGGTTCAGGCGCTCTCTTCTTCTCGAGGATCCACAGGTCGCGTGCCTTAATGGTCTCGAACTCCTCCTCCTTGTGCTTCTGCACCTTGTCCCTGTCGTTCTCATCGTAATCCTCCAAGAAGCGTTTACTCTCCGGCTCCTGCTCCCGATTCTCCCAGATCGCCCGCCTGTCCAGAATCCGGTCCGGAATGTCACCTGTGCTGCGCTTGGCATGCACGTAGAACTGCTGCCCCTTCTTCCTCTCCTCGTTCTCGTCCTTCGACCTTTTCCTGCTCTCCTTGTCCTTGAGGGACGGTCTCTGGCCGTACGTCTGTCCTTGCCGTGCCCCTTCTCTCGGTCCTTCTTTTCTATGCTGCGAGGCCGGGACCGTTTCTTTTTTATTCTCGAGCGTTTCCTGTGTTCTTTGCTCCGAGACCAGCGGCGCTTCTCGCGTTTCCGGCCGCGATCCAACGATCTCCTGGGCTCCGCCGAGTTCGCTTCGGACTGGGTCTCAACGCGGTTGTCGTCGTCCGAAGCCATTCGGTTTGCTCTGTAGCTCACCAACTGGACCGTCCGGACCTTCAGTTGTGCCAGTTGGCGCCGAACCTCTTCTTGGATACGATCGGTGGTTACCTTCGTTCCCTGGTGACCCGCCACGATTCCTTCATGTGCCACCCTCAGTATCGTCATACGATACTCTTTAGGAACCACCCGCTGTTCCCGTTGCTTGCGCGATGGGTTCTCGCGCCTCCCGTAGAGAACGTTCTTACATAACACGAACTCAGATTCTTGAAATTTTTCCGAGACGACCTTTCTATCAACGGCCGCAAAGCACTTCCTCGGTGTTTCTTCAGTTTTCTGGGCCGTTTCCAGCTTCATGTGATCCATCTCTTCGGGTTCCAGTGTTACGACTGGTAGCTCGGAACTCGCCGTCCTGCTGGCTGCCTTTTTCAGCGCCCCCGCACATTCTCCATTTCTCTTCAAGACTTCACTTTCTTGTATCAACTTTTTCTCGCTCACGGCGAGTCCTCCGGCAGTCACACTCTCTCCTGCCGTCCCCCTAGAGGTCAGTTCCTTTTTGTTCTTTTCAGACCTTGTTGGTCGTTTTTCATGCCATTCCTCATCTCGAGGTGAACGGTTGTTTCCTCGCAGCTGAAGACGCATCTGCAGCGCCGCCAGTTCTTGTTGGAATCTGCGAGCTTCTCTGTCAGCCGTCTCTTGCGCCTCCTTAGCTGCCTCTCTTGCATCTTCTCTCATTCTGACCCGTTCTTCTTTCTGTCTGACTATTTCTTTTTCGACCCATTCGCGGAGTTCCATGCCCGCATACCCCAGCTCTTTCCCGACTGAGAGCAATTTATCGGGATTCATACTGTAACTCTTCTTACAGCACCGTCTGGAATTCTGCTCTCAATAAGATGTTAAAAGGAGAGAGTCCGGTCGCGGACGCCAGATTGTGATGGAAAGAAGAAATAATAATTAAAGGGACTCGGAATTCCAGAGCGGTGGCTATAAGAAGGTAGATATTATTTACAGTTGTATAAACAAGAAGTTAGAAAAACAATGGTGTGGATATATATAGAAAGTTCAGTTCGCCGCATCCGCTTACGGCACGGTGGTGCACGTCGACGTGGGCATGGCGTCCGTCTTGTCCAGGAAATGCTCAGCTGCCTGCTAGGCACAGGCGGAGGCTTCTCGGCAAGCTTGGGTGAAAGCCCCACGGGCCTGGACTCGTCCGTCCGGGCTCCTCCTTGGCTGCCGGGACCACCGCTGTCGAGCCGGGTTCCGTGTCTTGCCCGCCCTTCTCTCCCGTGTCACGAGCCTGTGAGTCGTCGTCTTCGTTTTTTCCCGTATATCCCTCTTGAACTTCCTCATCTTCTAGTTACTCCCATCTTCGCCCTTTGCTTAGTCCAAGACAGTTTAGTTTCACGTGAGTCGTTGTTTTCCCCCACATCATCACAGTCATGTGCAATCAGGAAAAATGACAGCAGAGTGAAAACAGTTCTGATATAGTTCACCCCTACAATGATAAGCAACTGGTTCTTTGTAATTTTGTATGATGTTCTCATTAAAATTAAACTCGAGGAAGAAAACGAGAATGAGAAAACGTTCTCGTTTTCTTCCTCAAGTTTAATTATCCCTACCAACCCGCACGTTCTGTCCTTTCTGATCAGAGGTGCACCTCTGCTTTAAAAGTGCCTTCCACACATTTGAGCCTGTATTAGTACCTCTTGTTGTACCACCTTATTAAGATGAAACTGAATATTGCAAACCAAGCACATCAAAAAGAATCAACTCACTCGGGTGGGCATTGTGAACAGTTGTAGTGAAGATATTTAACCCAATCACTGGCAAACAATGGAGTCTCCAGACAAAATCATAGTTTCATTCACTATGCTTTGAATGTAAATTAGAAATCATAATTGCAGCCATTGCACATGGGATACCTTATGCAGGACCAAAGGACCTAGGCTTCAGTACATGTGTAGGTACAGTGCCAAACAAAGTAGTGAAGCCTCACTAGTGTGGTATTGCCTATTGCTCAACCTACCTTTTTGTTATTCCCGCCTCAACACAGTTGCCGCATTTAATCCGAAGCAACGTAAAGGGCTGTCCAAATAGGATGTATTTTCTGCCATTTGCGACATTTTCCGTAACGGAAGTGAAGGCTTTTTTACACTCTACATCCGCCTTCATACATTATTTTTGCCGGGGGAAAGCAGGCTACCAGAGGGAAGCTTTCCTCCTCGCAAAAAGAATGTATGAGAGCAGATGGGAGGCGTAGGAAAACCTCCACTACTGGTACAGCAAATGCCACGACGGCAGAAAACGTGCCGTTTGGACAGCTCTTAATATGGAGGTTGAGCACTTCGTGTTGATGGCTCACACTCTCAAAACCATCAGATGCTCAGCAGACGTGCTTAATTTAGCTTGTGGCATGTAGGTAGCTACATAAGCACCCACTCCTGCAGCTCTTTGCAGCACTGTGCTGTACCTACTTCGAATTGTTCTTCAAAAAATGAAATTCCGACAAGCTGCACCCATGAAAAGCAAACAATTTCCAGCAGAGAGAGCTTAGTTTAGACTACTTGCTGAACAATGAGATTAATCAAATATGCAATGTGAGGTTCTTCATGCTTGGGAAGGCAAAAGTGTTTGACACCTCTCAATTCAGCATGCTTCCTTCCAGTTGATCGGGAGTTCTGATATCTAGTACGAGACTTGCCTGGAGTAGAAAGTATACGTAGCGGAGCGCGTTGAAAACTACAGAATACACAGAAAGAATAAAACACACGAAGGACGAACACAGACACACACAGAACTGTGTGTGTCTGTGTTCGTCCTTCGTGTGTTTTATTCTTTCTGTGTATTCAGTAGAAATTACTCGAGTAATACCCAATTCACACGGCAGCGTAAAGGTACCTTTAGCTTAGGTCCCTTAGCTGAAGGTACCTGTAGTAAACGGCGTCCTTGATCACACGATAAATAAACGGAGCACTTTAGGTTGATGTCGATTGCATTCCAGCTTAACCGCGAGAGGAGCGCGTGATAAATAAGTATTCCTCGAAATCGGTCTGACGCTCAGTTTTTTTTTTTATTATTGGATGTGAAATATCACATTTAAAACCGAAATATTATTTCTGTCTGCTTTTGCGGCACTTTAATTTTTTCTCTAAGTCTAAGGGCGCACCTAAATGCGTCTTGCTTTAAAACGCCCGACCCGTCTGGCCACACTGGCCCTAAATCATCTGCGTTTACGAGTTTGCAGTGCGAGGTGGGCGACCTTTTATGTTTAGCAGCTCCATTTCCTTGCAAAGGTTCACTGAAGTAGCTAAATAGTGCCCGGCAGAAACGAACCACGACGGAGTCTCACGGTCACGCCAGTCACGCGATCGAAAGGGATGGTCGACGACAAAGATAAAGGGCCCTGGGCGGGAGAGTCGGGCGACTCGTCTACAACCTCGAAAAAGAGCTCGCAGTGGTTCATCGCGTTCGGGTTCGTAGCAGACATTGTTTTCCACGTGCCGCCTCTGCTACCTGCTAGCTAGAGTATGCGTTCATCATTATTGTATTATTCCATCACATTTAATGGACCTCTTCGCGAATATGTGCTGCCTCCTAGACACGCGACTGGGTTCGAGGCTAAGTGGCGAGAAAACAACGCGCGCGCAAGGCCTCTCCCACCCGTTCCACACCCAAAACGTCAGCTACATCCTGTTCACCCATTGAGGCGCTGTGACCTAGATACGGTTCCCCCAAACTAGCCTTTGTCCCCATCGTGCGTAATCTTCCGCCCCGAAGTCGACACAACGAAACCATCTTCCCTCTCTGCTCGGCCAGAAGGAAGAGAGAGAGGGTACTGAAACTATTTACTCTCGAACCGATGTTTCTACAAAAGGTCCATTCCACAACCCGGGCAATAATAAGGAGTATTCACTGGGCGCCATATTTGTGGGTGATGTCTAGAGCGCATGCTCTCAACGAGCCCACATCAATACGCTGCTAAGACCGGCAATCTTGAGGGTGCGAAATGCGCGTTACAAAAGAACTGTGGAAGCTCGCCATCAGCACGCGCTCGGCAGTCGTGCACACAGCTATGGCCGTCAGTGAATACTTCCTATAGTTCCGACAGCCGAAGGCTACACAGTTCACCGGCATGATTGCGGTGCACGTCGTAATCTAGAATGAGCGTCGTCAGTACGTTGACTCGTGTTCACCTTGTTCGCAACATCAAAACTTGAGTCTCGAGGGTCTCCAAGGCGCTCAAAGACGAGAAATGCAAGATGGCGGATTGTTTGGAACTAGACACTCTCGAACTCAGGCGCATCAAATACTCCGCGCATGCGCACCGCGTATTTCCACAAAAGGTGACATTTGATACTTATATATATTCAATTGGTTATGGTGCATTAAACAAGATATATTTATATATCTGTGATATTATTTTGAGTTCGTGGGTCCGGGGCTACTCCCTGTAGCTGTTAAGGGAGCTCGGCGAGCTCCGTTTGACACAGGGCCTCCCTTAGCGAAAGGGACCTTTATGCGCCGTGTGATTACGATCTCCAGCTCCCTTTACGACAGGTACCTGGGCTAAAGGTGCCTTTGCGCTGCCGTGTGATTTGGGTATAATACCCCATTCACACGGCAGCGTAAAGGCACCTTTAGCTTAGGTCCCTTAGCTGAAGGTACCTGTTGTAAACGGCGTTCTTGATCACACGATAAATAAACGAAGCACTTTAAGTTGATGTCGATTGCATTCCTGCTTAACCGCAAGAGGAGCACGTGATAAACAAATATTACTCGAAATCGGTTTGACGCGCAGATTTTTTATCATTATTGTGTGTGAAATATCACATATAAAACCTAAATAATATTTCTGTCTGCTTTTGCGGCACATTATTTTTTTTCTCTTTGTCTAAGGGCGCACCTCAATGAGTCTTGCTTTAAAACGTCCGACCCGTCTGGCCACGCTGGTCCTAAATCATTTGCGTTTACGAGCTTCCATTGCGAGGTGGGCGACCTTTTTATGTTTAGCAGCTCCACTTCCAGCAAAGTTCTCACTGAAGTACCTAAATAGTGCCCGGCAGAAACGAACCACGATGGAGTCTCACGGTTACACCAGTCACGCGATCGAAAGGGATGGACGACGACGAAGATAAAGGGTCCTGGGCGAAAGAGTTGGGCGACTCGTCTACAACCTTGAAAAAGAGCTCGTACTGGTCCATCGTGTTCGAGTTCGTAGCAGACATTGTTTTCCACGTGCCGCCGCTGCTACCTGCTAGCTAGAGTATGCGTTCCTCAATAATGTATTATTCCATCACATTTGTGTTGACAATCATTTCATAATTTGCCACTTATTTATATTCAATTTGTTATACTGCATTAAAGAAGATATATTTATATATCTGTGATTCTTATTCTGAGTTCGTGGGTCCGAGGCTACTCCCTGTAGCTGTAAAGGGAGCTTGGCGAGCTCCGTTTAACACAGGAACTCCCTTAGTAAAAGGGACCTTTATGCGCCGTGTGATCACGATCTCCAGCTCCCTTTACGACAGGTACCTGGGCTAAAGGTACCTTTACGCTGCCGTGTGATTTCGGTATAAGATGCAAGTGGTCCTGGAAACGCTGCACAAAAAAAAAAATAATCATACAATGCTTAGTGATTACTGATGTTCATACCCCAAAGTGCCACAGTTTTCGCCCTAGGTGGTGGTGACCTGGTGCGGTCAGAGCCATTGGCCCCATCGCTGGACGTCGACTGTGAAGGGCCTCCGGGGGCAGGCGTGGCAACTGTAGGCGTGCTTCTGGCCCCGTTCTCACACATCTGCATCAGCAGAATAGACGCTGGAGACTCCTTCCTTGCACATAACGTGTGAAACAAATTGAGTGAAATCACAATTTTCGCAACGCTCAGCCTCAAGCACAGGGTTAAGGCCCGTTCAGACACTTGCGTTTGAGTGCGTTTGACTGCGTTGCGGCGAGAACCGAAAGCGAGTCACCGGTACATCTGTGCTTCGTATGAAGCGTGGAATCCAATTCAAGGATTCTTCTTGGCACGCGATATAAGCAGCAGGGATGTCCTTGTGTCTCGCTGCCGCAACGCAGTCAAACGCAGTCAAACGCAACTGTGTGAACCGGGCTTTAGTCTATAGGGAGTATTCACTGGCGGCCATAGCTGTGTGCTCGGCTGCGGAGCGTGTGCTGAACGAGAGCTTCCACAGTTCTTTCGCCACGTGCATTCCGCGCCACCAAGATTGCCGGTCTTGGCAGCCTATTAATGCGAGCTCGTTCTGAGCATGCGCTCTAAACAGTGACCTCAAATATGGCGGCCAGTGAATACCTTCTATTGCGAATCATGCAAAGGCATTGTGACGAACGCTAGAAACATCTGTAAATATGTGGCACACTACACTGGACGAGGTTCTCTTCACAGCCTCTACAAATGAAATAGATAAGTGTAGGAGAAGCTAGGGGGGGGGGGGGGGGGGGCAATCCACCTCTTTCGAAATCATGGTTCCAGAGTTTCTGGTATGAAAACACATGTTCGCGTTCCATGGATTCACGAGCGGCCATGGCATGCTTTCAAGCGAGATCTCGTGAAAGCGCTCGTGGTGTGCACGCGCGTTCTCTACCCAAAAATCTCGAACCGGTGACTTCGTAAAAAGGTGGATTGAAGA
Source organism: Ixodes persulcatus (assembly GCA_013358835.2). Taxonomy (NCBI): domain Eukaryota; kingdom Metazoa; phylum Arthropoda; class Arachnida; order Ixodida; family Ixodidae; genus Ixodes; species Ixodes persulcatus. The sequence goes on from JABSTQ010010076.1 coordinate 178,801, forward strand.
GGTTGGCTCGGGGAGAGCTAATGGCCTTAAAGAAGGTAAGTTTCTGGGTGAAGTTTGCAATCATTAAGGGTCGTCCCAGAATACAGGCAGCATCTCGAGTTCTCTGTGGCCTGTGAAATTTCAAGCTTAACTACAAAGATTTCTGAATCACGTTAAAAATGTGTGAAGCTAACACCATTCGTTTTTGTTATGGAGAATGTCATCACACATTCCAGTGGAATCAAATATTCCTCTATATCTGTAGACCAGTGTTTGCTCTGTTCGATGGGCGCAGCAATGTTTGTTTATGCTGATGCCACGACACCATGGGCGTACCAACCGGGGGGGGGGGGGGGGGCAAGGAGGGTGCTTGCCCCCCAGTTCTCAGAGTGGGGGGGCAGGCATTTGTTTTGCCCCCCCCCCCCCTGAAACAGCCGCCACTGGACAGGGCGAACACTGGCCGGCGGCGCCAAAGGGATACCAAGGGCACCACCTCCCGGCACTTTGGGGGGGGGGAAGGGAGGGGGGCTCTGGTTCGCCCCCCCCCCCAACCTAAAGAAAGTTGGTACGCCACGGCACGACACAATAGGGGGCTGTGATTTTTGCGAAACTTCGTTTTTTCTTTTTAGAAACCTTCGCACATACCGTAGTGCAAGAACGTCGGAAATGCATAGTGATGAAGCTCCAAGAACGACACTGATGCCAAGAGTGCTGTGAAAAGAAAAAAAATCTTGTTTTATGCACAGCCCCTTTCTTCACAAAAGCCTGCGATTGAGATTATTATTCCCCATTTTTATTGCTGGAGACTAGGATTTCGGACACTGGTGTATACAGATTATAATTGCCGATAATGTCGTTCAAAACCTCGTCCACTGCCTCCTCTGCGTCAGCTACGTTCTTGGCAGCAGCGGCTGCTCCGCTGACTGCAGTCACAGCCGTCTCCCTCCTTGTATTGGCAGCGTACAGTTCTGCCCTGGGAGAAGCATTGTTTTTTCTTGCTGCCTGGCCCTGTGGCATTTCCCGGCGTCGTGCCCATTTTCCTGGGCTGCACCCTCACGTGATGGCCAAACTCTCTGGCCATGTTATTGATCTCTTGCAGCAGGTGTTCCTTCTCAGAGTACTGCTCCTCTGTGTCAGACCTAATGTTTGAAGAATAAAATGGAAATGATTGCAGCAGGAGTACTTCAATTCAACGCTAGGTGTTTTAGTATCTTTAATTGTTAGATGTGAGTTGAGTTGTCAAGATTTAGCATATCTGTATGAGACAACCCTGAATTTTATTTAGTCACACTTGCAGCTAGTAACCATGCCGCATAAAACGTAATGCTGCATCAACATAGCCATTGGCTCTTATTAAACAGGAATACAAAACTCTGCATCCGATCAGTTTTCACATTTTGTTGTCTTATGTAATCAAGTAACATGGGCACTTAAAAGGTCATCCCCATGAGCAAGGCAAGAGGAAAATACAATGTACAGTGGGAATCGATATGAGCTGACTATGAAACGCTGGCCGGGGTGGGGGGGGGGGGGGTAAAAATCACTGTGGAAAATCTGGGAAAGAGCAACGCAAACCATCCCTTAATTTCAAAGAATTGGAAATAGAACGCAAATAAACTGCGTTAAACACCGATTTCCTTGCAAAATATATGCTCCGTAAAACAGTCTCCGATTTTCGCACAATATCAACTTCGAAAACAAGACACCCGTACTATAACTGAATACAAATCTGGCGTATCCGTGGCTGTGCTCTCATTGCATCATCGCTTGCCAGTTCTGCACAGGTCAGTTCAGGCAGTGGATCTCAACACGAACCGCAGACCGATTTCTCCGATTTGGCCGATTTCTGCTTAAAATACGCTCAAGGAACGGAGGTTACTGTACTTACTTTCTTAAGTTTGTCCTGTCTTCTCGACGAAAGTGGCCGAGCAGCAGGTCACACCGTTCGCGTACGGCACGAACGGTGAAGTTTTTTTCTGTAGTCTTGTTGAGCATCTCTGTAATTGCTCGTCACCTGTCGTGGTCCTCGAATGGATTGGTAGGTGCTACCTCTTGTAGCAGCAGAATGTCATCTGCCACGGTGAAGCGCGACCGCGCAGTGGGCACACGCAAAGTGGTGGACATCGCGGACATCTTGTAAGTGATCGAGAACGCTGACTCTCCCTGGCCTTCCCTAATCTCGCAACGACTCGTTCTCGCGAGACCCGCGCTAGCACACCCCGCTACGTCCCCCGCTATTATTGCAGAACAGCGCGCCTCCGCAAGCCTTCGCAGCTCCACTAATTTTCCGCTAGCAGCGCGCATGCGCAGCAGTGGCGTCGCTCTACACTCTGAGAAAAAAGGGTATCGATAGTCTTGCCTAAGGAGAGGAACGGTCTTTTAACATATGTTCCTTTAGAAAGGGAGAAACTTTCGTCCTTGAAGCAGGGGAGCAAATAGTTCCTCCGTCACCTGCATCTCATTATGGCGGCCCTGAATCGAGCAAATCGAGCTCAATAAGGCTTAACGAGGACGCTACGTCTCTTGTACGGCACGAGAGGAGCAGCAAATAAAAGCGTATCACGAGCTTTCCGCGAACTGTGTTTATAGGGAGTATTCACTGGCGGCCATATCTGTGTGCGCGAATGCTGAGCGCGTGCTGACGGCGAGCTTCCACAGTTCTTTTGCAACGTGCATTCCGCACCATCAAGAGTGCCGGTCTTACCCGCCTATTGATGTGAGCTCGTTCTGAGCACGCGATCTAAACAGCACCCACAAATATGGCGTCCAGTGAATACTCCCTATTTCCGAAGCCAGATTCCCCTCGCAGGTACTGAAACCTCCGTTTCGAAGGCAGTTACTTAGTCTTTTCGCCGTCAGCACTGCGATGTTAAACGGAGACAACCGATACCCAGTTACTTCGCGCCCTTTACGTCTTACCTTTGCTGTTCCTCGAGTCACAATTCCTTCGAAAACCGCACATCACGGAGGAACGGCAAACCAATCCGCGAAACCAAAAGCCGCTCTCAAAATAACAAACTCGAAGCCGCTGCTTATCACGTAGCGTGAAAGAAGGTTAAATCGCTTGCCACCAGATGGCAGGGTCAAGCAGAGTAATTGCAAGTAGCTATGCGAGGTGGCGCTAGATAGCGCACAATTTATGTTCCACAAAAATAGTTTTATTTTCTCAGGCCACCATTGCGCATCGGGATCTTCAGGAACCTGTACTGTACACACATGTAGACACATTACGCATACTACAAGCATCAGGTGAACCATACATTGAGCGCATACACATACATGGCACAAACAAACATCAATACAGCAGCACACTAATCCGACATTGCACGCGACCTCTGAGTTTCCGTCTTTTATACTGGTCGTTTTGAACGTACGGAATTTCTCGGTGACTCCCTAAGCAATAAAAAATATTCCCAGCATGTTACATTTTTTTCCAGCAATGTCATACCTCTGAGGGTATTTTGAATGGCTCTGGGGAAGAATCTCTTATTAAAAAATAAACGCTCGATCATGCCGTAATTATTTGAAAGCCAATAAATCAAGCCCCTCCAATGCGGTTCGAAGCCATGAGTTTGTTTCCCCGCACGGCACGTCGTAGCCTGTATTTCTATTGTAGCGTTTGTTTTTCCATTTGTGCTGTCCGCGCACGGCTGCAATTTCCGTCTTGAATTAATTTCTGTAGAGCGGATATCCACTCAGCTGGAAATGATGCTTCACGGGCTTTTCGATCAACCTGTCTGTCTATGCTAGATCGCAAACTCAACGATAAAGTTAACTCAATCGGTCGCTGATTGTCTGCCCTTTTGGTCACGTGATGTGACGTTGCGATTGAGTTTTTTCCTACGGATTCCGATGGAGTTCGAACTGTGCTGGTGAAATAATAAAGTTAGCAGTGACGTCAAAATGTCCTCACGATTCAGTTTGGCGATTGAGATAACTTTGTAGTTGTCAGGCAGCCGGAGTTTCCAAACTCAATGAAGATGGTGACGTTCACGTTCGCGGACGGGGCGAGCCAAAGCGATCTTTCACGGACCATCGCTTACGTTTTTGATGTGTTCGGTTCAGGGTTCGTCAGGGACGTAATCGGGGAATACTACCGGACACTCGCTGGCTCTGGCAGTTGCCGCGGAAGCTTTGTCGGCGTCGCGAGGGGCCCCATTTGCTGACAGCCGAGCAGCAAGTGCTCTCAGCTTCTGAGTTGCTGGAGGCATATTTTGGTGCGGCAAAAACATCACCGTGCATCGGTGCGCTGTGAGTCGCGTTCTGTTGGATGTTAAAGAGGCGATAATCGATCACCCGGGCTTCAAGGTGGGTAGACTTCGCGCGAAAGGAAGACGGAGAGACGACAACCAAGTTCAGCGATGCGAGTTCAGCAGTGCGCTCGGTAAATACTCTTACGTATCAATACACTGTGTTCTAATACAGTCTGAATTGAACATTTTCTCAACGTGCTTGCACGACAGCTCTCGGTAGAAAACGGGCGCCTCATTCAACGCGATGAGTGTCGTGTGAGATCGTTTTAAGCGCACATTCAAGCTTACTCTAGTGATTGCATGTGTATAATTCATCCAAAGGTCTAGGCCCCCAACAACGGGAAATTGTTCAGCTTAAGCACGCTGTGTCCGTTTTCACTTTACACTTGCCAAACTCTGTTTGTATGGACAGATCATGATACATAATTTTGATTGCCTGATATTCACGCTGCACCTCTTTGCTCTGCAAGACATGATTTTTGGTATCGTTTAAGTTTGCCTAAGTATCGTTAAATGCCTCCAAATTATTTTTTGCACTTATTATTATTATTATTATCTTTATATTGCAGGCTTTTGGGGATGTTATAAAAACCTACATGCTACTAGTTCCAAGCACAAACTGCATTAGCATAGAAAGCATCTATCTAGTCTTGATGTGCTTTTGGACAACTGAAAAGGTTATGAAACATTAATGTCAGAGGCGGCAGCGACTAACCCCTGAAACCGTGGTTGCACACCAATTCCTCGCAATCCCAATGGGTGCTGTGCTGTCCCAAGGCCAGGCTTAACAAAAAACATTGCTTAAGATTCTGTTGTGGAGCAGTGAATAGGATGCTCAAAAGCAGGTCCAGTGGTTGCAAAAGTTCTGGGCACAGCAACATCAATTGCCTTTCTGCACAAGGCGGGCTCGTATAACAGTATCTTCCCGAGCCCCCTGCTCCTCAAGAGTTTGACCCCGAGGACGGTGTGATCTTTGACAGCAGGGGACAACCTGCGCAGCGTTGAAAATAATAAAGGTGGCCGCCTCTGCACTCCAAGTATGTGCTGCCTACCAGGGTCGCCCTCATCAAACTTGCAGCCTGACAGCCGTCGAGCCTGTTACGAGCTTCGTCTTTCGAATCGTCACATCTGCAATATACTTGTGTGCATCTGCTTGCAATTTTGTGTCATACTTTCTAACTTGCCCAATCCAGTAAACACGGCAAGTCCCTTTTGACTCTAGAGCGATCTACCTAGCAGACAGTACAAGCGACATTAAATTTTGTTGGTTCTTTTACCGAGTACTTATTATAGATAAAGGAGCAGTTTGATACGAGGACACTTTTCTTGATCTGAAGCAATTGCATCTGCATTAAAATGACTTACACCAAGCCCATGGCAGGCAAGTCTGGTATTTCAGAAAATTCTGTTTCATGTTAGAAAAAGATAGACATAACAAACAAGTATATTTCTTTTTATTGCACTGGTACCTGGGCTAAAGAAACACCTCACCAAGCATGTGATGTCAGACATTTTTTGGTATGGCACCTAAAATTAGAACCTTATATGTTTGTGATAAGTTGCTGTTTCTGAAAAAGCTTTGTAAAACAATGTTTATGGCAAGGGTAACCTGACAAAAATGGAAACCGCATAAGCTAGACTCTGAAGCATTACGACTGAGAACAAAAGCAGGGCCCCCTCACGGGTGGCATCTCGTTTCTCATCGACTGTGTAAGCATTCCGGCTCGAACAGTGTAGTGTTCTAAGCATAGAGAAAGAAAGGTGAAGAATTAACTGTGGTTGCTGGCATCTGGATGATTGGAGCTCCACCACCGTACCACCATTAATTGTAAAATTTCTGGTTCCTTGTATACGAAATTCACATTGACATCAGAAGTTGCGGTACAAGTGTCGGTACATAAACAATTGCACCGAGATTTGCTAACCCAAAAATTTTATTCCATGTGTGACAATTGTTTCGGGTATGACCAAGGTACTTCTGCAAATATTGTTTCCATGCTATACTGAAATCATGACAGAAGCAAAATAGTGCACAGGGAGCATTTTTATTGTAGATGAAAATTCTGCACCACCATGAGGTGCAGCACGAGTGTGGTCAGTGAAGATGACTGCTGGGAATGTGCAGCTGGTTGTCCCTCCAGGGCCTGCAGCCAAAGTACACAAAAGGGGCTAATGCTTATATACATACATTTATAAACAGCATGTTAGAGAAATTGCATAGAACAATATAATCCCAGTGGTATGGTGAGCAGTAGTGTATGGCATACTACTGCTTTTACCTTCTCTTATAACTCTCATGCAGAACTGGAAGTAGCACGAATGCGAGGCTTTGGATAGACGTTTAGTTTATGCGAGCACCTTCCTAACCAAGGAAGTGGTCAGACCAGCACACTCATGCTGTGGGTTTTCCAGTACAGCACGTGACCTATGAGACGGGCAGCCCTCAGCAATGTGCATTTAGCTTGATCTAATTACTTTGCAGTAAACAGGCCTGCTCTGTCGATGACATAAAAAAATGGAAAGGGACAAGCTGGTGGAAATCTGTCACTTCGAAACCCAACAGAAGGTCAGAAAAGGAAAAGGAGGGAAAACACAAGACTGCTGCATTCGCCTTCCTTTCTGCTACAACTGTCTGTCATAGCTGATTTCCAATGACACGCGAACTGTTGTTTCCATCAATGCAATTGGCGCTGTGGAAGTCCAGCTCTTTCACATTGTTTTGAGCGAGCAACAAAGGATGTGAGCGCGAGCTGCTCTGGATGTAACTGAATAAAGCAAGGATGAAGAAACTCGGCCTAAAATAACTTGTCATTGCCGTATGAGGCAGGTTTTCTTTCCACGGTTCTCTGCAGAAAGCTTGCCAGCCAATTTTGGACCTTGACTGCACTTCCCTAAAACTGAGGCATTCATGTTGCACTCCAGCAGCATGTGGAATGCAACCAGCTGCTCCTGCAGAGTGGACGAGAGGTCCTAAACAATGCAGTTGGGGGCAGTTCAGGCCCTCACCATCCAGGGTGGCAGTTTACCTGATGGCTGGCGCACGGCTGACAACATGACACAGTTTCAGTAGCACGCGTACATGGTTTGCGTGTGATGTCATGTCAGTAGGTGCCCTGGTGGTGGCCACCACACTGTACATGTCGGATGTAGTTAATAGCAGAGGCTGCTCCTATTGCCACGCCCGTCTCCAAGCAGGCGCGCTTGTGGCGGAGTGATTGTCGTGCTTGTTTCCCTCGCAAAGGTCCGACGTACGATGCCTGGCCGTGCAGGCACCTTTTTGTTGTTTCTGTAAATGTCGCATTCTGGTAAATTCAAGAACCCTCTTGCTTGTTCGAAGTCCAAATGTTATATGCGCCGAACCTTCTACGCCGATTGTCCCAGACACCCACGTATATGAGGGTGAGGCGATACAGAGTCTTGCTCTTACTCTCGATAGTGCTACTCCGCCTTGATGCCTGCAAAGCTACCTCTTTGTGTTTTTGTTTTGGCCCAAGTTCACCAAATTAAATGTTTAGTTTTTGTTCATTCGTCACCTCATCGTCTGTCATTCGTGACATTTTGGTGGAGGTGTGCGGCATTGACAAAAAGGTGCATGCGCGGCCAGGCATCGAGCCTCGGACCTTTGCAAGGGAGTCAAGCACGACAATCACTCCGCCACAAGCGTGCCTGCTCGGAGACGCGCGTGGCAATATGTGCTAGTGCAGGAACTGGGGCTAGGCCTAGGCATAAGTTTAAACCGTCAAGTGATCACGACAAAGTTTGCCCGTATATGTCCAGTTCAGTATGCAGAAAATATTGCCCTGTGTGGTGGCAAGAACCATCTGCTACTTACTCTTAACTGGACTATGACAGATAGTGGTCTCTAGCCAAAGGTGGAGGACTTGAATACCCAAGTGCAAACAATTAAGAGAAATAGGCAAAAGTACATGACGACGATTTTGCTGAGTTCGATAGGCAATCCCAGCTAGGTGTGTCCTGCTCCCACAGTCCTTTGAACCTTCTATATAAATAGCAGACGTCAATTTTGGAATTGGTGAGCCAGTTTTGTCTTAGTGGCATTCTCTTGTCAATTTCAGAGTGGTGGGTAGCTGTAGTGTTGCCAGGGAATGTTTGGCGGAAGCAGGCTGCTGTTGTGAAATGGGACCGGAGACACAGTGGGAATGTTTGGTGCAAGCAGGCCACTGTCGGGAAACAGCCTTTTTGCAAACTGACACTTAGTCTCATCCATTTTTCTGCTGTCTTGTTCGACACAAAACTCTAGTAACCATGTGTGAATTGCCTCTGCACCATGTGTACACTTAATGTTTTGTGAGTCTTGCTGAGGTGTCAGCTTGCTAGAAACACGGTTGGGCCTACAGCCATCTTGGGAGCTATCGACCAAGCACAATAATGTTTATGACAGCTTCTTCTACCTTCCTCGTAGTTATGCACGGTGCAGATAGTGGTCACAGTTTTATGCAATTGCTGAGATAGGCACAAAAACTGTCACTTTGGGCCACTGGAGCCAGCCCAGTTCACCATGATCACAGTGTAGCAAAGCTGCAACCACAGACCATCAGTGGCCATCAGCATGAGACTACCAACGGCACTTGTGCATAATACTTGCTAATGACGCGACATGTGTGCAAGCAGCGTATCATGGAGAAGAGTCCAGATTTTTTATACCTACCATTTCGTGGTGGTGGTGGCGGTGGTGGTGGTGGTGGTGGTGGAGCTACCACCTGTGCTGGGTCCTCACTAGCACCTCTGGTCACAGCAGATGAGTCCTGCAAAATTCAGTTAAACACAAGTTAACGCACAACAAATTGACAGCCTTTCTAGTTACGCGTTGATGTAATGCCCCTTGCCTACACCTTAGGATTCGGGTATCGGAGTACCTCATGTACGGGTCTAAAGAACTTAACTCGTGAGCTTGAGCGCTACGATCCGAGCTTTCGAAGAAACATTACGAGGCAGCACACTCGTGCAAAGTCAATAAGACTAAAAACAACACGGTGTCTGTTCACTACCAGTAGCAAGTTTTAGCAGACCGTTACCGTGTTCTGCGGTGGCCACAGTACGGCTGGTAAGGCTTTAAGCGCGCTCAAAAGCATGTTTCAAAGTTGCAGTGCGAGCTACCGGTAGCAATTTCGCCACGCACGGCAACGCTACGCTAAATCCGCCTATTACGATTCCCAGCACTTACCAACACTGCAGCCGAAATGCCGTGTGGCGACGGACGAGGCGCGTCCCCTCTCGAAATTATGCGCCTTCTTCCGTGTCTTCGTGGGCCAGGATTCTGTCCTACTCCTCGAGTTCTGCGACGACACTTGGTTGACGTCCTCCACCAGACTGCCGAGTGGCAATCGCGACGTGAAAACCTTTGAAAAAGCCCGACTCGACAGCAAAAATTCTAAAAGTGAGGCAAATCTTCGTACAGACACACGAGCACTTTACGCGCGACATCCACCGTCGGCCATGACGATTCATCACGATCGCGATGCAGCTCACGCATTGCAATCATCTAAATTGTTTCATTTACGTAAAAAGACACGATTCATGCGACCTAAACTTGACACCGCTAATTATATTTAGATTCTTCCAAGTTATACATTTTCAGAAGTTAAAAATGTTGTTTTTATAAGAACCTCCGATGCGGCGTTGCGCATTCCACTCTAGGGACATTTTTTGGGTACAAATCCCGATGAAGTTACAACTCAATCGCCGCTCTTCGTCGACGTCATCAACGCGCCGCGATGAAGTTCCCTACCAGTTGAGTTCGCTGCCGATTGAGATTAGGCACCTCCCACCGGCGACGTCACGATGAAGTTTCTCCATGGCTTTTTACAGCATAGACAGACTGAATGCAGTCAAAGCCGCGACTTGCGGCAGGTGTTAAGTGTACGGAGCTACGCTGTGGCGAGCTCGAAAACGTCTAGCGCTCATCCCAGCGCGCCACTTAACCAGGAACCGTAGTATATTTAAACAGCAAAATAAAAGGTAGCTTTTTTTTCGATTTTACCTACTATTCTTTTTTAATGCTAGAATTCCACACTGTAAATATACGTACTTTACGTCATACTTTCGTACTGTTCATTCCTTTCCCCAGAGCGCAATCGCTCTCGGCGAGGAGACAACCGACAGTCACATTGGCAACTGTACGATAGGAGCTTACTGTTCAGACCAGCGTTCCAACATGACTATCCGCAAGTCTATCGATTGCACGTGCCTAATCCCTCAGGTGGTCTTAAACTTTTTAATGGAAAGCGGAATGTCAACCTGCGACACCCCGCAACCTCCGATCACGGCCCGACCAGCGGCATCGGGAGGCACTCACTTGATCGAATGACGTTTGAGCGAACGCCCACGTTTCACCGAATGACACTTTAGCGAATAGTCGGACGCCGCGAAGCGGCGTTTTCGGGTGGGCCAAATGGGTTCACATTTTTGCAATGAGCCGACACAGACTGTCGCCGCGAAGCGGCGTAAGCGCAGCGCGGCGGATGGGTTAACGCGCGCCCCCGTTATTCGCTAAAACGTCAATTCGCTCAAATGTCGCTGTTCGCTAAAATGTCATTCGCTCATGTGATATGGACCCCGGCGATGATTCCAGTCTTCCGTTCACAACCCACAACACTGCTGTCACGATGTTGCTGCTATGTTGCTGACACGCAGAAATACAGAACCACGTTGAACGCCGGTTGGCACTCGGCATCGGAAAACAACCGAACTCAGCACGAAAGGCACCCAGGCAGCCGGCAGCAAAACCTGCCTGTCTTGGACGCAGTTCCTGCGATTTCCGTAACGTCGAAAACGTCGACGCAGCTCCGCGTGATTCCGCTCCTCTAGTCCCGCGTGGGTCCCGCAATCCACCTGCGCACCACTGCGCACGTAATCCGGAGACGGCCATCTTACCCAGTGTACGTAGCGCTGCTGGCACTGCTCCGGAACTTCGCTGTTTCTAGCGGTTTCGTTTGCTTGTTTGATAAAATTAGTGATAAGAACGTCAATGCAACCGAAATGTTCTGCAAGTTTGGACTAGAAGATGGAATTACAGGCGGCCTTCGCTGCGGCTGAAGCTCAATCCACTCAACAACATTTATTAAACAACGTGCGCAACGTGCTCGAAAAACGAAACCGAAAAAAGAAGAGTCGGGAGGGCGAAAGCTTTCTCCTGTCTGCCTGGAGAAGGAAAAAAACGTTTTGTTCCTCCCTGTTTCTCGTGCCCGCTTGGGGGCGCGTCAGTAGAAGGGAGGAAGACGCGCCGTTGCTACCCTTTTCCTCCATTTTTTTTTTAGAGTGTAGCGTATAGCGTAGCGGGAGAGCCAAAACGATCTACTAAAACTCTCTAATGTTTAGTTCTTTTTTTGCGTTTTCCTTTGCTTTTTTTAGGTGGAACCGTAGAAAAGGTGAGGTAATTATGTTCCGTTTCTGAATGGACATAATCTCTCTTGAAATATGGCGCTTATGCATACCTGTAACGTCAAAGGAGTAAAATGTGTTAATTGATAACTAAAAGAAGTAAAGCAAAAGTAACGTGCGTTACTTTTTAACCGTAACGGTAACGGTAACGCGTTTATTTTATTTTGAGGTAAGGGGTAACATATTTCGTTATCTTTTCTCAGTAACGCCTACCACACTGCGTACACCACAGATGTAAAGTTGGTGGCTCAGGGAGAAAAATTCAAAGAATCAGACACCATCGATTTACTACGTCACGAGCTCTACCGTGACGTAATAGTGCCGTCGTGTGCCCTACTCCTCCCTCCCCCGACGGCAACTCGGTTGAGCCGCGCGCTCCGCTGTCGCAGGATGCACGGCAGGCGCCACGTCAGTAGGGTGTTAAGAATGGAACCTTCGGCAACCTTTTCCGAGTTTCAACGCTGCGGAAACGAGTCCCGAAACGAGTCCCGACGTGTTCTGGACTGTCGCCCACCTGTCGAAGTCTGCCCGAAACGAGTCCCGACGTGTTCAAGACCGTCGCCCACCTGTCGTGGTCTGCCCGAAACGAGTCTCAACGCGTCCGTGACGTCAACGGGACGTGTGTGTGTGTGCGTGTGGGTTCGTGCGCTCCGGAAGGGGAGAGAGGCCTGGCCTAACTGCGGAGAACCATGGCTACGACGCACTTCTGGCTACGACGCGGCGGACTTTTCTGCTACGCACTTGGCGGTCGCACCTGCTGCCCTGGCGGAGAGTGAGGGAGAAAACGGACCCTATATAAGGCGGGGCGTGAGGCGGCTCCAGTTGTTCTCTCGGATTTGACGACTGTATCGCTACCATGTAATTAAACCGTTCGTTACGTTACCAATTCTCCCACCTCCACTGGACCCCTGGGTTCTTCACTTCGGGGAATGGTCGTCGTCACGAGCCAGGAGGCCTCCGGACGTGCGGCCTAAGCCCCGCCTCGAACAACTGGTTGGCAGCGGTTGGGATCGGACCATGCGACATCGTGCTACATCTGTGGGTGAGCGTTTGGACTTTGCTTTGAGATTCGCCAGGCTTCAGATTATGGGTAATTAATTTTGAACTGCTGGGAATCCTTAGTGTTTGACTCGTGCGCTAGGTTTGTGTACAACCTCGCGACAAGTTTTATAGCAAAGCCAAAGCTAAAGAGCAGCGATCATGGATCTAATGAGGTTACTGAGAACAGATTTACTCTGTTTATGTGAAGAATTGGGTGTGGAGGTGGAGCAAAAGATGAAGAAATCTGAGATCAGTAAAGCGATTTCAGAGAGCGCGGAAGCAGAGGAAATTAAAATTGCGTGGGAACTGCTTCAGAACGCTAAGAGTGAAGCTGCAGCAAGAGAGGAACGAGAACAGGCTGCAGCGAAAGAGGAACAGGCTGCAGCGAAAGAGGAACGAGAGCAAGCTGCAGCTAGAGAGGAACGAGCACAGACTACAGCGAAAGAGGAACGAGAGCAAGCTGCAGCGAGAGAGGAACGAGAGCGGGCTGCAGCGAGAGAGGAACGAGACCAGGAGCGAGCGCTGAAAAGGCTGGAGCTCGAAATTGAACAACAGCGATCAAACTCGCAGAACAGTATAGTTGGGGCTCCGGTACGAGCAAGTGAGACCGAGTCGTATCAAATGAAGAAGCTCATGCAGCCGTTTAAAGTTGGGGAAGACGTGGGCCTATTCTTAGTTAACTTTGAGAGGACATGTGAGAAGTTGAGCTTCGCCCCAGAAACGTGGCCTCAACGGCTTTTGACTCTTGTTAAGAATGGAACCTTCGGCAACCTTTTCCGAGTTTCAACGCTGCGGAAACGAGTCCCGAAACGAGTCCCGACGTGTCAGGACTGCCGGCCACCTGTCGAAGCCTGCCCAAAACGAGTCTCAACGCGTCCGTGACGTCAACGGGACGTGTGTGTGTGTGCGTGTGGGTTCGTGCGCTCCGGAAGGGGAGAGAGGCCTGGCCTAACTGCGGAGAACCATGGCTATGACTCATTTCTGGCTACGACGCGGCGGGCTTTTCTGCTACGCACTGGGCGGTCGCACCTGCTGCCCTGGCGGAGAGTGAGGGAGAAAACGGACCCCTATATAAGGCGGGGCGTGAGGCTGCTGAGTTGTTCTCTCGGATTTGACGACTGTATCGCTACCATGTAATTAAACCGTTCGTTACGTTACCAATTTTCCCACCTCCACTGGACCCCTGGGTTCTTCACTTCGGGGAATGGACGTCGTCAAAGGCCAGGAAGCCTCCGGACGTGCGGCCTAAGCCCCGTCTCGAACACTCTGTTGCCCTGTGAGGCTGCAGAGGTTGTCGCGCGCCTTAGTGCTGGAGACGCGGACGACTACGACAAGGTGAAGTCCAGCCTTTTGAAACGGTACCGCCTTTCTGCCGAGGCGTTCCGTCAAAGGTTTAGAAACGCATCCAAAAAGAGCAGCGAGGGCTACTCGGAATTCGCGTACGGGCTTAAAACCAACCTGATAGAATGGTTGAAGAGCGAGGAAGTGTACGAAAGCCGAGACAAGGTAGTCGAGTGTGTGTGCCTCGAACAGTTCTTTCGTAGCATTCCGCAGTCAGTCAAGCTCTGGGTGCAGGATAGGGTGGGAGTCGACTCTGTCGAAAAGGCCGCTGAGCTAGCCGAAGAGTACGCAACGCGTAGAAAGCTGAGCGGAGAGGAAAGCGAACCCGGCCGGAGCGATCAGCGCAAGACCTTCCGACAGGGGAACGGCTCGCGAGAAAACGGGCCCGAGAAGCCCGAAGCAGGACAAAAGGTTCCAGAAAAGAGCGCAGAACACTCGAACGGAGACGAGGCGCGGAAAAGCCCAACAGGGCAGTTCGAGGCAAGGAAGCCGTTCCTGTGCTACAACTGTCAGGAGCCGGGACACACAGCGGCCAGATGTAAGAAACCGCGGGTTGTGTTCTCGTACGTGAACTGTAGTGACGGGGACCTGAAGCTTCTTCGTCCCTATCTTCACGAGCTCCAGGTAAACGGAAAGCCGTGCAGGGTGCTTCGGGACAGTGCAGCGACGATGGACGTTGTTCATCCGTCGTATGTAACGCCATCCGATTTTACTGGAAAGGTAGTTTGGATCAAGCAGCTGCTTGAAAAGCACAGTGTCTGTCTGCCTATGGCGACAGTAAGGATAACTGGCCCGTTCGGAGAGCTAGTGACAGAGGCGGCTGTCTCGCAAACAGTCCCGTTAGAGTATCCTTATTTGTTTTCTAACTGGTCAGATTTCCTGCTGCGCGAAAGGGGTCAACAACTGGGAGAAGGGCTAGTTCAGTCGTGTACGAGGTCGAAATCGCGTCAGGTCGCCCCTTTGTTGACGAATGATCCAGAGCCAGAGGCAGCTGACGGGGAGCAAGCACTCCCAGAGTTGGAGGCAGAAAACCGGGATGAGAGGGACCAGGTTGTAGAACAGCCTGACCTCGTAGCACTAGAAAGCGTACGCCGTCCCAACGCGCCGGCAGAAAAGGCGGAGGAAGACGGGATTAGTGAAAGATCTCTCGTAGCTCCGGCGTCACGTAACTTTGGTCGTCTGTTGCGAGTGGACAGAGTGTCTTTGACAGACGAGCAGAAGAGCGACCCTAGTGTGTCAGGGTTTCGTGGTACAGCTCAGGAGATTGCTAGGACCAATGTGACGGGGCATGAAAAAGGCGGATTTCTTTATCGGCGCTATAAGGACCGCATTTTCACGTCTAGAAATCACGTGAAAATCGATCACTATGACTTCAGCGTAAGAAAAAGGAAAGGCAAATTTAACGGCAATGCCGATGGGTTGAGCAGATTTTTCTGATATCACCAAAACAGTAGGGATGATCTCAGAGGTTTTCGTCATCCATGGGAATGAGGATCAAAGGGGGGGGGGGGGGGGGCACTTTGCCCAAAATGACCTCACAAATTGCGAAGGGTTTTGTCTTTTGTATTTTGTTCTTAGTGACCTCGTTGGAAAAATGAGTTTTTTTGGCGACAGGGGGCGATACCCGGAATTGTACCAAATTTTGGTAATCCGTAATCCAGTCTGGCGGGTCTTTGGCGAATTCCGAGCGTTTGACTGCGGTGTGGCGTGGTGTTGTGGGGGACGTTTCCGCTGATGCCTCCGTTGTGAGAGGTTTGGGAGTTTGTTTGGTGCTTGCAGAGTCTTCTCAAGGCCTAGTCCAAGCCCACCTCTTCAGGCCAGCGATTGTACCACCGGCCATTCGAGGTTTCCCTGGCCCCGGAGGGGCTGTTAAGAATGGAACCTTCGGCAACCTTTTCCGAGTTTCAACGCTGCGGAAACGAGTCCCGAAACGAGTCCCGACGTGTTCTGGACTGTCGCGCACCTGTCGAAGTCTGCCCGAAACGAGTCCCGACGTGTTCAAGACCGTCGCCCACCTGTCGTGGTCTGCCCGAAACGAGTCTCAACGCGTCCGTGACGTCAACGGGACGTGTGTGTGTGTGCGTCTGGGTTCGTGCGCTCCGGAAGGGGAGAGAAGCCTGGTCTTACTGCGGAGAACCATGGCTACGACGCACTTCTGGCTACGACGCGGCGGACTTTTCTGCTACGCACTTGGCGGTCGCACCTGCTGCCCTGGCGGAGAGTGAGGGAGAAAACGGACCCTATATAAGGCGGGGCGTGAGGCGGCTCCAGTTGTTCTCTCGGATTTGACGACTGTATCGCTACCATGTAATTAAACCGTTCGTTACGTTACCTATTCTCCCTCCTCCACTGGACCCCTGGGTTCTTCACTTCGGGGAATGGTCGTCGCCACGAGCCAGGAGGCCTCCGGACGTGCGGCCTAAGCCCCGCCTCGAACAAGGGATAGAGTCAAGGGCGGTGGAATGCTAGCAGGTTGTAAAAGGGAGCAGTAATAGTTCATAAATGCCGTGTTATCAGCTTGTATAAGCAATTAAAGTTGTCAACAGGTGTTAAGTGACTTGTTATTTGGGTGTAAAACATGCAATGACTTCGATTAGAGCAACCTCTTGTCAAAGAACGCAAAAAAACAAATTCATGGATTGTTGGTGCGGTCGTGTACAATTTTCCTACTACTACTGACACTGCCGACACGGCGGAATCCGACGCGACGAGGACATGCACCTTGACTACAGACCTGACAATAACCAACACGACGACGACCGATAGGATAATGACGGCTACCGACCCAAAGACAATCAATCCGACGGCAGCGGATATGACTGCCGACCCGTCGACCCTCACGAAGGGACAACACCGGAGACAAACGAATAAAACCGTGACAGACGTAAACGTAAAGAATGCTGTGTGACCGAAACGGGTGAAGAAATAGCTTAACAAGCGAGTAAGAGATGCGATTCTCCCCTTTAATTAGTACCAGTACTTACAAAACTGGGTATGTTCAAGAAGGAGGTGCTACATTATGAACCTCCGACGATCCCGTAAAACGCGACGGATACACAAAGATGGGGTACAAAAATACCGAAGTAGCACCACATGCTTCGGAGTACAGTCTGATAGATCATGCAAATGTCAAGAAAAGCATCAAAGTTTTCAAACGAAAGACAACTCAACGACTTCAAAAATATCTTCCATGAAAACACGTGGGTTCCGTGCAAAAAGAACGATGACTAAGTTGGCGGGACGCGTTACGTTTTTACTGTCAAACTTCAGTTTACTCTGGACTTAGAAAACGAATTGTCTTTATTTTGTTTTTGCTTAAGTGTCACTAAGCATTGTATGACTTCTTCTCCTCTTGTTCTTTTGATCAATTCACGCTAACTGTGCTTTTTCTTGAAATAAGTAATCGTAAAAACCACGCTTTGACATAATCGCAGATAGGCTCGTCGTTTACCTTCCAATAAAAACTTTAATGTTAGCTCGCAGATTCCTAAATGCCGACAAAATTAAGTACGGATAAGGACGAAAATACATTTGAGCAGGAAATTTAAGCTCTCGATTGGACCATCCTACTCGCGCCCTACACAACAAACAAAGCTCCGAAAGAAGTTCTTCCTTCTGAATCGCATTCGTACGTCCCGCAGTATTCGTTAAGAGGTCATTTGAACACGGACTCCGAAAGCTCTCTCTCGAAAGAAAGATCTACCGAACGACGTCGTCCTTGCCCCATATGTCACCTGGAGAAAAGAAAAAACAGATAGGACAAGAGCATAAGAGCAGCGGCCGCGGCGTTGGCATACGCAAACACAAAGCTTTTAGTGGCGAAGCCTAAAAGGCCCTCCATTGGGCCTCGTCGATGGCCGATTCCTTGCTGGACTCGGTGGTGACTTCGGATCTTTTCGTACACCTTCTCTTCTGCGGTGTCTTGGCGCTTTTCGTACATACGCTCAACAGTCCCACATACACGTAAATACACCAGAATCGGAGCCCGTAAGTGGAACATAAATTCTGCCGACCACTCGAATACGCATCACCTTCCTCGGGCTTCATGCCGCTAGATACCGAACCGTGAAATCCCCTCCCGCAACGGGTAGTGGAATTTGCTAGGACTTCTCGGTTTTGAGGACCCGCAATCAGTAAATGTCTCGGTTGATCACCTGTTACAAATAAATGCGTGTTACACATATACTTTCGCGCCCATTACTCGTACGCGCGTTCGGGAATACACAACACATAATATTAGGTTGCCTTAGCGCCTAATAGTCATATGAGACTACGCTGTGTTTTAAGATGTCGCAAAATGTGCCAAATGTACTATTTAACGTGTTGCAGTTGGTTGAAGGGCTCAATATTGTTGCCAAATGGATGTTATTTAAAAAGACACTGAATCTAGGAAAATAACCTTTTTTCCTACCTGGTTAGGACAGGCATGTCTAAAAATGAATGCTCGTCGGAAATGAATGTTCGTCGGCGGGATTTCCGGTCGAGGGTCTAACATGCTAACAACGTTTTTTCGTCGTAGGTGAGTGGTGTTTCCCACCCAGTCCGTTGTTGTATTTTCTAGTCATTTGTCGACCGCAAATTGTTTTGATTTTGTTGTGACTGCTGGCTGTTGCTTATTGTTTTGATATTGTTGTGACTGCTGGCTGTTAGCCAATCTTTCAACGCACTGCCCCTGAAATACTTTGGCAGCTATATATCTCGAACTGAAGTTGTGTTGGTCGTTTGTGTATACAACATCGTTCAATGTCTTGTTCGCTTTCTAGCGTAAACGGTAAAAGGTGCACGGTAAAGTGTAATGATGCTCACGGTTTCATTTCATTGTTGTGCAATATTTTGGTTGTGGGTTCCATGGTTTCTGCTCTTTACTATGTTCGTTGCACTGGCCTTGTTCCATATTGTACGTTTCAGTCATTGTTTAGAAGCCCGTCCTACAACGCCTTCCTTGAGAAGGCAGTAGTATCTGTAAATAAATAAATAAATAAAAAAAATCCCAACTATTCTGAGACTTTTGAGTGTGTGTGCCGTTACTTGCAGTCTCGGGGCTTTTGAATCACGTTTAATGTACACAAGCTCGTTTGCGCCCTTATATTTATTTCATAATTCGAACTACTGTTTTTTGTGCACTGTGAAAACAATGGGCGATGACCTCCGTACTTATAGAGTTCGCGTGACGTTTTGTCCAAAATGTGCAGGAAGAAAGAAGGATGAGCCCTTGAGTTTTGCAAGTAGTGCCTCATTTCTGCGCAAGGTACGGTCGCCGGCCATGTGAGCTCCCCCGGCCGAACGCGGACCGGATCAGCGAAAATCCCGCACGCGGCGCGTCGAGCGTTGCCGCGTTTTGGGAGCCGGGCTATTGGGACCAAACCATTCCGTTATCAAAGGGGTGGACGCATAGCTTTTATCGGGATTCCAGCCTTTAGAAGTGTGAATCACAAAAACATGGCCGATTAGAATTGCCGTCTTCGTGTGTTGGCCCCAAGTGTTCGCAGATGATTGCTGATAAACTGGAGCTTGCTTTAGGCGTAGATAAAGCAGCAGTGTTCGATCGATGGTTACAAATGTAAAAACCCCATGTTTGATATAATATTAGGCATGACAACAATGATCCTTCGGCAAGCGAGCAGTTGCCGACCAGGGAGCCATCTGCAAAGTCATCGTGTAGAGAATTACCCTTGTCGAAGCAACACGCTACTTAGCGCAGAACAATACAGTCTCCTCGATAACACGCGTTCATGAAGAGTGCCTGAATCTGCTTCGACAAAAATCTTCTTTTTTCTTATCTATAGCATATCCTTATAAATTAAATAAATTATTTCAAAATCGCTTGCGGTTGTCTAGTCTAGGTTTAAAAAGATTGTAAGAAAGCGGGGTTGTACGTAAGATTACTCTTTGGGTAGGAAATATTTATAATGACAAACCGGTTTTGCAAATAAAAAAGTAGCATATAACACGTCAGAGATTTTATGCAGTGAAGAATTTCGATAAGCCGTCTGCGTTTACCGACAACCGGAAGCGGGATTGTAATCGGCCGTGCTTCAGAATCACGTTCCAAAACACGGAATACTATTAAACTTCCTGCGTCCACCCCTTTGACAACGAAATGGTTTGGTCCCGATAGCCCGGCTCCCAGAACGCGGCAACGCTCGGCGCGCCGCATGCGGGATTTTCACTGCTCCGGTCGGCGTTCGGCCGGGGGAGCTCATATGGCCGGCGACTGTACTCCCCAGTGCACACAGTCTACTAGTAACGTTCTGCATTGCACAACTGCTGATATGTTCCGGCCACATCGAGGCCACCCCGGACCCAATGATACCAAGCTTGATCAAATACTCGAAAAACTGAACACTGTCGTCGCTGAAAATTCAAGGCACCAGAAAGAAACCTCGGACCAACCATTTCAACTCACGTTGGGGATTGGAGACTTAAAACAAAAACAGGGTGTCTAAACTAGAAGGCGCGGTAGGTGAAATCGCGGCAGTACAAACGGACATAAGGCGCACAAGCGAGGTGGTTACAGAAATTGAAAAAAATAAAATCCAGCAAGTGTCTTGAAAACACCAAGAAATTGATGGATTGTATGGTGCTGTAGACGCGCTGGAAAGCCAAGTAAGAAGAAGTAACCTGCTTATCAAAGGAATTCCTGAAGAAGGAAATGAGACATGGTCCCAGAGAGAGCGTATCGCACGCAGTTTGTTTTCGGACCGTTTGCAGATAAACGCCGGCGACATAGAACAAGCACATCGCATTGGTCAAGGGAGAAGGCTTTCACGGGCCAATTATTCTTACATTTATAAACTTCAAAAGCAAGCAAGAAATACTTAATGGGGCATCGAGGCTAAGGTCAACTGACAGTCCTCGAGTCTGGATCGAGGAGGACTACTCGCCAAGAGTAAGGCTAATTCGGATGAAGCTATGGGATTTCGGGAAGTCGGTGCGAACTACAAACGATAGAGTAAACTCGGTTTATTATAAACATTTTGGGAACAACCTGATGTACATGAACCATGCCGAAAATGATAGTGTACTACTTATCGCGAGAGAGCCTGGAGCCACTGGAGCCACTGACGCGGCACGTGAGCGTCCACCATGACGCAACAGCAATCCCAAGCCCCCAAAACCCGTTGCCCCCGGGAGGCAAGGCCGCCGTTTTTCTTTTCTTGTGTCAAATGTCAGAAGCCTTCTATCAAAGCAGGATGAACTAGCGGGCATTATCGTTTCTTGTTCACCCGCAGTAACCATTGGAACCGAAATATGGCTTTCTGAGAGGTCTTCAAACTCTGGATTACTACTGAACACAAATTTCAACATATTTGATAGGACCGAGCGACCAAACGGGGCGGAGGTGTTATCCTCGAGCTCCCCAGGGACATAACCTGCACTGTGCCGCCCCTTTGAGTCGCCTCTTGAAACCCTTTGGGTGTCTATTTCTGGTGTTGCTTTTCAAAATGTTAAAGTCGGTGTTTGCAATCGCCCACCTGATTCAACCTGTGAATTTGTGAATGAATTAACCAATATTTTCGAAAATATTCATTCAAAGTATCCACGTTCACTGATTATTTTGGCTGGTGATCTTAATTACCCAGGAATTGGTTAAGTTGACCTTGATATGTTTACCACCTGTTCACGGAAAGAAGAGTCTTCAAACTTTATTGATCTGTTAAATTATTTTTCAATTGAACAACTCGTCACTCAGCCTACGCGAGGTGATGCCGTAATGGGCCTTGTTTGTACCTCCCACCCTGACAACATGACTGTGCGTGTTATTGATAAAATTAGCGACCATAGAGTTGTTTAATTCAGCTATAATGCTCTGAGAACTACGAGAGTCCATTTTAGAAAGGTCATATATGATTATCCTAAGGCAAATAGTTGTGCCATCAAGGACTCGTTGTTGGATTTTCGGGAACGGAGCATGATTGGCAATTGTAAGAAGAGTGCGCACGTCTATGCAAGAACGAGATAAGAAAGGCAAAATATATTCTTTTTAACCATGACCTGCCTGGCATATTAAGAACAGACAACAAAAAAGTTCTGGTGTGTAGTGAACCCCAAAGAAAAACATTATTTTCCTCTGCTCCAGGAGGGAGACGTAACACTCGCTACTTTTGAATCAGCCTAAAATCCCAACGCCTTTTTGGTCAAGTGTTCATAAATGAACTTCCTCCACCTGAGTTATCTTGCGCAAAATCAAGTGTTGAAATGGATGATTTTAGTATAAACATTGACGGTGTCATGCGTGCTATTGATCAACTACCCACAAAATCTATCCCAGTGCCAGATGGGGTATACTCTATGTTACTAAAACTGTCTAAAAGTATGTCAGGCGTTTTGCTTGCCAGACTGTTTCAGCAGTCACTTGACACCGGGTGTTTACCGACCGACTGAAAATTAGCAAATGTAGTAGCAAAAATATAAATCCGGAAATCGAAACTGCGCAACAATGTAAAGACCCTTATTCCAAATATCTGTTCCATGTAAACTTCTAGAACATATTGTCGCGAATGACGAAACGAAGAATAACTGAGGAAATTGAAACGTTTAATGGGGCGAACTTGTGCCTAAAACACAAAGGGGACAGAAGATAACTGAGCGACGCGGGCGTCGAAGTCGGCGTAACACCAGGATAGAACGCTGGGGCGAGACTGACTCCGGCTTGCCACTTGGAGCACCTTTTGTAGCCGCTTCGGTTTCTGGAACGTTCGGCTTAGAACGTTTGGAACGTAGAATATTCGTAACTCAATCAGACGAGAAAGTTCTCGAATTTACGAGAACGCCAAGTAGAAAAAACAAATAAAAAAACATTCATCTCCCTGGAATGGAACCCAGATTCTCCGTGCGACAGCCAAGTACGGTAACCATTCGGCCAAGTATACGCGCTTGCTCAGCGACGCGTGTGGCAATATATGCTATTCATGGCAGTGATGAAGCACCTTGCTACTAACTATATACTTTTTCCTAACCAGCATAGGATTTCAACGCGGTCTCTCATGCGGAACTCAGCTATTCGAACTGATAACTGATCTGCACACCGACATCCATGCATTCTCCCAAACTGACGCACTTTTCATAGATATCGCAAAAGCCTTTGATCGTGTACCACACAGTCGTTTCATTAAGAAATTGAAATATCTTAACATTAACGCTTAGGCACAAACGTTGGTTCGAGAATACCTCAACAGCCGAAAGCAAACCGTAATAGCAAATGACATAAGTTCACCCCTCGTAAGTGTCAAATCTTGAGTGCCACAGGAATTTGTTCCTGGGCCAATTTTGTTTTTAGTTTAAATAAATGACCTCTCTAACAATCTTTCCTAAAACATTCAACTGTTTGGAGGCGACTCTGTGGTATACAGTAACATATCTAACCAATCGGATTGCATTGCCATTCAAACATTATGACTACACCCTCATAGATTCAAAATTAGATAAAGTAACGTCATTTTAATATCTGGGTGTTCACCCAAGTCCTAATCTTTCATGGAATAATCATATAGACTACATTCCTAAAAGAGCTAATCAATTTTTAGTATTTATAAGAAGACATTTGTACATGGCAACAACAGAAACGTAACTTCTAGCATACACTGCTGTGATTACGCCGAAGTTGGAGTATGCATCTATAATATGGAACCCGCATCAAAAGTATTTAAATGACAGGCTAGAATTTCTTCAAAACAGGGCAACTCGATTCATACTAAAACAATACACACCTGTAAGCGTCACACAACTTAAAACCTCAATTGACTTAATGTCGAGAGTTGGGCTAGTTGGTATTCGTTGATCATAATGTAAAAACAGCTCAAACAAACACGGACGAAGGAGAAGAAACACGCAGACGGGAGAAGCGCTGACTCGCAACTGAAACTTTATTACTTGAAAAAGGAAAAAGAAAACAAGATAAAAACACACACACCAGGAAGACCCCAAATCAGCACTCTCACTCAGACAAGCACGTGTTAGCCCTTTCCCCTATCAGCACCATCACATCACCGCGTGGCCAACTTTCACCCTCTCGCGCATAAATTCAAATTCTTTTTGTGAAAGCGTTATTGAGGCCTCACTCACACACCGATCCCCCAGATCTGTGACAATGTGAAAGGCCTCGAGCACTTCTCTCGCCAATCTATCTTTTTTTCGTCCTAATACTGCAGTGTCAGGGAAGGACGGTTTACACTTGCAAACGTTGCAGTGCAACGAGAGGTGCCCTCCAACCGTGGCACTAAGGGAGTAGTTATGCTCTCTAAGCCGATCGTTTAAACATCGTCCTGTCTGCCCGACGTAACACTTGTTACACGAGAGGGGGATCTTATAAACAACCCCCTCACAGCATCTCACGAACGGTTTCGCATGTTTCTTTCTGCACTCTCGTTTTTGGGTGCCCTTCCGCTCTTGCTTCAATCCTAGAGCAGGCCTGTTTAAGTCTGAGGGGGGCTGAAAACACCACCGGTATGTTATATTGGCTTCCGACCTTCTTTAGACTATGGGAGATCTTGTGGATATACGGGATCACTACAGGCCTTTTCTTTTCTACGTTGGGCTTATCCGCCTGGGATCCTTTAGTCCGCTTCAATAATGCACTTGCAACGTCAGACAGTAACGCCGGTGGAAACCCCGCTGCTCGTAACCTTTGCACCTGTGTCCCAAAGCTCTCAGAAAGCGTATGAGGGCACGACTTTTTCAAGGCTACACCCAAGCAAGAGAGTGCTATGCCCCTCTTAATCAGTTTCGAATGAGCCGACCTGTAATCCAGAAGGCCCTTCTTAGATCGCGGAGAGTAGCACCAACACATGTGACCCTCGCTGGAGCGGAGGGAGAGGTCAAGGTACTGGAGAACCCCTCCTTTAGGTAAATCCACAGTAAACCTGAGCCCTCCGCCACACTCCGCAAAAACTGCCATCGGCTCATCCACAGATGTCCCAGTCACGCCCCCTCCGTCACAGTCCTCGTGAAACACTACAAAGTCATCGACGTACCTGACTACTTTTTTAACCTTGGTGTTGCATAGAGACCTCTCTATACCACGGTCTACTTCCGCCAATAAAATAGGTTCGAGTGTGGCTCCCATGTTAAGTGACATTTTCTTGGCGGAAGTAGACCGTGGTATAGAGAGGTCTCTAGTGCCACGGTTGGAGGGCACCTCTCGTTGCACTGCAACGTTTGCAAGTGTAAACCGTCCTTCCCTGACACTGCAGTATTAGGACGAAACAAAGATAGATTGGCGAGAGAAGTGCTCGAGGCCTTTCACATTGTCACTCTGGGGGATCGTTGTGTGAGTGAGGCCTCAATAACGCTTTCACAAAAAGAATTTGAATTTATGCGCGAGAGGGTGAAAGTTCGCCACGCGGTGATGTGATGGTGCTGATAGGGGAAGGGGCTAACACGTGCTTGTCTGAGTGAGAGTGCCGATTTGGGCTCTTCCTGGTGTGTGTGTGTTTATCTTGTTTTCTTTTTCCTTTTTGAAGTAATAAAGTTTCGGTTGCGAGTCAGTGCTTGTCCCGTCTGCGTGTTTCTTCTCCTTCGTCCACGTTTGTTTGCGCTGTTTTTACATTATGCTCAATTGACTTACAAACACTTCAGCAGAGAAGATATCCTGCTAGGCTATCGCATTTTCAAAACCTCTTTCACTCTTCAACTGAATTTCGCAATAATAGAGAGTTTTAGTAGACCGTTTTCGCTTTCTCGCACCGCTCTATGGAAAGCGGAGTCGCCATTGCGCATGCGCGACCCGCTCTGGGATTTGAGCGTGAAGCGTCAGCTCCGCTAGCTCCGCTTTCCTTGCCATTTTAGGAAACGCGTTCCACTCTCAGTAAAGCTTCAGTAGATGGTGTTTTTTTCTGGAAAGGAATTCGAAATGGGTGCTCGCCACTTGAAAGCATGCTTGGGAGCGCGTTTGACCATTAGGAACCTCGCTGCAATAAGATGGCTGCGCAGACTTTGTTTGAAGCGGCGTCCTTAAGAAAACGTTTCACGGTGGTCGAGAACCTCTGGCTGCTTCGGGAAATCGCTGGCTGCAATCCTTTCACGGCTCCTGAACGGTGGGAACAGGTGCTGTCTTGTCTAAGCCAGCGGGCTCGATTTTTCTATGCGAGATGACGACGACGACGTTGAGAGGATGACTACGCCACCGGGCGACGGCGGTGCCTTAATCTGAGTCCCTGGGCCTCGGCTTCCTCGGAGGCGGCAGCTTCTACTTTGGCTGGGCTACCTCCTTGAAGCCTAATGCTTTGACCCCAGTGGACCCCAGTGAGCAACGGTGCCATCATGTTCCTGGGGCTCCTTCATGCACCGATCGAACGGCGTGCCAGATCCCCATGGCTCGCTGCTCACTCGCCCAATCCGCCTCCACGAAATCTGGACTTCTGCGAATCGTACTGCCATCCTCCCCAATTGCAACAACCCATAACGTCGTCATCATGAATGTATATACTCATCACATTATCATGTTTCGTAGACGCGGCACCGCGGGCCTCCATGGTACGGGCTGCTGCCTTTCCGCGGTGCCGCGTCTCTCCAGAGCTAAAAAATAAATACTAAAGACTAAAGCAGTCGGCAAACGGACAGATATTTTGTTAGGTTGCTTTAGGCAGCAAGACAGAGCATATTGGCGAAAGTGAGTGCTCCATTTATATCTCTACCTTTTTTGTTTTCCCAATGGAATGAGTTTTTTCTTCTTCGTATGCTTCGGTTTGTGATAGGGTACCTTGGTGTTTCTGTACACTGCGCGACATTGTTACCGGAAACAATCAATATCCTGTTTTTATTTTTCACCTTAAATACGGGGGGCTGACATCAACCTATTGGTGTGGAATGAAGCGCTCGTTTGGGGCACTAATCTGAGCGACAAACTTTCAGCTCTCTCTTTCTTTCTTTATTAAATGACAAAAAAAAAAGAAATTGGAGATGTTGGCTGCCATGAAGGCATGGCCGGCTACTCCAGCTCTCTCAACAGCTGTCAAAGAAATAAACTGCAAATAAAAGCGATTTTATCGTGTTCGTATTAACAGTGGAGGGCAGTGTATGTATCTGCCATGGGGGATGAGATGAAACCATTTTGCTTGGCTACACTTTTTTTCATTTCTTTTTTGTGTTTTTGAAATTGCGTTTTTCGGCTTAAGCTCCTGCCTACTTTCAGCCTCAAC
This sequence comes from Ixodes persulcatus, assembly GCA_013358835.2. Taxonomy (NCBI): domain Eukaryota; kingdom Metazoa; phylum Arthropoda; class Arachnida; order Ixodida; family Ixodidae; genus Ixodes; species Ixodes persulcatus. The sequence continues at coordinate 205,955 of JABSTQ010010076.1, forward strand.
TGTGCTACGGTGTTTTCTTGCAATAGAAGGCCGCGCAACACAGGCGACTTTTATAATGCTGAAGTCAACAGAAACACTGTAATTTGATTATACGCAATATGCACACGCACATCTGAGAAGTAAAATGGGAGTCGTTAGTTAATGTTTTTTTATTAAAATATTTCTAGACGCCTTTCAGCCTAGTTGGACAAGTATTTCGCTCAGTACAACAGCTTGGATTTCATTCACTGTGATCAGTTTACGCACTCGAATATTTAAAAAAAAAGAAACATGCCCATGGTCTTCGCAGGGTTCGTCCAGCTGACAAATTGTGCCGTCTGCGCACATCACTGCTTGGTGCTTCACGACGAGCACCTTCTTGTGACCAGAAAAGTATGGCATCTGATTCTTTGACGGACGGCATGGACGTGCTGTGCGGTCAACAAAACCCCAACAGTTGTCCAGGGGTGCTCCCTTGTCTTTGACGGCCTAATAAAAAGAAGAAAAAGGCACTCTTACAACACGGCAGTATTTAAACACTACCAAAACATGTGATATGGGACTTGTTACTCATATAAGATAAAGAGTATTTCCATGGTAGGGTTGCAAAAAAATGTGTATTGTAAATTAAAAAAAAAATAGTTGTTTCTTAATTTTGCTAAGCTCTGAGGCCATCAAACTGTGCATTCAAAACGAAACTTCTGAAACGCGTTCCAGTCTACCGCTATTTCTTAGAAGTCCAGTCTTGTGTTTGATAAATTTTGAATTGTTTATGCCTGTCTGGTTTTCACCAGACAAAAACTTGACGTGTAATATTCTTTCGACCGTTTATGGTAACTTTTTTCAAAGCACCGCCGGGTAACATATTCGGCCGTTATATTTTGGGCATCGCATTTAGTGCGAGACTTGTGACTAGAACCGAGTTTATATCCAGCATTGACGCAGCATTCGTGTCTAATACATTTAGACTCGCATCCGCGACAAACAATGACGCAGCTCTCTTGCTCCCTAGACGCTTGGCCAAAATAAGGCGGCCTTGAAGAATAGAGGCAGCATGGCATACATTTTTTAAAAAGGCTGCATTCAAGTCTCTATTATTTTCTAAATCTACCAAGGAAATCTAAGGCGAACAGTTCCGGAGGAAAGTTAAACAATTCTAAAATTGCGAGCGAATAAGAATAAATAAAGTTGAGAGGAATGGTTTTTTTGGTGCGGCTAGCGAGCGCTATGCTCGTGGTCAACTTTCAGTGTCATTTTCAACAGGCGGACGCGTGTACAGGTATAATTGGCGTTCAAGCACGCGCTCCCGTACGCGTATATACATGTCGGCGATAGCACAGAGCCGCGAGGAGGAAAAAGAGAGAGAGAGAGGAGGAAAGGGGGAGAGAGGCCGCCGTGATTGGCCCTTGTAGTCACGTGGTACGCGCCCGGCTGTTCTGGCCGTCACTGGCCGTCACGCCCTTCAAGCCTCGCCCGCGAGCAGACGCCGCCGGCGCCTTTGGGCTGCTGTGGCTGCCACGCCGGCCCCGCCGAAGTCAAAGGTACGCTGCGAGTGTGTAATCCAGAAAACTGAAAATTTAGAAGTGAGATCGACGCTCTCACAGTAGACAACATACCCCTGACTCCCAATGTACATACAACCAGCGAACCTAGGCAGAGCACGGGAGGCACTCACTTGATCGAATGACATTTTAGCGAACGCCCACGTTTCACCGAATGACACTTTAGCGAATAGTCGGACACCGCGAAGCGGCGTTTTCGGGTGGGCCAAATGGGCTCACATTTTTGTAATGAGCCGACAAAGACTGTCGCCGCGAAGCGGCGTAAGCGCAGCGCGGCGGATGGGTTAACGCGCACCCCCATTATTCGGCCTTAAGGCCGGATAACGGGGGTGCGCAAGTGTCTGAACGCAAGTGTCTGAACCGGCCTTAAGGCCGGTTCAGACACTTGCGTTTGAGTGCGTTTGACTGCGTTGCGTCGAGAACCGAAAGCGAGTCACCGGCACATCTGTGCTTCGTATGAAGCATGGAATCCAATTCAAGGAATCCTCTTGGCACGCGATGCAGGCAGCAGGGATGTCCTGGTTTCTCGCTGCCGCAACGCAGTCAAACGCAGTCAAACGCAACTGTCTGAACCAGGCTTTAGTTTAGTGGCTCAACGGCAGCGGTTCAGTTTTATAAAGACACTATACTTCGTCTCACGTTAGTATGGACTATTGTTAGCCGCGCGTGCTAAAAGCGCGAGATAGTTGCTTCGAATGAAGCCTTGGCGGCTGCACGAGCGCTCGTGCAGCGAGTGCTCCAGTCAAGGCAGTCAAGGCTAGCAGCTCGCGCTAGCACAGCATTCGCGGTTAGTCCATGCTAAGGTGAGACGAAGTATAAAACTGAGGCATTTGGCGCGGTATTCAAACGGGCTAAGCGGGTATGTGTTGGCGCTTCCCTGAAATTTCATTCCTTCCTAGGTCTCAGGCTCGTGAGCATGAGACACTAAACACCTATAGAGAGTTTTAGTAGACCGTTTTCGCTTTCTCGCTCCGCTCTAGGGAAAGCGGAGTCGCCATCGCGCATGCGCGACCCGCTCTGGGATTGGAGCGTGAAGCGTCAGCTCCGCTAGCTCCGCTTTCCTTGCCATTTTAGGAAACGCGTTCCACTCTCAGTAAAGCTTCAGTAGATGGTGTTTTTTTCTGGAAAGGAATTCGAAATGGGTGCTCGCCACTTGAAAGCATGCTTGGGAGCGCGTTTGCACGTTATGAACCTCGCTGTACTAAGATGGCTGCGCAGACTTTGTTTGAAACGGCGTCCTTAAGAAAACGTTTCACGGTGGTCGAGAACCTCTGGCTGCTTCGGGAAATCGCTGGCTGCAATCCTTTCACGGCCCCTGAACGGTGGGGACAGGTGCTGCCTTGTCGAAGCCAGCGGGCTCGATTTGTCTATGCGAGATGACGACGACGACGACGTTGAGAGGATGACACACCGGGCGACGGCGGTGCCTTAATCTGTGCCCCTGGGCCTCGGTTCCTCGGAGGCGGCAGCTTTTACTTTGGCTGGGCTACCTCCTTGAAGCCTGATGCTTTGACCCCAGTGGACCCCAGTGAGCAACGGCGCCATCATGTTCCTGAGGCTCCTTCATGCACCGATCGAACGGCGTGCCAGGGGGGCTATGTTGCGCTTTTTGGACTCCCAGGAGACTAGGGAGAGGGAAGTGACGTCAACAACGCAGCAAATGCAGATTGGATCTTGATTTTGTTTTCTTCTGTCAACATCCAATCTGCTTTTCTCTAGTCGTTGACGTCACTTCCCTCTTCCAAGTCTCCTGGGAGTCTAAAAAGCGCAACATAGCACCCCAGATCCCCATGGCTCGCTGCTCACCCGCCCAACCCGCCTCCACGAAATCTGGACTTCCGCGAATCGGACTGCCATCTTCCCCAATTGCAACAACCCATGTCGTAGTCATCTTGCATGTACATACTCACCACATTATCATGTTTCGTAGACGCGGCACCGCGGGCCTCCATGGTACGGGCTGCTGCCTTTCCGCGGTGCCGCGTCTGTACAGAGCCAAACAATAAATACTAAAGACTAAAGCAGTCGGCAAACGGACAGATATTTTGTTAGGTTGCTTTAGGCAGCGAGACAGTGCAAATTAGCGAAAGTGACTGCTCCATTCATATCTCTACCTTTTTTGTTTTCCCAATGGAATGAGTTTTTTCTTCTTCGTAGGCTTCGGTTTGTGATAGGGTACCTTGGTGTTTGTGTACACTGCGCGACATTGTTACCGGGAACAATCAATATCCTGTTTTTATTTTTCACCTTAAAGCGCTCGTTTGGGGCACTAATCTGAGCGATAAACCTTCAGCTCTCTCAACAGCTGTCAAAGAAATAAACTGCAAATAAAAGCGATTTTATCCTGTTCGTATTAACAGTGGAGCGCAGTGTACGTAACTGCCTTGGGTAATGAGATGAAACCATTTTGCTTGGCTACACTTCTTTTTATTTCTTTTTTGTTTTTTTGAAATTGCGTTTTTCGGCTTAAGCTCCTGCCTAGTTTCAGCCTCACCTCTGCTACGGTGTTCTCTTGCAATAGAAGGCCACGCAACACAGGCTACTTTTACAATGCTGAAGTCAACAGAAACACTGTAGTTTGATTAGATGCAATATTCACACGCACATCTGAGAAGTAAAATGGGAGTCGTTAGTAAATGTTTTTTTATTAAAATATTTCTAGACGCCTTTCAGCCTAGTTGGACAAGTATTTCGCTCAGTACAACAGCTTGGATATGATTCACTGTGATCAGTTTACGCACTCTAATATTTAAAAAAATAGAAACATGCCCTTGGTCTTTGTAGGGTTCGTCCAGCGGACAAATTGTGCCGTCTGCGCACATCACTGCCTGGTGCTTCACGACGAGCGCCCTCTTGTGACCAGAAAAGTATGGCTTCTGATTATTTGATGGACGGCATATGGGCGTGCTGTGCGGTCAACGAAACCCCAAAAGTTGTCCAGGGGTGCTCCCTTGTCTTTGACGGCCTAAAAAAAAAACAACAAAAAGGCACTCCTCACAACACGGCAGTATTTATACACTACCGAAACATGTGATATGGGACTTGTTACTCATATAAGATAAAGCGTATTTCCATGGTAGGGTTGCAAAAAAAATGTGTATCGTAAATTTAAAAAAAAATAGTTGTTTCTTAATTTCGCTAAGCTCTGAGGCCGTCAAACTGTGCATTCAAAATGAAACTTCTGAAACGCGTTCTAGTCTACCGCTATTGCTTCGAAGTCCAGTCATGTGTTTGATAAATTTTGAATTGTTTATGCCTGTCTGATTTTCACCAGACAAAAACTTGACGTGGAATATTCTTTCGACCATTTTTGATAACTTGTGATAACGAATGTGATAACACAATCGGCCGTTATATTTTGGGCATCGCTTTTAGTGCGAGACTTGTGACTAGAACCGAGTTCATATTCAGCATTGACGCAGCATTCGTGTATAATACATTAAAGGCCTGTTCACACGATGCATTTTTCTCGCGCATCTAGTGTCGCGAAATGTAGTTTCGCGAAATGGTTGCTGCGTCTGAACGAGTCCGAAAAGGACGCGCGCATCTAAAAAAGGTTGCGCGCACACCTCGCTTCTGGAGCGAGCTTTTGCTGAAACTTTGCCGAGTCCTGTCAATCACTCTGGCCGCTCATTCACACTGGAAGCGGATCCGCGTTCGCAAAGGGGTTGCGAACGCGGTTGTATAAAGATCCAGTACAATTGCACGGGCACTTGATGTCATCGAGTGCGCGTGCAATTGTACTGGATCTTTATGCAACCGCGTTCGCAACCGCTTTGCGAACGCGGATCCACTTCCAGTGTGAATGAGCGGTGAGGGCGCCGCCAATGGCCGCTGAGAAACGCTCTCACGTGGCCTTTGAGGGGGGAGCGAGCTGTTTGAGAAGACCACTTCACTGCCGATGTTGTAGCCGAGCCAAATCCGAAAAAACCGAAACCACGAACGGTGGATACTGCCGGCGCTTCCGCAAACACGTCAAGCACCACTGAAGGAAAAGTGAGTAGCATATCGGAAAAAAAATCCAGCGATGGACGAAGAAAATTAGCGGGAGTTGGCGAGATTAGAATAGTGCTCATAGCGTTGTTGTCGTGACGATACCGCTGGATAATACCCCTGTTACACGGGCACCCTCAACCGTAGTTAACTCAGCTTTAACTGCTGTTACGTGGCACCACAGTTACCGCTCTAACTCTCAGACAGCTATTTCAGAAGAAGTGAAGAGCGCGTGTGCACTGCTTTGATGGGTGCTCAAAATGCTCAAGCGCACGTTCGCCAATAGCTTTGACTGCCTAGCCGCAGAATGTTGTCCGCAATTATTGTGCGCTAACTGTGGCTTAGCGTAATTGCAGTTAAGTGCGCCCGTGTAATACCCCTGTTACACGGGCACACTTAACCGCGGTTAACTCAGCTTAAATGCTGTTTCGCGGCACCACAGATGCCGCAGTATACTCTCGGACAGCTATTCCATAACACGTGAAGAGCGCGCGTGCACTGCTTCGATAGATGCTCACGATGCTCAAGCGCACGTTCGCCCTTAGCTTTGACAACATACCACTTAGAAACACAGAAGGTTCCTTGGGTCCGGATAAAACGTGTTTATTTGACTTAGATGCCACACGCTTGCCCGAGGGCTAACAATGGTGGAGATGACGGCGCTGTCTCTTTTGACAGGATCACCAGTCGGAGTCCGCGCTGCCGCAGTTGACAGTATCACGGAGGGGGAGGATCAGGTAAAGATAGGAAGGCTCCGTCGAGCAGAGCCTCCCCCAGCGAGAGTCCCGCCCGTTGGATTAGGGCCGTGTTATATAGCCTGCGGGAATGGACGCGCCCAGGGTGGGTCGGATGGAGGTGGCTCCCCGGAGGGGCGGACGCGTCCAAGTCATGATCCCGAGGGGTGTGCCTCCGGCAAATCACCCGAGAAGGACGAGGGAAAGCCGCCCACCAGGGAATACGGCTTCGCCCTCGCATCCGGGACGCGCCCCCACTTGGCGACGTCCCACGGCCTGCCTGAGCTAGGCCTAGATAGGGATGCGGGGAACACGTGGTTCCCACAGTATTGTGCGCTGACTGTGGCTTAGCGTAACTGCAGTTAAGTTTGCCCATGTAACAAGGGTATAACAAGGGTATAATACCCTTGTTACACGGGCACACTTAACTGCAGTTACGCTAAGCCACAGTTAGTGCACAATACAATAGTTGGATATCAGGAATGGGTCATCAAGTTGGAGGACTTTTCGCGTAATTGTGACCGAGAAGGGGTCTTGGCAAGGTGAAATGTCGCGGTACCTTCTGCGTCATTTGTCTGTCCTCCAACTTGATGACCCATTCCTGATATCCAACTCAGAAGTAATGATTCAGTACCTGCAAGACGACTCAACTAAAACACGATACGGGTTCTCCCTAGATGTTGAAGACTTATTTTATTCAATACCACACAGAGAATTGTTTGACACCGTCAGCGAATGCATCGACTCCAATGGAGCCCTAGGTTTTCAGAACGACTGTGGCATACCGGTCGCGTCTTTCCTAGAGCTTTTGAAGTTTTATTGGTGCTCGACGTTTGTCACGTTTTCAGGAGAAACTTACATACAGAAAAAAGGAATCTGCATCGGGTCATGCGTAGCTCCCATTTTGTGGACATTTTTCTTTCAAAGTGTGACAGGGGCATATTCCAGGGTTTGACCTCCTATCCAGTCGCACGCATATTCAGATACGTTGACGACTATCTTGTGCTCATGACAAAAATACCTGACGGAAACGACATCAACATCATCAAAAACATATTTCTAGGTCAGGCCCACGGATTGAACTCCACCCACGAAACTCCGACTAACAACAACCTCCAATTTCTCGATACACGCCTCACCTTTCAAAATGACCACGTCTGTTGGATGTATAGGCCATATGCGAAATCCTTGCCAGCTATCATCATCATGCCATGAGGAGCCGCCATATTGGGGGGTTTATCACATCTTCCAGTTGTGGACGAGGCGCATCTGCATTTAACTCGGTTTTCATGATATTAGGGCAGTTTATTTGTACACTCGATGGGTTGCTGGTTAGTTTCGGATCAAAGAAGAAAAGAAAGACGGCCGCCAAATTCAGGAAAAGGAATTGTCAGCAACGAGGTCGTAAGACTCGTCACTCAAGCAGTGAACTGGGCCATCCAGGTCAATGAACGGTATTTCTCGAAGACGTCCTGTGAAGGGTTCGTACTGGACTTGTAGCAGGTGATCATATTTTAGTTCTACGACTTACACTTTGCCGGGACTATTGTTTTTCGGGAGAAATCGTCGGTACGGGATCCCCCCAATATGGAGGAAATCTGATCATTGATCATGAATACACTAGATGGCGCTTCTTTTTGCATATGGTCTATTCACCTAGATCCAAGAAACGAATACTTCAATATGAATCTGCACACTCAAAACTAGTCAAAAGGGGCATTGAGTCTAGTTGTTTGAGCGCTGCCCTGAAAAAGTCTTGCATTCATTCAGCAAGGGAGAGCTTTGACGCGCAAGTATCAAGGCTCAAGGCGTCAGGCTTCCCCACTTCCATCCTGTCGGACGTTGTTGAATGTCTGATAAAACCAAACAGAACAAACAAGAGAAGTAGAGAAAAAAGAAGTCAACCAGCGGTTGTCCCTTATATCCATCGCATCTCCCACAACTTCAAGAGAATCGCCTCTTAATACAATGTGCCGGTTGTGTTTTCAGCCCCCAATAAGCTAAAAAAGCTCTGCCCCAAAGTCAACACCCCGCACAAAAAGCCTGACAAATGCAGTGTTAGGCACAGCAACCAATACGTCAACTGTTGCAGCGGAGTAGTATATGTGATCCCGTTCACCTGTGGGAAGGTTTATGTGGGACAGTCGGGAAGATGTATCAACGTAAGGCTCAGAGAACATGCACTATCTCTAAAATCCTCTCCGTCGGGGCATCTCGCTCTACATGTGAGGGACCGTGGATGCGCCCCGCTACTGTCCGGCACAACGATCCTGACGAGGAGTCCAGATAAGCGAACTCGAGAGATTCTAGAGGCTGAAATCATTGAGACCAAAGGAGACGACTGCATCAGTGCTCCATCGGTGACTTTGTCATCAAAAGAATTAGACTACATGAAACACTTTCCTTAGATATTCTTACTTTGCCTTACCTTCCTCTTTCTTTTTTCTTACTATTTTTTTCACTCTCATTTTTTCACTGCCACTTTAATCATGCCCACCATTTCCTTTTGTTTTTACTAATTTCTTTAACTTTTTTAATTCTCAGTCTTTCCAGATCCTTTCACTCATTTCTCATAAATATTTGCAACATTTAACGTTAGGGTCTTTAATACCTTCGTCTTCCTCATCTTCCGAATTAAAACGTCAGTTGCGAGTAAGCGCTTGTCCTGTGTAGTCTCTCTCTCTTGTCCTTGTCTTTCGCGCTTTTTAATTTTCAACCCCCTATGTTTGTTCATGTCTGCGAGCAGGTGGCCGAACCTCTCGTTGATGTGAATCACGATGAGGTTCTCAATACTGAAGAACACCGACAAGTTCCGTCCAAGCGCTCATCAAAGTTCGAACAGACGGTTGCGATAGGCCAGTCGACAAAGATCCATGCAAAGCGTCTGGCCAGATTGGCAACACCCTGCGCCGATCTGTCGGGTGCTCGGATTTGGAGGCCCACTTGCAGAGCAGCCAGGTCCTTCTTTAAAGGGGCGATGCAACGATCTTTGTATTTTACGCAAATACCGCTTAGAACGGATCCCTGACGTTAATGACCGGTGAAATACCCGTTGGATTTCTCACCACACGCAATCGAAGTCGTAGAAAAAAAAAAAAAAAAAAAAACGAGCAGCGTTCTCCCCCTCAACTCGCAGCCAGAACAAGCGGCCACGTGATCAGGAGCGGACTATATGCCGCCAATGTTGATCATAGCCACGCGCTGGGGTTGGCAAAGCACAGGACACGCGCTGAGTTCCAGACATTGTTAGGGCTCGGCTATTGTCGTCGTTGCAGCGATTGGACACGAGCCGCTACCCGAATGCTTCTCGAGCTAGTAATTATCACGAGCCCAACTCGAGTGCCCACGCAATGCTCGGGTCCAATCTATGAGCCGCATTCAAATATCGTCACTGGGCGGTACTGCTACCGCCCAGCTACGTCATCAGGTTTTGTGAAGGAGAGATTGAATGAAAACACTCGGATTTGTCCTCGAAATTACAGCGCAACAAAGGAGTTTCTTGGTCAGTGGCGTTGCGTGCGAGTATCCTTGAGTCCCACTGGTGCCAGTAAGCTCGTGTAAAGTGAAAAACATTCCAATTGAATATCGTTGCACCGCCCCTTTAAGCGGGATTGCCTCCTAAAGGGTTTCTCTTCTACGTTAGCAATATCCAGCAAACCGCGTTCGGAAAGGAAGCTTCGGCGCTTCATGGCATGAGGGATACAAATCATTGATTCGAGGTCTCGCCAGCTTAATCTCGTTAGTAAAGTCTCCTTCATTGAGAACCGCGGGGATTCATCGTGCAGGTGTCTTGCTAGCCTTGAGCAACACTGTACTCGTACTTCGCAAAAGGATGTACTCGGAGTGCGCAAACTTCGTCCTTTTCTTTCATTTTTCTACTTTGAATACGTTAATCTGGTTCAGTTTTAATTCGAGTGGAGCAGAAGCTACAAGAGCGAGTGCCGGCCTTTCAGCGTCCTTGACCAGCACGCGCGCTCTGCAGTGCAAGTGCCGTTTAGAGCAACATGCTCATTGTTATACCTTCGGCTTCACTCGCACACAGGGTGGAACGATTATATTTATATTTTATAGCGTAATATGCTTCGGGTGTGTGCCTACTCGTTTGTGTTCATTATTCTCGCCTTCGTTTTTACCACCTCCGCAAACACGCTCCCTTTCACTTTCTTGGTGTTAGCGTTTAGTTTTTCTGTCTTACTAGTACTATAAACGTCCACTTGTGGGGCTACGCAAGCGAATTTTTCCAACGCTCTCAAAACGCTCTTAAGGCTGAACTCCATGAGACGAATATGCTGCGAAATATCGACGAATTTTGCCCGGCGGCTTTTGGTCTGCGCGTGGAATCACCACAGTGGCTGCTATGTCGCGCGCAAAGCGAGCGCGCCATCGGGCGGCGTTCGTCAGTTAATCGTCGCATAATTCGCTCCATGGAGTTCAGCATTTACGCTGAAGCAAAACGGTCTACTAAAACGCGTTTTTGGACCTCCGCTTTCCATTCCGCTGAAGCAGGCCGCGCATGCGCAGTTTGGCACCCTCAGAGCGGAGCGGAAAATGAAAACGGTCTACTAAAACTCTCTAATGTCGGGATTCATATTTTCTTGACAAAACATCGCGGGGACAACGTCTCTACAGCAAAGCAACACAAGCTCCGCGAAGTATCGTCCTTTCACAATCATGTCGTTGGTGAAATGCTTGATGCAAACAAAATATGTAGGGCCAAGCGGACGGTGCTTGCGAGGAGTTGCTTGAGCCCACGCTTCCAGACGCGTGGGGTCGGATGGGACCTTGAACAGACTGACCTTTTCTCTGCAACTATAGGGTGACCTGTGTTGCAGTTCTGCACGAAGCATGTCCGGCCCATTGTCACCGCTTTGAAGCCGCGTCAAACGCGTGGTCAAACGCCGCACACGGCTTCTTCAATCTTCATTCCATGTAGCGTATGGCGAATGGAGTTCCAAATGTCTCCGTCGCCATTCGAAACGAAGAAAAAACGTGCAAAGTGACGCTGAGCAGGCGAAATCCACGATTTGTAAAATAGTGCGCGCCGCCTATCGCGCAACATCGGAAACTTCGCCATTTCGGGTGCGAGGCTGGAAAGTGGTTGGAATACAACTAGGCTTTCCGATGCATGCTTTGGCTTGATACGAGTGGGGCGTAAAGCTCGTGCACGCAGTCCGTTCCAAGCATTGCTTCGAGACCCAGACTGAATAGTGTGGAAAATTCCCCAGGGGCGTACTGGCAGTCTCGTTTCACCGGCGAGAGCAGTCGACTTCCCCGAGCTCCGCACGAGAACGTGATCCTAACCTAAACATCGAGCCGGCGCTCGGCGCGGCAGGCCCACCACCTAGCCCGGCGCGAGGCACGCCCTGGCCCCCGATTCTGCCTCGCCATGGCGCCTGAAAACTCCAAAGCAGCCACCCCATCCCGGCGTCGGAGGTCGTAATTTTGCCTGAGGACCGCCGCTGTGCCCGCGATAGCAGCTGCCAGGATGCCATACGCCGTGGAAGGCGAGACGATCACCCCCGCAGTCCTCTCCGAAGAGGGATGGAGTATCATCAGCGGAAAATATGAAAAAGCACGCCAAACCCGTATCCGGAAAAAAGAAGAACGGCTATGCCCAACGCAGCCGGAGGCCGGATCGACCACCCCCGGGCCCGCCCAACAGACAGGCAAGTCCTCACTTGTCACCAACCACAACAAACCGTCAACCAGACGTAGACGACCACCCCTCCCACGCCTACCGGAAGACGACCGCAAGTTCGTAGTCAGGCCGAGTAACCTAAACCTCCGCATGACTACCCCGGGACAGTTACTCAAGGCGATCTGCGAGCAGCTCAACCTCCCGCCTCAAGACACTTCGCGAAGGACAGGTTGCGGATCAACTCCTACAACAACAATTTCACGATCAGCACTCCCATGAAAGAACGAGCAGATGCCTATCGGAGCCTGACAGGGTTCGCAATGAACAACCAAGAGTACCCAGTCACGGCGTACTTCCCCACGCCCGAACAATCCGTAAGAGTGGTGATTTCCGGAGCCCTCGGCAACGAGACTCCCGACGAAATTCTCCATTACTGCATCACGGAAAATCCAGAACTCCCCATCGTCAACGCACGCCGCATGGGACGCTCCAGAGCGGCCGTCATCACTTTCGAGGGCACCAAACCGCCGAAGGAAATGATTTTCCAAGCAGGCCTCTTCACCTGCCATCCGTTTAAAGAACGGGTCGAAACATGTCTCAACTGTCGCAGGGTTGGACACCGAGCCGACGTGCGCTACCGACCAAAAAGCCAACGCTGTCATCGCTGCGGAGAGGAGCACCCGTCACCGGAGGAGGGTGAGCCCCCCAACTGCGAGGCCAAGTGCATCATCTGCGAACGTCCGCACGTTACGGGAAGCCGTAACTGCAAGCACCGTTTCGTCGAGAAACGCAAGAAACTCCAGGCCAAGGTGCCTCCGACTGGGGATCGGTACTCCCTGCTCTCGTCAGAAGACGACGACAACCCCGGGCGGCGCTCAAGATCCAGAACACCGTCGTCGCGCCGACGCCGCAGCGAAAGTCGGTCGAGGAACCGGTCTACTTCCTACCCACCCTTGGACGACCGCGGAAGAAACAGCTCGAGAAGCAAGAGCAACGAGCTAAAGAAACCTCCCTCCTCAAGAAGCAACAGCACCACCCAGAACGCCGACAAACAGGTGAGCTGGGCATCCAGGGTCTCCCAAGCGAACACTGGGAAGCGCGAGTTTCTGGAGCAAACTAGAAAACTGAAAGAGGAAAATGCTGCACTCCGTAGGCGACTAGATGAGCTTGAAAAGCTCGTCAAAACAGGTCCCAATTCTACCCCCTTTCAACACACCGGCAGCCGCGAGATCGGCTCCACCTACTTCTAGCCAAATCGCAACAAACAATGCGATGGATGCGGACGCTAACCGCGGAACGCTAAAGAGACAGGCCTCGACAGACCTAGACGCTAACGCTAAGAGAGTAGCCGAGGCATCCCCAGACGGTGAGCCGCAGCCCAAACCAAAAACCACCTTCACCTCTCAGGCACCTATGCGCAAAGACGAAACAACCAAGAAACCAAAGACAATCTCAGACTAGTCGGAGAGACCCTCCAAGAAATATTACGCCTCACGGCACTCGACCGCCTCGCGGCCCTAGAAGCGACCGTGCAAATGCTCGTGCAGCAACTACCATGTAACCTTCCTCAAACAATTCAATATGGCCCCTCGACCTCAGGAGATTAAGGTCTGGCAGTGGAACTGCAGGGGATACAAAAACAAACGCGGCAACCTGCAGCTCTATATTCAGCAACTATCCGAAAAACAAGATGTCATAGCCTTACAAGAAGCCAGTCACCCGATCAAATTAACGGGTTCACGCCTTTCATTCCCCTGAACACAGACCCAAAAAAAACAATCTCGGTCACCGTGACTTTCGTTCAACGCAACATCGCGGCCATACAACACGAAATCGAGGACACAAAGGTCCAACACACGCTAGTGGAAATCCCGCCGCGTAAGAAGGGAGATGGAAACGTCTACATTCTTAACGTCTACAGTTCACCCAAGGACAGAACAAAAGCAACCTCCGACATTATCCGTAAGGCCGTAAAACTTGCAGGGAAATCTCAACTCGTAGTGGTAGGCGATTTCGACGCGAACCACCCTGCCTGGGGCTACCGGAAAGCGCATATCAAAGGAACGGCGCTATGGCAATCTATACAAGACGTGGGTATGACGATCCTTAACGACGTCAAAGAGCCTACTAGGATCGGCAATAGCGTCAGCATGGACACGGCCCCCGATCTTGTCCTGAGTAAAAACATTAACTCAGCCATATGGACAAATACGGGCCTCACGTTGGGAAGTGACCACTATATAGTGGAAACGACCTTCCAGACGGCCCCGTTTAAACATCATCCGTTAAAAACGAGACTAACGGATTGGGACAACGTCCGTAAAATTAGGGACAAAACCGCTCTAAAGGAAATCGGCAACCAGAACGAGTGGACCCGCGCCCTGAAAGAAGACGTAAAAGCCACCACAGAAGAGACAGAAGCGATAACCTCGCAACACACGACCGACTCTAAATTGAAACGCATGTGGGAAGCCCACCTTAGCTTACAACTAAGGTGGAAAAATCAGAAACACAATCGCACCCTCAGAAAGAGGATAACACAGCTAGAAAGGAAAATTGAAGCGTACGCGTTCGAGCTTGAAAGACAGCAGTGGGGACAGATTTGCGACAGCGTGAACGGGCATCTGGGTAAGAGAAATACGTGGCTTCTGCTACGACACTTACTCGACCCCACACAGACCAAAACGGCTCAACGCAATAGACTCGCTCAAATAGTACACCAACATGAAGGCGACACAGAAGACTTAATCAAAGAACTCAAGGATAGATACCTAAACACCACGCAGTCCACCGACCCACTTCCCTGGTACGAGGGTGTGCCAAACCCAGAATTAGACCAGGAATTTAGCACAGCGGAAGTATGGCAAGCCATGAGCCAACTCAAAACAACATCAGCCGCGGGGCCCACCGGCGTCACAAACAAGATGTTGAGAAATCTAGACCTTACGTCAGTGATGGATCTACTTGACCTAATCAACAAGTACTGGCAGGATGGTAAAATCCCCCAAGAATGGGAACACGCCAGAATCATCTTTATACCTAAACCAGGCAAGAAGCTACTAACCGAAAACCTAAGACCTATCTCCCTTACATCTTGCATTGGGAAGCTCATGGAGCACGTGGTTCTAAACAGACTCCAAGGATATGAGGAGGATAACAA
Organism: Ixodes persulcatus; assembly: GCA_013358835.2. Lineage (NCBI taxonomy): Eukaryota > Metazoa > Arthropoda > Arachnida > Ixodida > Ixodidae > Ixodes > Ixodes persulcatus. The sequence continues at coordinate 221,021 of JABSTQ010010076.1, forward strand.
CCTCCTACCCCACTCCATGCTGGGATTTAGAGCCCACCTGTCCACGCAGGATGTCATGCTCCAACTTAGCGAAGAAGTGATCCCCAAAAGCTCAAACACGAGAGCCATCCTCGGTTTGGACTTAAACAAGGCCTTTGACAACGTGTCACATGAGGTCATCCTCACTAACCTATCGAAGTTAAATCCAGGATCCCGAACCTTCAACTACGTAAGATCGTTTCTGGACGAGAGGACGGCAGAAATATCGATCGGCGGGACGATCTCGGATCCCTTTCGCATAGGGTGTCGGGGAACCCCACAGGGCTCGGTACTCTCGCCGTTTCTATTTAATCTTGCACTCGTAGAATTACCGAAGCAACTCGAGGCCACCCCAAATCTCAGACACACTTTATATGCAGACGATATCACCCTCTGGATCACTACAGGAAATGATGGGGAGATAGAAGAGACCCTACAAAGGGCAGTCGATACCATAGAAGCCTACGTCAAAGCGGAAGGGCTAGAATGTTCTCATCCCAAATCGGAGCTCCTAATCAAAAGAGACATTCCAAGGGGACAAAAATCCAGCCCTTCGCCAGCCAACATAAACGTACACGTGCGAGGCAAAGTCATTAAACAAGTCACCTCCATCCGGATCCTTGAAATGATCATCCAACAGAACCGAAATTATACCCAAGTCATCGAAAAGCTAAACGTCTCGGTCCACCAGACCATTAGACTGATCCGACGCATAGTAAACAGGAGAAGAGGTGTTAAGGAAAACGATCGATGCCGATTGGTGCAGGCCTTTGTCATCAGTAGAATGACCTACGCCCTCCCCTATCTACAATTATACAACGCCGAGAAACTCAAAATCGAAGGACTCATCAGGCAGGCCTACAAGGCAGCCCTAGGTCTACCCATCAATACCTCCACCGACAAGCTACTGCAGCTCGGCCTACATAACACGCTAGACGAGCTGACTGAGGCCCATCGGAGAATCCAAGAGCTCAGGCTCGCTCGCATCAATGCGGGTAGAGCGGTCCTGAGAAGACTGGGAATAAACGCGGCACCGCTCAGCGCGGGCACCCGCAAAATCCCGTCCAACGTCAGAAAGACAATCACGGTAAAACCATTACCGAAAAACATGCATCCCGTCCACCACGAAGGCAGACGCAGGGCCCGGGCGCAAGCCCTAGCCTAGAAATTCGAGGGCCGAACGGACGTCGTCTACCTGGACGCGGCCGCTTAACCAACCCCCAAAAAGGCGTACGCGATCGCCGCGGTGACCGAGGAGGGCCAACTCGTAGCAAACGCGACTGTACCTACAAACTCTTCCGAAATAGCCGAAGAAGCGGCAATCGCCTTGGCGCTAACAGACCGCAAGCGAGGGTGGTTTTCAGTGATTCAAAAGCGGCCATTGGCAATTTCACCAAGGGCCGCATATCTCCCATCTCCTTCGGAATTCTCAAGAATTACCCAAAAGACAGGCAAGACGTGGAATTGGTCTGGGTGCCGGCTCACTCCTCAAACCCGGGGAACGAGGCTGCCCACGATAAAGCTCGAGGATCTATCGGCCGAGCTGTGGATGATAACTCGGACGTCGGATTGACAGGAGACGGCCTTAACACCTACCACGAGATCACTCAACACTACAGGCTCGAAAGGCTAACTTTCCCACCTCCGCATAAGAACTTAACCAAAGAACAGGAGCTACTATGGAGCCAACTCCAAACTAAAACTCTCCCTAACCCCGCGGTCTTAAGCCATGCATACCCAGATAGATTTCAACCCGATTGCAGCAAATGCGGTGGCAAAGCTACCGTAGACCACATCTTCTTGGACTGTCCGGCAGATCCCCCACCATTATCGCTCCAGAGGCTCGCGCACCCGGGCCCGTGGGAGAACTTGCTGCTCAGCTCCGACCTGGAAACCCAAGTCCAGGCCGTGACTAGAGCCCAAGAGGTCACCACCAGTCTCCATTGACGGCCACCTAGCAAGATCAGCATACCCACCTGTAACTCTAGCCAACAATAAAGGTTTTCCAATACAATCCAGGGGCGTACTAAATCGACGTACCCACTGATCTCAATGACAATTGCTGGATCGCGCTTCCCGCTCCCGCAAGTGAAGCCACCGGACTTCACTGGCTTGGGATACGATTTGCGGTTTTGCTAGCCTTTTGCTGCGGTTTTCCAGCGTGCTTAGACACGTTTTCTACTTGTTCGTCGTCATTCGCCGAAGAAGTTTTTTTAAGACTCTGTGTATTGTTGAGACTTGCCGTTGTGAACACGTGGAAAATTTTTCGAAAGCGCAGTGTAGCAGGAAAAAGGCACAACTTGTCGAAAGCAAGGGTCTGGCGGCGTGTTCAAAGCTTCCTTGGCACGCCGAAGTGCCGTGTCTCTGTGCCTTCGCGCGCTTGGATACCGACCAAGAATCGACGCCGTGTGGATGTGTTTTGCGAGTGCAGTGTGCGTGAAGCCGTATCAAAAGGTACAACTCGTCGAAAACAAGTGTCGCCGGTCTCGCGGCATGATCAAAGCCTCCTTGGCACGCCGAGTGATGCATCTTTGTGCCTTCGCACGCTTGGATACCGGTCAAGAATTGACGCCGCACCAAAGTTCTGAACGTGTGTGGCGCGTAGATGCCTTTAGATCATTTATATATATATATATCGGCCACGGAGTTCTGGATCGTCCAGCTGTTCCGGTGAGTTGCTATCAAGAAAAGGGGGGAGATCTGTACGTGTCCTTATGTACTATTAACCATGGCTATGTTCCAAATCTACTCTAATGGATTACGTGGGAGCACGAATAGGGCAACGCTGTGGAGCAAGGAGGGTTTTCGAAAGCCAAAGTACAAGACGACGAGAATTAAAATCTCTGAAGCGCGGCCGATATTGTCGTGTACAATCTGTTGACCAATTACAATTAGGCGAGCCGCGCTCAAACGTCAAGTGCAATTAAGTAGGTTGATAATGAGCCAGCACTGATCAGTGATGAGGAGCTGTTGTGCACGGTATTGTGTAAATCGTCAAAGGACGAAAAAAAGACGTACCTTCCCTCCATCTTCCGTCGCTAGTGGACCTAAACCGCGAGGGCCGCAAGTATACAGACGTCAGAGTAAAGTAAGACGCTGATCCAGAGGCACATACGGCTTCACGCACATTGCACTCGCTAAACATATTCACACGGCGTCGAATTCTTGGTCGGTATCCAAGCGCGCGAAGGCACAGAGACACGGCACTTCGGCGTGCCAAGGAAGCTTTGAACACGCCGCCAGACCCTTGCTTTCGACGAGTTGTGCCCTTTTCCTGCGACACTGCGCTTTCGTAAAATTTTCCACGTGTTCACAACGGCAAGTCTCAGCAATACACAGAGTCTTAAAAAACTTCTTCGGCGAATGACGACGAACGAGTAGAAAACGTGTCTAAGCACGCTGGAAGACCGCAGCAAAAGGCTAGCAAAACCGCAAATCGTATCCCAAGTGAGTGAAGTCCGGTGGCTTCACTCGCGCTGCAGCGAACAAGCGGGGAAGCGCGATCCAGCAATTGTCATAGAGATCAGTGGACGTACCCCTGACAAAATTTGCGCTGCAGACCCGGCAGTGGTCGTACGGCGGCCATGGTGAGCCGTCCGTGTTCCTTCTACTTACGGCAGCTCTTCAAGCCTCTCTCTTCGCAGAATGATGCCTGGCTGACGGAAATCTAAAAAAATTTGCCTTCTCTTTACCGTAAAAGTAGTTCGCACAACCTTACGCAACACAGTGCGCCGGCATGGCCACAAACAAAGTGACTCGCGAGCTCTCTTTTTCTTCGCTTCCGCGCCTCTGTCGCAGCGTAGAAATAGCCAGCACGCCCATTTGTTTTTTAACCAAATAGGGGGCGCTAGCAACACGCTCTGCTCGCGCATGCACAGCAGCTTTTTTTGCAAGTCGTGGATTGCGACACCGGGGTGTCATGGCAACAGGATAATTTGTTTTCGCTTTCACGCAGTTTCGCCATTTGGCCGCCGGCGACACTGTCAGCCGCGGGCACGTAAAGCCCCTCTATCCTGGGAAAAGTGGCGCCATTCTTTGAACTAGCCGCCGCCGCACACTATTGGCTGGTCGTCACGTGACATCTGGCTTTCGGTTTTGGACTTCCGCTCGCCATGAATTTCCCAAGATGCTACTACGCCGCCGCAGCTGACGAGCTGCTGCGCCTGTAGAGATGTCGGCCGGAAAGCTTTTCAGTGTTCCCTCTGGAACGGAAAATGAACCTCGGAGGAAGATCTTGCTTCACCGAATCGATCGAAAGATTTCAACCCGACGGGAGACGCAAAGTTATGCGAGGTGAGTGCTCCGCATAAAGCTCGCCAGCGTGAAAGAAGACAGCTGTTTAGAGCGAGCTATGCACTCCATTCCACCGTAAACGCGAGCGATGTAATAGCGAGCACAACATTGCCAACTTGACATGCACGGACGCCCGTGCCGTGGAAGTAAAGGCCCCTACGCACAGTTGCGTTTGAGAGCGTTCAACTGCGTTGCGTCGAGAAACGAAAGTGAGTGGCCGGCACATCTGTGCTTCGTATGAAGCGTGGAATCCAATTCAAGGGATGGCTTGGCATGCGACAAAAGAAGTACGGATGTCCTGCGTTCTCGCAGTCTTAACGCAGTGAGACAGTTTCAAACGCAACTGTGCGTAGGGGCCTTAAGTCGTTCAAAACGGCCTGCTCCTGTTCGTGCTTGTGATGGCATCGGCGCCGCTCCCAATTACGGGTGCGTGCCGAGTACGCGCTCTCGTCAAGCTTTCCGTACGTGCACGCGTACCATACTTTGTTTCGCACACATAGCTTGCAACGCTGCCGCGGCTGCGGACCCGAGTATGTGGATGTATCTGTACTCCGTTTCAATATAAGTGCGAGCGCAGCCAGTGCGACAAGCACGAGTATGTCTCTGACGACGCTCTTACTGGACGAGCGTGTGTGCTTAGCCCGCTCAAAGTGCGTTCGCTCTCGCAGTGTCAATAGGGTCTCCTTCGTTCGCAGTCTTATTGAAACAAAAACGCAAGCAAATAAAACATTTGAGATCTACTCCACACTCGCGCGAGCAGCTTTGACAGCGCAAACTTTACGTGCAGGTCTTTGGCAGGCTAACCTGGGATCTGCAGAAACGGGCGTTTGAGGTGGCGTTACATGATCTGCTCTCGACTAAAATCCGATCTCTTCAATCTATTACAGGACCACTTCAGTATCGACCAAATCAAAACACTAATCATGCAAAACAAAGGAGAGCAAAAAATTAAGGAAAGATGCTCTCCCAAACATTTCTTTTTTCGTTACCTTCAACCAAGAGAGTAAACCACCACTGCAAGAAAACTGGAAATGTAAGTGGTATGTACATCTCACAAACCATTTTTTTTTATTCAGTAAGACACATATCTGTTTTACAATACAAATTCAATACACAAACTGATAATTTTGAATGCCTCCTTTACAAAATGCAGTTCTATTTATTTGTTTTTTTATGTTGGCTCCCTAAAGTTACCGAGGCACCCCCAGCAAAACCTGAATAGAACACCACAAGGCAATGCCCACAGTACTGGAACATCCCCAGAACAGACTGTTGCAGCAACCGCAGCTGCTCTTTAGTTTGGCTGTCTGATACTATTACTTGGTCGACCGAGGCACACCTACCACTAGTTCCATCTCTGTCCATTCTAGGAGTGTGTGTCCTTTGGAGGGCCCCCAGCAAGGTCCAAGCGGAGCTTTTCCCTCGGGGCAATCTGCCGCAGTGATCGCAGCTGTTGGTGAGTTTGGCAGTCCGATACTCTTCCCAGGTCAACTGAGGCTCACCTATCACTAGTGCCATCTTTGTCAATTCTAGGCGAGTGTGTCCTCCTGAGGCCTCCCAGGAAGTTCCAAGCGGTGCTGTACAGAGCCTAACTTTCCCAGCTTCCCTAGAGCAGCCTAATTTGGCAACCCCCCCCCCCCCTCAAGTTGCTGGTGAGTTTAGCACAATGATACTGTTTCCAGGTCGACCGAGGCACACCTACAACGACTGTCGTCTCTGCTCATTTATTCGTTCTAGAAGTGTGTTAGTGTGTTGGTGAGTTTAGCACAGTGATACTGTTTCCAGGTCGACTGCGGCACACCTACAACGACTGTTGTCTCTGCTCATTTATTTGTTCTAGAAGTGTGTTAGTGTGTTGGTGAGTTTAGCACAATGATACTGTTCCCAGGTCGACCAAGGCACACCTCCAACGACTGTCGTCTCTGCTCATTTATTCATTTATAGAAGTGTGTTGGTGAGTTTAGCACAATATTACTGTTTCCAGGTCGACTGAGGCACACCTACGACTGTCGTCTCTGCTCATTTATTTGTTCTAGAAGTGTGTTAGTCTGTTTGTGAGTTTAGCACAATGATACTGTTTCCAGGTCGACCGAGGCACACCTACGACTGTCGTCTCTGCTCATTTATTCGTTCTAGAAGTGTGTTAGTGTGTTGGTGAGTTTAGCACAGTGATACTGTTTCCAGGTCGACTGCGGCACACCTACAACGACTGTCGTCTCTGCTCATTTATTTGTTCTAGAAGTGTGTTAGTGTGTTGGTGAGTTTCGCACAATGATACTGTTCCCAGGTCGACCAAGGCACACCTCCAACGACTGTCGTCTCTGCTCATTTATTCATTTATAGAAGTGTGTTGGTGAGTTTAGCACAATAATACTGTTTCCAGGTCGACCGAGGCACACCTACGACTGTCGTCTCTGCTCATTTATTTGTTCTAGAAGTGTGTTAGTCTGTTTGTGAGTTTAGCACAATGATACTGTTTCCAGGTCGACCGAGGCACACCTACGACTGTCGTCTCTGCTCATTTATTCGTTCTAGAAGTGTGTTAGTGTGTTTGTGAGTTTAGCACAATGATACTGTTTCCAGGTCGACCGAGGCACACCTACGACTGTCGTCTCTGCTCATTTATTCGTTCTAGAAGTGTGTTAGTGAGTTGAACACAATGATACCGTTTCTAGATTGACCGAGGCACACCTCCAACGACTGTCGTCTCTGCTCATTTATTTGTTCTAGAAGTGTGTTAGTGTGTCGGTGAGTTTAGCACAATGATAACTGTTTCCAGGTTGACCGAGGCACACCTCCAACGACTGTCGTCTCTGCTCATTTATTCGTTCTAGAGGTGTGTTGTGTGTTGGTGAGTTTAGCATAATGATACTGTTTCCAGGTTGATCGAGGCACACCTACAAAGACTGTCGTCTATGCTCATTTATTCGTTCAAGAAGTGTGTACGTCCCATGGCTGCCTGAACAAGGTCTGAGCAGCGCTCTACAGGCCCTTGCTTCTCCAGCTTGTCCTGGACAGATTGCCGCAGCAACAGCTGATGAGTTTTCATTTTCGACTGCTGTTTATTTCCTGGCAGAGTGCAGACAGTTACACGCTGTTACTTACATCCGATTTTATTGTCTCACTCTTAGCCACTTGACAAGACTAAATAATAATCTTTTATTCTTTTTCAGGCACACTGTTTACACTTGGCATCAGGCCGTATCATCAGAATGCAGGTCTTTCTGGTGTACTGATGAATAACAAGGAGCTACAAAGACAACTATATTCTATGCAGATAAAACTGATAATGGCACAACGACAGGAGTATCAGGTGCAACGTGAAGAGAACAATTTAAAATTTGGACTTAAAGGGATACTGAACCATAGAATTTAGTGTCCATAATAAGTGGCGCACGTTCTTTCCACGAGCCAGCAGTCGCCGGTGTGCGCGAGCACACGCAACAAAAATGACGTCAAAGATCTCCATTCGCGGTTAAGATGGCAGTGAAATGCATGGGCATCGGGCCAAAGGAGAATAAATACAAGTTTTTCATCTATACAGAGGTGTCTGGTGTAAAAGGTAAGCGATTAATTGGTCTAACAAGCATGTAGCTTTCACTTGTAGAGATGAAAAGCCTGTCTTTATTCTCGTTTGGCTTGAAGCCCATGCATTTCACTGTCCTCAAGCGCGAATGGAGGTCTTTGACGTCATTTTCGTTGCGAGTGCTCGCGCACACCGGCGGCTGCTGGCTCGTGGAAAGAACGTGCGCCACTTATTATGGACACTAAATTCTATGGTTCAGTATCCCTTTAAGCGCTTTCTCGTTGCAGAAAATCCACTATGAAGAGGACTGCATGAAGTAAAGGCATCCTCGAGAAAGTTTTTAGGATTCATCTTTTTTTTGTTTCCCATGGTTCAAATGTGGTATTAGGGAATCGGGGTAGCCTTTCCCTGTAGAATGCACACTTCATTGGCATCTCCAGGACTTCAGGTTTGTGTCAGACATAATTCACGAGCTGATGGACTCTTTAGCATACAAGGCGAGTCAAACTTGCAGCATATAACACACTCGTGCATCCTTATCTCGAGTATGCATCTGAAGTTTTGCAGACCCGTCTCATCAAGCAGCTCGATGTTTAACCCGATGTGGTTTGTACAATTTATTTAACAGCATTAGTAGGTGTAAGGGCTTTAGAAGTACTTTATGACATGTAACAGTGACTGCACCTGTCAGTAAAGCAACCTGCACATTCGTGAACTAATAAAGTATTTTGATGGTGTATGGTGCATCTCCGTGTCATCTATCTCCATTTTTTCACACTGTGATCTGTTATGTACTCTGCATGTGTTCTACTTGTAGTGAATACTTCTGCCGTGGCCTTTTACTTTGCTGGCAGTTTTGTGAAATGAATAAAATTTTGACTGCTTTTGTTTTTAATGTCATCTGTGCTTGTGTATTTTCAAGGAGATTTTGATCTCTCATTCGCTTGCTTTGCATTGCTCTCTGGATGAGATTTGAATTATTTTTGGCTCACTCATTCCCGTTTACTGAAATAACCTGCAATTGCTTGACTCGATGAGGTGCCGAAACCGAGCGCTGGTTTCCAAGTCTGCACCAGGTTTCTAGACCTAGGACGCTGGCACAGGAGTCTAAAAGCAGCGTAAATGGTAATTAAACGGATTTTTTTTTTTAGTATGAACGATAAACAGAAAAGAAACAGACACTGATAAAATTACGGAGTAAGAAAACTAAACGAAAACGGAGTTTTCATTTCTAAAAACGGTTTCATCAATTAAAATAACGAAAATGGTATGTATTACGCTCGGAAGAAAAGCGACACCGCGTAGCGCCGTAGCGAAAGGCCCGTGGTGCCGCAAATTTTTACAGCATGCACAGAATACACACAGAAATCGACAACCACATCACCGCTTCCCCCAAATAGAAAGAAAATAGCATCTTGCTTTCTAGGCCGCCAAATTGTTTTTAGCGCCCGTAGGCCAAACCCTCCCGAAAGCTTGCCAAGGTCACGTATTATAAAGTAGTCAATCATTTGAAATCGTTGAGAATAAAATTGAAATTTGGCGGTTTGATATGATGATTAAAAGCGACTTGCAATTCCTGTGAAGCCGAGCACTCACGAGACACTGACCTAATGCAACTCGGTAGGGACGATTATCCAAAGCACTTTCGGGATCCACGGTTGAACGAACAGATCTCGAGCGGCTTCAGGACGGTCGGATGCTAATGCGGACTCTAAATAGAATGCGGACTCTAAATAAGGTCATTGCCACACTTATATGACGAGAAAAGTCCACACGATCGGCAACTCGCCTGCTTCAGCTGCGAAGCCGAACACTCGCGAGACACAGACCTAATGCAGCTCGGAAGGGATGATTATCCAAAGCACTTTCGGGATCCACGGTTGGACGAGCAGATCTAGAGCTGCTTCAGGACTGTCGGATACGAATGCGGGCTCTGAATGAGGTCACTGCCAGACTTGTGTGACGAGAAAAGTCCACACGATCGGCATCTCGACCGCTTCAGCTGACCGAGACGTCGAGACGCTTGGGAAATTCCAGAGGGCGCCTCCGTCGCAAACCGGAACTTAGAGGTGGGGTAAGGAGGGTTTTTAGAGGAGAAGGAAAGAGAATGCGCCACTTTTCCCAGATACAGGGACTTTACGGGCACGGTGGCCGCGGAATGATGCAGCCTTTCGGATGCCCGTCGAACGAACGGTATCTGATTCCTCGCGCCGCGCATTGAGCCCCGCCATGTCCTCACGTAAAGAGTGTATCTTACTCACCGTGATCTTACTCCGTCGTTCAGGTCGAGTCGTTCAAGGGCCGCTGGTGCCATCTCGCTGTGGCATTTCGCAGTAGCATTATAAATGAGCTTTTATATTTTGACTCGTCACTAAAGGGTGGTGCTGTTATCGTATTTAGTTTGGTCTCGGTGGACGCGAGCGGTCCGGGTTACAAAGGTGAGTTTCCCAACTAAGTGTATTAGTAACGTTGCTTTGACCGACGACGACCACGTTCGGGGTGTCTATTTTCTTCGTGAAAAATGTCGCGGGACCACCAGGCTTGACACTCGCCTTGATGCTGGCGCCATCTAGATGTAGTGCCTTCAACCTGTATTTGAGCGCAGGACGCCCGTTTCCGGCTTGAGCGGCATCGGCGTCGCCGTCGCCGTCGCCGTCAGCGTAACCGTAATGCCTCGGCGTAACGCTTTTCCGTGACGCGTCGGCGTAAGTGTAACGCGCTGGCGTAACGCTTTTTCATGACGCGTCGGCGTCAAAGTTGCCGTCGGTGGAGCCGTAACGCGACTGCGTAACGTGTTATCGTGACGCGTCAGCGTCGCCATGGCCGTAACCGTGAAGCCTCGGCGTCACCGTCGGCGTAACCGTAACGCCTCAGCGTAACGCTTTTTCGTGACGCGTCGACGTCGCCGTCGGAGTAGCTGTAACGCGTCGGCGTCCTCGTCGCCGTCTCCGTAGCCGCAACGCGTCGGCGTGACGCTTTTTCGTGACGCGTCGCCGTCGGCGTAACCGCAATGCGTTGGTGTAACCCGTTCTCGGGACGCGTCGGCGTAACCGTAACGCGCCAGCGTAACGCTTTTTCGTGACGCGTCGGCGTAGCCGTAACGCGTCGGCGTAACCGCGCGGTGCATTATGGGAAACGTGTCATAATGCACCGCGGTGACGCGCGCGTTGCATTATGGGACGTTTCCCATAATGCACCGCGCGGGAGGGAGGAGGGAGGAGGAGGAGGTAGGAGGAAGAAAAGAGGGGGAGGAGGCGAGGAGCAGTGGAGAAATAGATGAGAAGGGAGGGGGAGAGGCATACCGTCCCCTCTGTACCCTCCCCTCCTGCTCCTCAAGAGCTGCACTGTAGATGGCGCGGATGACGGCCAATGGCGGCCTGTTCGACGCGTCATCTGGATTCTGTAAAGGGGTAAAATGTGAACCGCCCACGCCGTTCTAAAGGAACAACGAAACGATTTTGAAATCAAATTTCGTCCACCGCATCTCATAACAGGTGTGAAAGGAAAACCAAAACACAAAAATAGATACCAATAACATGTTTCTGAATGAAACTTTGAAAAGAAAAGCGGAGTCTTTGATATCTTCTTTTCTTCGAAAGGTGTCTGCCTTTCGCTGCGATGTATCCTCGGTCCCGATGCACGTCAGCTAAATGCACGTCGCCTATTGAATAAGAGCCTACCTCACCAGCACCGCGATCATAAACAATAAATTGCCGGCGAATTGTTCTGAAAAGTTTTGTTAAAGAATATTCTGATCCACCTTTTGTAGCATAATTAGCGATGTGACGAAAATTGTCGAATTTTATAATGCTCGGAGCCACGTGCCATCTATCGTGTGGTAAACGTAACAAGAGAAAAGTCTGACTGCGCCTACGCTGTCAACCAACGTTACTAGAACCACTCAGTTGGGAAACTGCCATAGAACCTGCTTCAAAAAAGTGGCTCCGATCCGTACTCGAGAACCGAGCTAATGACGATCGCAACGCCGCCATTTCTCCCGCAGCGACCACTCCTGGAACTGCACGGCTGCAGGTCGAGTCGGGCAAGGGCCGGTGGCGCCATCTAGCAGGGTCATCTCGCAGTAGCTATGTAATGCAAATTTCATGTTTTAACTCGTCGCTAAAGTGTGGCGCTGTTATCGTATTTAGCTCGGTCTCGGTTGACGCCAGCGGCCCCGGTTTCAAAGGTGAGTTTCCCAACTGAGGGTTTTAGTAACGTTACTGTCAACCCACGAGCGTCGTCTGCTAATGGGGATCCACACGAAGGAGAAATCCGCCACTCGCCTCCGCGGATCGCGCATTATGTGAGACATACGTCATCCCTTTTTGACGCCTCACGACACCGTCCTCCTCCGTTAGTGGAGGCACGGAGGCTTCGTTCTGCCAAGACGGAAGCTCCGCGGATGGGCGGTGGAGTAGTTGGCATTTAGCTGCTTTTAGCGATACTCTTTTGCCTCGTCTGGCCACGGGGGCGGGACGCCTTTTTCGGAGGTCGATACGGGGCAGAGCGAAGTAGCAGACAACGTTATTAGATTAGATCAGTTACGGAACTGCTCATAGACGCTGCATGCACGAACAGTACCGCCCCTCACTCACCACGACTCGCCCGGCGTCGCTCGACGAGCCGCCGGACGGCTGCTTTGGTAACTGAATCGGGATACGTTCGTTTCAACGCTACTAGAAACGTAAAAAACCAACGGAAAAACACTTTTTTAGTAACTTTTATTGGAGTTAGTACAAAATGAGGGGTGCGTGATGTTTTCTAAAATTTCTAGTTTGCAAGGTTTTGCAGCACAATAGACCATATGCAAAAAGAAGCGCGATCTAGTGTATTCATAATCAACGATCAGATTTCCTCCATATTGGGGGGTTCCCGTACCGACGATTTCGCCCGAAAAACAATAGTCCCGGCAAATTGTAAGTCATAGAACTAAAATATGATCACCTGCTGCAAGTCCAGTACGAACCCTTCACAGGACGTCTTTGAGAAATACCGTTCATTGATCTGGATGGCCCAGTTCACTGCTTGAGTGACGAGTCTTGCGACCTCGTTGCTGACAATTCCTTTTCCTGAATTTGGCGGCCGTCTTTCTTTTCTTCTTTGATCCGAAACTAACCAGCAACCCATTGAGTGTACAAATAAACTGCCCTAATATCATGAAAACCGAGTTAAATGCAGATGCGCCTCGTCCACAACTGGAAGATGTGATAAACCCCCCAATATGGCGGCTCCTAATGGCATGATGATGATAGCTGGCAAGGATTTCGCATATGGCCTATTAACCATGTCTCAGCGGTGATTTCAGGTAGCGCGTCGATCCCGACCTAGGCGCATCTTAATTTCATTGACATGTCGTGGCGCGTCCGCTGGGGAGACGGGGGTGGCACCCCGAATCTGCTTCGGCTCCGAAATGGCCGATTGAAGCTAAAAATAGATGTCACGTGCAGTTACTCGAGTGTCCGCTGCGGGAGATATGGCGGCGTTGTGATTGCCATTTGGCGCTTCAGCTGAGCTTTTTGGAACGCACAGTTATGAAATGAAAATATAGATGGCGCTTCGAACGACGGCAGGCGGATTGAAGTGAGTGAGTGAGTGAGTGAGGTGGGGGGGTACCCACTCCGCGGCAGTTCCACAACTGAGGTAATCTAGTATCGTTGGTAGCAGAGTTGTAGTTTGACGTCTGTGACGTCATGTCCGGTTTATTTTGTTACCTTGACATCTTCACCTCTTCACTTCGCGTACTCCTCCGGAGTATGCTCCCAGCTCGTTCCTCCGAAGTCAACAGAACTGTCATAGTTGGTAAAAAAAAAAAAACGGCCCGTGCCAGTCGTTTGGAAAGCGACGTAGATGGAAACAAATCGCCGCGGCGTTTTTCGCGGCCTCGGAGATGCAGGAGCGAGCCGACGTTAAAAAATTGACCGCATCTCCACGTGGTGAATGATGTTGCTTGGGGCGAAGCTCTGGTGGTGCTTGTCTGCGTAGACGCCGAGCCGCAGCATGCCGAGCCTTTTCATTCATGGCAGTAGGAGAATGTGTGGTTTTCTTCTTTTTCTTTTTTTAAGCAGACAGATGGGATGGCACCTCAGAACCCCCTACTCTTTTTTTTCTTCTTTTTCTTTTTTCATATTTTTTTTTTCCAATTTTTTTTCCCTACACGAGCACGCGAGCATGTGCTCACGTGCTCGTGAGCACGTGATCTCACGAGCAGAAGCACGAGCACCCGACGCCGGGCCTACGGTGGACGGCGGACAGACAGGCTAGCCCCTAAGGAGCTTCGCCCCTAAAAAAGATACGTTTCAACTACGAGAGTGTCAGCAAGAGCCACGTAAATACCTGTGCACACTTGGAGCGGACGCGCACGTTTGATCGAAGCGCTTCGGGACCGATCTTTTACGAGTATCAGTCGATACTGACGTGACACTCGGCAAAGAAAGGTGGGACCGGCATTGCGTAGCTCCCACAAACTGTTATAGCTCGACAGTGACGTACAGGTCCCCTCAAAGTAAAACGGAGCGGCGACCGAACTGCATCACCGCGCAATCTAGCAACGCTGGCTGCAACTGATAGGCTACATCTGCACATACGAACGTATCTTCAGCGGGGGCCTCTGTTTTCTTCTTCCAACCCATACGTTATCGGTGGCTCGAGCGGCGCAACGCTCTTCCTAAAATCGCCGCCTGATAGACTCGCACCTCTCTCTCTCACTTGCGCTCAGCGTTATATCCCCGTGCGAGCCGAACACCTAGCGGTGCTTATCGGAACAGCGTTTGGCAGCTCGAGACGCTGATAATGCGAGGATCAAACAAGAAAGACGGAGGACACTGCGAACGCACGCGCGCATGCGCAGGCGGCCCCTATCAGTTCCAGCCGGCCCTACTAGATAGCGCGGCGATGCAGTTCGGTCGCCGCTCCGTTCTAGTTTCGGAAAACAAATCGGAAACAATTGAACGCGCCTCTGCGGCGACAAGCGTGTCAGAATAAAAATGGCCCACTAATAACAAAGTGTACACACCGTGTTGCGAAAGTAATCCATACTGCGTTTATTTGAGCTCCATATCGCACAAAACAAGGAGATAGAATCGACGACAGCGTTCGTCACCGCTGCCTCGGAAAAGAAGATCACAAGGCGAAGAGAATGACCCCTTAATCTAAAATTGAGGTCAGCGATAGAACTATAATACGGAAAGGATACACAAGGGTCGCGCGGGCGCGTGTTCCATTCAGCAAGCTAGCCGGTCGGTCGTGGGCAGACGGTCTTGGCCGAGGACCGTCGGAGCAAGTCGGAGTGCCTCCTAGGCCTCGAGCTCGCTCGGTCAATGGCATTGTTGCCGTTGTACCTTTTCCCGGGTGTTTGTGGATCCAGCGTTCATGTTCGTCGTGGCCGGTTTCGAGTACTTCCTTCTTTTTTCTTGCTGCTCGAACTTTGGGACCCGCGAGAAGAGCACGTAGAAAAATAAATGTCCGTTGGTCGTCGCGACCAAGTAACTGAACGATGTTGTCGGTCAAGTTGATTTGATCGTGGAAAAACGGCTCCGGAGCTATTGTCGTACGTACATACATTCTTGGCGTAAGATCGTTTCGTGTATCTGGCCTCTGTTCTTTAGCGTATCGCACTGCAACAATAACACGCCGCGACCGCCGCCTCCCCCGCCCCAACACTAGACAAAACAACCTGCAACAAGCTCTCCGCAAAACGTAAAAAGAAAACAAAAAAAAACCAAAAAAAAGAAACCTTTTTTTATTGTCTTTACGTTTCCGGCAGTGACGTCAATGGACGTCACTGCCCCGTATCGAACTCCAAAAAAGGCGTCCCTTCGGAATCACCTGCGCCATTATTGTTGTAGTAGTGCGATGATAGAATGGCAAAGATGAATGACGACGCCACGTTCTTTTTTACTTTTAATCCAGCTAACCCTTTTCACGAAACCTGACCAACCGACGACGCTAGGCAACAGCGTAAACCGCAACACGAGCCCGGACCTAACACTCGTGCGAGCACAAAAACCATGTATTTGGACGAACCTCCAAGAAGACAATGGGGAGCGACCATTACATTCTTGAGACTGAGATCCAGACCCAGACCGGCCGATGCCGTGGATGCGGACGACTCATAAACTGGGACGCCTTCATAGAGCTATAAGAACACCTCCGGAGAAGGAAACAGCAGGAGCACACCCACCCCTTGCACAATGGATCCAGGAGCTCAAACATGACATCGACAAGGGGACTACGCAGGTGAAAACTTCAAGCGCAGCCCCAGTTATAGACCCACATTTACTTCACCTGTGGGAGGCTCGCAGGGGACTCGCCCCGAGATGAAGAACTCGCAAACACAACTGTAAAATCCGAAAACGCATAGCAAAGGTCACCTTAGAGGCAGAATAGTATGTCGAGGAACCTACACAAGCCAACTGGTACCAGCTTTCTGACAAGCTCAAAGGAACCCTCGGAACCAAATGGACCTGGACGCTTCTCTGAAGCCTCATAGACACAACAAAAACCAAGACTGTAAAATCCCATGCAGTCACCAAACTTCTTCACCGGGTGACGCGAAAGGAGAGTGAACTATGGGACGCTCTCAGAGAACGTTACATTGTAACTGGCCCTAAACCCAAATACTCTTCATACCCGCACAAGGAAACCCCAAATCCCCTTGATACAGACATCACCGAATCCGAAGTCCGAAGCGCACTTACAAGCCCGACACCAGGTAAAGACGGCATCGCATACAAAATGCTTAAAAACCTCGACGACGGATTCATCACCGCTCTCACGGCTCATCACAACGAGGTTTGGAACACTGGTAGACTGCCCCAAGAATAGCGACATGCGGACATATCCCTCATACCCAAACCGGGCAAGCCTCTCTCCCTCAACAATCTTTCCCCCATATCTCTTACTTCATGCATAGAAAGACTGTTGAAGCACTTAGTCTTTCAACGACTTGAACCACACCTGGAAGCCATCCACTTCTTCGCAGAGACCAATTTCGGCTTTAGGCAACACCTATCCACCCAAGATATACCTCTCCAACTTAAAGAATACATCCTCGACTACCCAGGACTGGCACAGACAAGGGCTGT
Organism: Ixodes persulcatus; assembly: GCA_013358835.2. Taxonomy (NCBI): domain Eukaryota; kingdom Metazoa; phylum Arthropoda; class Arachnida; order Ixodida; family Ixodidae; genus Ixodes; species Ixodes persulcatus. The sequence goes on from JABSTQ010010076.1 coordinate 237,941, forward strand.
TTTGGCTCTTGACCTCAAAGGAGCCTTTGACAATGGGGCCATGACGCCATCCTGGAAAGCCTCGCCCGATCCCTATGCGGAAAAAAGACCTACAAATACATACGGGCTTTCCTATCCGACCGAACCGCCACCTTGAAGATCGGTGATCATCGATCCGACCCAATCCTGCTCACGGGAAAGGGCACTCCCCAAAGTTCAGTCTTCTCGCCAACACTTTACATTGCCATTGCAGGGCTCCCTAACCTCCTCGCCAGAATACTCAATATCCAATACGCACTCTACGCCGACGACATCATTATATTGACCAGCAAGGGCTACGACGGCCAGATACAAGACAACCTCCAGAAAGCAGTAGACACCACCCAGAAATTTGCTAAAGCAGCCGGACTCAGCTGCGCAGCTGAAAAATCGGAACTCAATCCGAGGAGCACGCAACACTAACGAACAGAACAAGACCACAGACAAAATCACCATACACCTTGAAGGCACTCCCATACCAAAAACCGACCGGGTAAGGATGCTTGGCCTGCACCTCCAAGCCAATGTGAAAGCCACCCCTATCGTGCAGCTGCTAAGGAAGCAATGCATCAAAACAGCCCACCTCATACGCAGAGTCGCCAAAAATAAGAGGCGGCCTCAAAGAAACCGATACCATCAGGGTTGTACAAGCAAGCACTTCTGATCAGCCGGATAGTATATTACGCCCCATACCACAAACTAAACTGTTAAATAGACTCAACATCACTCTCTGCACAGCGATTAAAACGGCCCTTGGGCTCCCCCCGTACACCTCAACCCAACGATTACTCCAACTCGGCCTGTACAATACTATTGAGGAACTTATCGAAGCTCACATAACCGGACAACGCACCCGTATGAGCTACACAAAAAGAGGACAACATCTCCTCCACAGACTGGGCTATCAGAGCTGCGAAATCCCACAGCACCCCATAAAAGTAGGGCCAGCCCCACCCGCAATCATTGCCAGGATACGGGTCATGCCGCTCCCAGGGAACATGCCCCCAGAGCTCAATGCCGGAATGAGAGCGGCCAGAGTGCGTGCTCTCCAACGACTACACGGAAACGACCCATGCACCTTTTACAGCGGCGCGGCAGAGTATCCTGCATCACTCGAATATGAGCATAGCCGTCTGCGATTCAAAAGGTCAGAACAAAACAACGGCCTCCCTTCGAGGCAAACTCCCCAGCAACACCTCAAAAGAAATCGGTATTGCATTGGCCTAAGCACACATATATCACACTATGAAGGATCACGAGGCCGCTTGCGCCATTATCACCGACTTACAAGCGGTATGTAGAGCTAATGCCAGAAACGATCCCTCTCTCATTTAACATTACGAATTCTATCACCCCTTGACCCCTCCTTGCTACCACCGGTCCGCATTATATGGACACCTGGCCATGCTTCTCTTCCCGGTAATGAGATCGCACATGAGCTTGCCCGAGAGATTACCCGCCGGGCATTACACGAGGGGAGAGAGGAATTCAGCACCAGCCACTACAGTACCAATTTTCCCCCAGCCCCCCTACTCACTTGCAATCATGTCACAGACAGTGGCGTACCATCTTGTTCTTGATTAGGGGGGGGGGGGCAAACCAGACCCCCCCTCCCACCCCCAGGGCCGGGGGGCGGTGCCCTTGGTATCCCTTGGGCGCCGCCGGACAGTGTTTGCCCTGCACAATAGCGGCTGTTTCAGGGGGGCTGGCAAAACACATGCCTTGCCCCCTACTCTAAGAACTGGGAGGGGGGGGGGGGGGGCCAAGCGCCCCCCTTACCCCCCCCCCCCCCAATCGGCACGGCCATGGTCACAGAATACTACCGCTCTCAGCGCAAAATTCTTCCTCCCTCACACAAGACACTAACCCGGCAGGAGAAAATCGCATGGCGCCTACTACAAACCCAGACCTACCCAAACCTATTCTACAAACACTGATTCTTCCCCACTGAGTACCCAGACATCTGTCCGGGTCGCCAATCCCCAAACCCACCTTGTACCACTCCACATGAACCTGTCCAACCCCACTGGAAATCCTACATTCTCCTCTTGGGAAGCTGCGCTATCCAGCACAGCGCCTGATGAACAGCGACGGCTGATTGAACGGGCCAAGCGAATAGCAGAGGCCAACGAAGCCCTGGACTAAAGGCATCGCCCAAGAAGTAAACAACGACCTCACTAGAGCACTATATAGCTCCTACGGAGCAGAGTAGCGCAATCCTTTGATCCGCGTGTTTTGCCGACAACATGGCCGACAGAGCAGCTCGGCGCGAGTCACGTGGTACTCAGGGTTCCAGGAGGCGGCCCGCCCTATGGGAGAATACATGGAGATCGACGCAACACGGCTAATTAAAAAAATAAACGGCGAGTTCACACTTTTCAAAACTAGTCTGTCGTGAAGTTGGTAATGCACTAAACACTTTATCAAAGTTTTAATAATATCGGATGCGTGTGCAAATGTTGAGAAGGCAATTTCCAAGGCAATGGCGTTTGAAGCAGACGATTTTTGCACGCAGCGGAGATGGGCTCTTTGGGTTGGCCGGAGCGGGTCACGTGGACGCTGTGACGTTGCTGCGTCGTCTGCTGCATGATGCCGCTCGTGCCATTTTTAAAAACAAATTACGTCCTTACTTGGCACAAAACTGAGCGCAAATGATTCTAAAATGTTCCTTTATTATGTCAAAAACTATTGTCGTCCGTACATCTCCACAACATTGAAGAAACAACGATTTTCTCACGTTCCCCATGCATTTCTGACCGGAGTTGGAACCTCCGGGCGTTCGCCGCTAGTCGCCGAGAGACGGCGTTCTAGATTGCGCTACTCTGCTCCGAAGGAGCTATATAGTGCTCTAGACCTCACTTCTTAAATAAAGTTTCTCTCTCTCTCTCTCTCTCTCTCTTTCGCAGGGCCGAGTTTCAGCGGCGCCTCGCGGTGGGGCCTGGAGGCTCGGTATTTTTTTTTCGTCTTTTCCGTGCTGCACCAGGTTGTGTTGGCTGCGCATACTAAAGAAAAAGCAAAATAATTAACGAATTGGACTCCTTCAATATCCTTTATATAGAGCAGCGAAAAAAAATTACAGCGTAAACGCACTTGAAGCCATAAAGTGCAATCACCTGGCACGCACCCACAAATAAGAGAAGAGTCAGACGAGGTAAAAAAAAGGTTGTCTGTATGTTCATGCAGCCTAGAACTTGGTCTGCCTCAACGGTCGACGAGTCTCCCAGCTGTAGATGAGAAATTTAGCCAGTGCTGTAGTACAACCGATAGCCTGGGGCCTTTAACGTGCATCACGCAGTTGTAATACACGACCGCACGTTGGTACGATGCCCATTCAGATCGAAACGGGCAGGGGTGGGAATTCAACCCAGGGTCGTGGGTTCTGCAGCGCGAGGAGCCAGACGAGGTAGTAGGAACGAGTTTTTGTGTGAGAACGGCTCTCACTAGGCGGCGCTAAAACTAGGCCCTCGGCCGGGAGTAGGCTCTTCCATAGGAAGCGCTCAATTGATGTGGTCGCAAGTATAGAGTAGGTCGTAAGTCGGACAACAAATTGGACAACACGGTTGCCGGGCGGCAGCAACAAGTTGCCCGACTGTTGTTGTCGCCGCAATGTGACAGGGTCGCCGGAGCACGATTTCCTCGTGTTGCCGGATGAAGTTGTCCAACTGTTGCCTCAGTGTGACAGGGCCTTAAGAAGTTTCGGTCTTAGTTGACAGTGGAAATGTCTTATTCAAAGTGTTTGTGGAGCTGGCTCGACAGTTTATCCTTTCGAACCTGACACGCATGGTGGCGGTGGTTTGAGCTCGCACGTTATTTCGGCACGCGTCTCACTTGAAATTTCGAATCTACAACAAAGGCGAGCTAGATATCCTTCTGTCTTGCCTGCACGTAACAAATGTTTTCACGAATGAAGAGTTGAGGAAACAAAGAAAAAAAATTACACCATCTTCCCGAGGGGAACCATGGGGTGATGCGGAGCATCGCGGATCGTTATTAACGGTGTTATTAACGGTGTTAGTAACGTTGTTAGTAACGTTGTTAACTTGGGTTCCGCCGCTCGCTTCGTACGTTTACGTTGAACTTCACGGTCCCGAACCTCAGGTTCTGCTGCTCGACGTTCTCGACCCTCCGCTGCTTCACGTTGTCGTAGTTCAGCATCCGCCGCTCTACGTTGACGAATGGACGCCGCTTCTCGTTGCCGTAGTTGAGGGTCTGCCGTTCGCATCAAGCGTTTGTGCTCAGCGTCGCGTGCCCTTCGCTGCGCAGCTTTGTCTTCAGTGGACGTAGCGTTGAGGTGAGTTTGTGGGGTGGTGCTGACGCTTGCTTGCGCCAACCCACTAACTGACGGGACTGCTCCTTCCATCACACTTCATCGGAAGAACGGAGTGAAGTGGAGTCAACAGCGCTGAACTGAACGCGCGCAGAGAGAGAGAAGGAGCTACCGCTGCTTATACTCACAGTTGAAGGAGAGGAGACTAGAGGAGGAGAGTTGCGCATGCGCGCGCGTTGTGGTTAGAATCGAACGCACGCGAAGTGCACGCACAGCTGGTAGAGAGAGAGAGAGCGGAGAGAGTAACGCGCAGCTGTTGGAGAGAGGGAAGGAGGAGAGTTGCGCATGCGCGCGCGGTGTGATTAGAATCGAACACACGCGAAGTGCACACGCAGCTGGTAGAGAGAGAGAGCGGAGAGAGTAACGCGCAGCTGTTGCAGAGAGGGAAGGAGGAGAGTTGCGCATGCGTAGTGTGAGTGCAGACTACAACGCCGACGCCGCGGGACATAGCCCCGAGCAAGAGATGCTCCGCATCTAAAAGGGAATCACAAGATAACAACAGAGCATCACGGGCGCCAAAGTCGGCGTAACAGCAGCATCGAACGTTGGGGCGAGACTGATGATGCGGCTTGCCGCGCGGAGCCCCTTGTACACGCGTGGGCTTCTCGAACAATCGGCGTAGAACGTTCGGCGCGTAGATCATCATCATTCTAACCTCGAATCAGCAACACGGTGCTCAAATTTACTAGAACATCACATTAGACGTCAACAAAAATGCGTACCCGCGGCTAGGAATCGAACCCTGGATTTCTGCGCGGAAGGCAAGCGCGCTAACCGTTGGGCCATGAGCGCGCTGCCTGCTTAGCGAGCTGCGCGCGCGGCAATGTGTGTGCGTTCACTACGTAACGCTGAGAAATTTGGCACGCTTTTTGTGCCTCTGGATCGTGCGAGCGCGTCTTCGTATGGTTGAAGTCTCGCTTTGCCCCTGGCTCCCGCCCTGTTTTTAACAGGGTTTCGTGAGTTCGTTGTTTACATAGAGTTATTACAATGTACGGTAGAGGTTTAACAGGCGCTAGTGTGCTGCTGCAAATTGAAGCAGACAGCAACCAGTCAAAAATTGCCTTCCGGTAATGCATTTTTATGGGAAAAAGCGACTGCATTTTCTCTTTGTGTTCGATTATAAGAGCAAATATATAACGAATAATTCGTACGTACTTGGCACATTGGAACATTTCTCAGTCAAGCAGACGAAATAATTGGTCAGTTAATGTGTTTTCATTTGAAATTCGTGGCGCAAAAACGGTGCATGTATTTATGTGCGCTGTCGGGCACTGTTAGCGCGAACGCGGCTTCGGCGCTTTCCAGCATGGGGGATGTCTCTGCCAAACGAACGAAGGGCATGTGGAAAACCAAGAGAGACGGCAAGAACTACGCAGCAAAATTGGATAATGTGACAAGTACATAGCGCCCCCTCCAGTCAACCCGTCGATGGCCGTCAGCCTCGGCGGGCAACATTGATCACTGCACTAATAAACACCGAGGAGCACACGCCGCCCCGGTCAGTCATCGTCCACCCTCACCACCAGGCTGCGAGTCGTCTCTTCTCGGTGGGTGCTTCGGCCCCCTTCGTCCACGTTCCAGAAGGTTCGTGACAGATAAGTAACTTGTTGTGTATACAGACAATCAAAATAAATTGAAAGCCACGTAATATAGTCCGATTTGCAATAATTAAGTATTGCTTTATTCTTTCTGCTCATGAATATGTGCGAAGATGCTTGTTCTGGGTTCAAATCATCACCCGCACGCTCCAAATCTTTGCAAATAGGGAAAAGCCAGAGAACAGGTGCCCGATAAAAACGGCCCGACATTGGAAATAATAAAAAGACCCACCTTTCGTAGCCCTCGTACTTCAAGTTTTACGTTCGAATGTTTTTTTAACCAATCGTAAGATGCACGACGGAGTCATTTTCATATAGTGACAAGACGGCCATTATAGCGATATATAAGCGCCACCGGAATGCTAGCGAACCTTGAACACACTCTACATTCCTATCGATTGTTACTTTGCTTAGAATCGTCGCTCGTTTTTACATACCTGCATGCCATGGAACACAGGTTTGGGCCTGAAATATAGCGAAGTTTAACATCCATCAGTGGTAAAGAAAAATGCTGTAACTAAAGCAACTACACTTTCACAACATTAATAAAAATACATACTATCCGGTACAACCGAAATAACAAAATTGATGGATGTTATTTTGCGGCGAAGAGACAAAATTCACACGCGTTTTCCCATAGGAATGCACAGGAACAGCGCAAAAGCAGACTGGTTGCTGTCTGCTTCAATTTGCCTTCCGGAAGTCGCATAGAAACTAGCAACAGTTGAAGCTCTAGCGTACAGTATAATAACTCTATGGTTGTTTAGCTTAGATTTTCTGTTTGGTTCGTGTATAACGAGACGGTTAACTCATAGAGTTATTATAATGTACGCTAAAGGTTCAACTGGTGCTAGTGCTTATGCGACTTCCGTGACGCAAATTGAAGCAGACAGCAACCAGTCTACTTTTGCGGAGCTTCTGTGCACTCCTATGGGAAAACGCGCGTGCATTTTGTCTCTTCGCTGGAAAATAACACGGAACACTTCGGTTATTTGGGTCGTACCGATTAGTATGTACCTTTATTGACATTGTAAAAGTGTAATTGATTTAGTTAGCCAATTTCTCTTCATCGGTAAGGGATGTTTAACTTCGCCACATTTCAGTCCCAAACATGTGTCCCGCAGCAGGTGTGTAAAACAAGTGACGATTCAAAGCAAAATAACAATCGGAAGGAATATAAAGTGTGTTCAAGATTCCCCAGCATTCCGGTGACGCTTATACATTGCTAATATGTCAGTCCTGTCACTATATTAAAATGATCCCGTCGTGCATGTGCGGATAAAAACATTCAAAACGTGAAGAATTAAGTACCACTTTAAAGTGGTATTTGGAACAGGTCCCACTTTGAAAGTGGGACCCTTTGGAAGTGGGACCACTTTGGAAGTGGGACCACTTTGGAGATGGGACCACTTTGGAAGTGGTATTCGAACAGGTCTCACTTTGGAAGGGGGGCCACTTTGAAAGTGGTCCCACTTTGAATTTTGATTTTTTTGCCTATACTTACCATGAGCATTAGGCGTCAATAAGGTACCTATGCACATTCTTGTGGCCTTGTTGCTAATTTTGACTTCCAAAACAGAACATGTTATCGAGAGAATGACTGTGTCTTAAGACAAAGAATTGCAAGTCATAGATTTATTTCTCTGTTGAAGAGTGAGGAAGGAATGTACTATCAGGTTGAAATGAAAGGCGATCACCGGAGCGCGTGCCGCTCCGTTCATCCTGCGCCGCCTGTCAGCGATCGGGGGAACCTTCGGCGCATGCGCTGTTCAAGTTTAGGGTGCGAGGCTGCGTGTCCTACTGTTAGGTGCTCAGCTCCCGGCTGGCGCACCTGTGCTTCTCTGCGGCGCCGCTGAGGGTGCTCTAAGCCGTCGCCGCTGGGGTTCAAGCTCCTGGCTGCCATCGCCGCGCGCTCGCCGAGCACGGCGGCTCCGGCGGGGCGTCCGAATGTCGGCTCCTCGCTGCCGTTCGCTCGGCGAGCGCGACGGCTCCTTCTGCGCTGGCCCAGCGCGCTCGTGAAGTTCTTGCCTTGCGTTGTGCAAAGCTTTCGCATTACAAAAATAGAAAGTAAATGGGAAGTTGATTCGTGCATGAAGAGCACGTTACCTTACATCAGCGCCAGACTCTTTAGCGGCGATTAACGGCCGTCCTGGTAAGACACGGCATACGCGCCCACCATGGCAACAAGGGAAACGTGTGCACAAAATAAACGCACCAATATAAGCTGCTGGGCCAGTTGGTTATACATTAAAACACTGTTGCCCAAAGGACAAAGAGAGGAAATAGGACAGAAAGAAAGTTGTGAGTAGCGCTCTTTCTGTCATGTCTATTTCTTACCTTGACGGCCGTCTTTCTGTCATGTCTATTTCTTACCAGGACGGCCGTTAATCGCCGCTAAAGAGTCTGGCGCTGATGTAAGGTAACGTGCTCTTCATGCACGAATCAACTTCCCATTTACTTTCTATTTTTGTAATGCGAAAGCTTTGCACAACGCAAGGCAAGAACTTCACGAGCGCGCTTGGCCAGCGCAGAAGGAGCCGTCGCGCTCGCCGAGCGGGCGGCAGCGAGGAGCCGACATTCGGACGCCCCGCCGGAGCCGCCGTGCTCGGCGAGCGCGCGGCGATGGCAGCCAGGAGCTTGAACCCCAGCGGCGACGGCTTAGAGCACCCTCAGCGGCGCCACGGAGAAGCACAGGTGCGCCAGCCGGGAGCTGAGCACCTAACAGTAGGACACGCAGCCTCGCACCCTCAACTTGAACAGCGCATGCGCCGAAGGTTCCCCCGATCGCTGACAGGCGGCGCAGGATGTACGGAGCGGCACGCGCTCCGGTTATCGCCTTTCATTTCAACCTGATAGTACAAACAAAGTTGTTTAGCTATCTGAAAAATCTCCCTAATCCTGCATCAGGCCCATCGCCTGAACCCCTTTCTTGTGTCCTGGATTTTTTCGGACAGAATGGTGTTCATGTTGGCGAAGGCACCGCTGACCTCAACATTCTTTGCCCGGCCCCAGTGTGTCAATGTTTCTGTGAAATAGATTCAAGAAAAACAATTTCAGCATAAAATTAGATCTATATGAGACTCACTTCATAACTCACTCACCAAGGATGAGGGACACCTTTTCTGGGGTTAGCTCCTTCCGAGCAGAAGCACCCAGGTTTTTCCTGTCCTTCGGAGCAAGTTTCCCCCCATAGCTCACTCCACCAGCGTCTTTGACCCCCAAAGGATCTGAGCAGTATCTTTTGCAAACTTTGCAGGCCTCGTGTTAGCGTATATAAGATGCCTCTGCTCTTCTGAGATAGTAACCCCTCCCTTGATGTGGAACTGCAAAATAGTTCAAATATGAATGTAAACATCTTGGAACATAGTCTGAAAGTGAAGCTGAAACTTACTCTGCCATGGTCCAAAGTGCTGAATGGTGCAGCACTTGAGGGTCCACCATAGTCTGCGACTGTACAGCAAACATGTGCACTTACAGCAACCCCAATCATTATATACAGAGAGTATGTGCAATTTCTAAAGAGGGTCTCCAGGTGTCAGATTATTTGACCCGATAAACAATATATTACAGCCATGAATTAGAACTGAAAATAAAGGTGCAATGTATTGGCCACAACCCTTTTATGAAACAAAATACTAAATTGAAAGGTGGAATTTTTCGTCATCCTGGGCATTTTGACAATCCTGTAGCTGCCTTTTGTATTGTCTTCGTAATGGCACATATCCGTTTCAAGGTTGAAGCCTTCATTCCTAGCTTTCGGTGTCTAACCTTACCATCAGTTGACTGGGGTCGCCGCTTTCAACCCTTGTTACCAGAAAGCGTCCTTTTTGTGCTGGCTCCTACAGCAGCCTCTAAAAGATGATCAAACTTTTTTTAAACATGACTTATTAAGCAATGAAAACAGACGAGCTAAAAGACTGGACTCAAATCAACCACAAAACAGTCTGACAAAGCAACTATTTCTTACCCTTTGTGGGAGTTGCCAACAAGGTAGCAGCAGAGGTACTGGCTACCACAGTAAATTCTGAAACATTTAACAGTGTTTTTAGTCCTGCTTGATCTACATAAAAGTTTCTTTCTATAAGTGTTAGTTCAGAGAAGTAGCATCATTATTGATAGTGCCACTTCTCTCCTTTGTTGTGGAATGTTCTGGAACATTCTAAAGTATCAAATCACTATCCTGGTAAGCAAACAAGGATTAAGACTGGTGTTAACTTGGTAGCAGATAAGTAAGAGAACAGGAACAAATATTAAATGGACAAGAGTATGGGAAGAGCATAAGGAGCAAGAGAACAGAGAAGGGTTGTTGCAATGCAGAAAAGAAAAAGTGTCAAGTGAATTTGGCGGAAGAAAAAGGAAGAGGACACAAGCATGGATAACAACAACTGGGACTTTAAGATAGCAAATACCTTGGTGTCCGATTTGTCATTCGAAGGAAGATTAAAAAGCCTATTGGTAAAAGCCACATGAGCACGAATGCTCTCTTATGATACATTATGAATGTATTTAATTGGCAAACCCTCATATTGTAGAAAAAATTAGAACAGATCAAACGTCGATTACTAATCATCCTGAAATGAATCTTACGAGGAGTGGTTCGCCTTTCCCAGGAAGGACCTTGAGCCGCTGGGTCGCAAGACGCAGTTGTGTGATCTGTAACATTTTGAGTTCTTTACAGTATGTTGTGCACGACTGTAAAACTACATCAAGGAAATAGCATAATAATGCATTGATAAATAACATTTGTAAGTAACATTAAAACAGAAAATACAGCAGATATCAAGTTGATTCTCATTAGCCATAACCAAATAATTATAGATGCAATAAGCCTAACACATAACTATAGAAAGATGTAACACCTGTTATATAGATTTTAGTCACTAATAACTCTTGAGTTGTGCATTTTTTGATATTCCCTACTATACCAAACATTTTTCCAATTCTTTTAGTTTTGCCCCTTAACAGAGGACATATAACTATGCCCATCATGTTAAAAGAAATGCAAGTTTCGCCCAGTTTTTGTGGCACAAAAGGTTGTTCTTAAAAGATTTAATTGTCAGTGAAAAAAGTGTGACTTTTAGTGTTTGAAAATGTCTATGTTTTGTCAAAAAAGAAATAGATCATATTAAATGCACGTATACATCTCCCAATTCATTGTATATATGGGAATTTAGTAATGAACTGCGAGAGGCCACTTTTTTCTCAATGTTCTTGGGGCTATCCGTGACTCGAAACAAATGCTTTCAGGCCCTCACTAAACAGCTTTGTTTGTTTTTTTTCACCACCACGAGACCAACCATCTCGTTCCATAAGAATAAATTAGTGCGAGTACCTCACTGGACAGCTTCAGGTATAGAGCTCTGTGTGCCATTTGTTTAGTTGGAGTCGCGAATGGGAAGATGTGTACTGTCGGGGAAGAATTCCCCAGGATGCGCAAGCTGCGACTGATGTGAATCACTTGTTTAGACCAGAAAAGGGTGCATGTGCGTCCTACTTTGTTTACAGAAAAGTGCGTCCCTGCATTGCTCTGTAATACAGTGCTTGCCTTAGTCTGGTGCGAGGGGGCGCGACTGGAGGCAGCGCTTGCAGCTTTGCTGTGCATATCGCCCAAGCAGGAACTTCCGGCTTTAGAACAACCTCAGCTTCTAGCTCGGTTGACTCGGCTGACTCGCCATGATGTTGCTTTATAGGTGCCATATGAGAAAGCGCAGCCCAATGATCGCTATATATATAATACAAAAAAGCATGAAGTTTCCCTATTTGAAACCAACTCACTATTGGAGGTTGATATGTGCTGCGAAACTGCAAGCATTGCTACAGTAGCGGCATCCGTTGCAGATCACAGCAATCACAGAATGGGCCTTTCGCGCCAGATTGTGGGGCAAGCATTGCGTCGCAGAAGGTTGGGAGAACACACATGCCTGCAAGCCCAGTAGGACACGCATGCGTTATTCTGTGGTCTCAAAGTCAGGCGAGCCACTGGCAGATGGTGCAGGAATTACCTTCAGTCGCTGCTTGCGCTTCCTGGGGATTTCTGTCCCCAATAGTACTTTCATACAAGATCAAAGTTACTCACCATGGCTGGGTTCAAGGTCCCACGGTCGCTGAGCCTGTCCCTCAAGAATCTGGAGCACTAAAATGCAACTGAAAAAAAAAGGCTTGTAACCCCCCTACTCATACTTAATCTCTGTACACCTCTGCTATGTTCTCTACACTTTAAAGAAATACTGAACGGAAATTTAGATTTCGCAAAATAAGGCCGCAGAAGCGTTGAACAGGACGCTACGAACTGAAAAACATCACACATACATCGATATCTCAAACGGATGGCCATACTTTTGAAAAAGAAGGGCGCAATCAAGCAATGTCTTTGACGTCATTGTCCTCTGGAAGAATTTGAGAATGAAGAGAGAAGCGGCCTCGCTTCTCTCCTCCTCACTTCGGTTCACCAGCTCCCTAGGACGTAGAGAGGAGGAGAGGAAATGGGAATCGTGACGTGACTAGTCACGCTGGCCATGTGCACTTCTTTTCCAAAAATATGGCGATCTGTTAGAGATATTGCTGTACGAGTGATGTTTTTGGGTTTTGCAGCGGTCCATCTATCCGTCCAGCCTTGTTTTGCGAGCTCGAAATTTCGGCTCATTATCCCTTTAACTTATAATGAATAAGTGCTGTAATAAAAGTTGACTACAAAGAGAAAACTTTGGGTAACTGTTACGTTCACACATGCAGCAAGGCAAGGGCTTGGAAGACCTATAAGAAATAAAAAGTGACGGAAATGTGGCGCGTAATGCAGAGTGCACAATGAATTCACACACCAAAATATAACATTAAATAATACTTACTTGCACAAAGTTTACCAACAACGGTGCTTTGCAGCGATTCAATTATGTTGTAGAGCTTTTCATTCTCTCGGCACGTTTCCTGGTATAGCTGGCGCCAGTGGCTCACATCCTTCTTCTTCAGCTCAAGCTGCGATGATGGCATAGCTATTATGCTGTCGTCTGTGTCACTGTCTGTAGTAGGGGCATCCTGTTGCATCTTCTTCTGTACCAAAAATTATTAAAATATATAGCAATATGATGGCACCACTCAATGAAAAAAAAATCTTGTATGTACAAGCATTTCATGGCACTTACCGGAGCTTGAAGGTGGCCAGCAGCCTCAGCATTTTTCCTTTTGGAGCTCTGGAGTTGTTCCTTTAAGATGTCAGCATATGCACGACTTCGGCCAGCCTGCTTATTTTCTTTTTGGACCTTCTTTTCCTGGAGTTGTAAACAAGTGCACAAATCCATTTGGGCTGCCTTAGTTTCCATGTTTTCCTTCCCCGAACCCCATGTTTTGTTTTACCAATTCTGTCAGCATGAGCTGAAAACTACACATAGGTAGAAAATTGACTTAAGATTAATATCAGCTCTCGAAATTATACTCTCTGCCCTGAAAATGCTATGCAAACAAGCAAAAACAAGTGTGCCTGTTGCGCTTATAGTTAAGTTCGCCTGTTGCACTTATAGTTAAGTTCGAGCAACACACCTGCTTATCCCTTCGGGCTCCTGCCTGCGAGGGCGCAACATCGTCGACCTCCCCTTCAGCCTCGTATTCTGAGGCGTAGACCTTCGTCTTGCGGATTCGCTTCGACGTTCTTTTCTTCTCCAGGCTTTCTTCGGTGTCTACAAGACATCGTGGAGAATAGCTGTTAGTGTCCGTCGACAAATCTTTCGACTGTCATAATTTTGATCGGGAACTGACCGTAGTACATACCTGCCATCACCAATATCTGGGCCGAGTAGAACCCGGTACTTTCTTTCTCAGGGTCATCCCAGAAAGCTTGGTATATCGTCTTCCCATCAAAATCCGCGTCGTCGGACGGCTCAAAATCTTTTATGTTCCGAGTCGACACAACGTACAGCTTGTTGTGATTAAAATAAGAACACCGACTTCACATAACAAGAAAAACAACTTCATTAAACGTTTCGCCTCCCATGCGGGAGGCATCATCAGTACATACATTAAGTTTACCTACGAGCCTGAACAAAATAACATGTTGCCCTTCTTAGATGTGTGTGTGATCAGAACTGACGAGCCGAACAACAGGATGGAAACCAAGGTGTATCGTAAACCATGTGACAGTGGTAAGTTTCTAGATTTTCTTTCGCACCACCCTGTACAGCATAAGAAGTCTGTTGTACGAACTTTTGTTCACAGGTCAAACACTGTGCCCTCTAACGCGACCTATTGCGCTAATGAGCTCGCACGTGTACAAGAGTCTCTGCAAAAGCGAAACTACCCCGGGCGCTTTGTAGATGAGGTAATCAACCAGACGAAACAAAAAACGCACTCCAATCCAGCCGACAAAGAACGTAATGTCTTGTGCATTCCGTACGTTAAGGGAGTGTCTGAGTCGCTAAGCCGCGCCCTAAAACCTGTAGGTATTCGAACTGTGTATAAACCGTACCGAACTATAGCAAGCATTGTGTCCAAGCCAAAGGACCCCACCCCTGCGGATACGGAGAAAGGCATTGTGTACAAGATCCCCTGCCAGGACTGCGGCTCTTCGTACATTGGGGAGACCGGACGCAAGAAGATAACCAGGATGAAAGAACACCAACGTGACGTGAAGTATTCCACGAACGCCACCCGTCTCAAGACGGAGCTGGTCGACCACGCGTGGACCACAGGACACACCTTTGACTTCTCAGTCGCGACGACCTTGGCGAAGGAGGATAGGTGGGGCCCACGCAAACTACTTGAGTCATGGTTCATCCGCGGAGATAAGACGGCGTGCAACAAGAACCGTGGCCCCCTCCCGGAAGCTTATATGGACCTTCCCGATAAATAGGACTGCGTTGACCGAAGGTCTCTCATTCCTGTGTATGTACTGATGATGCCTCCCGCATGGGAGGCGAAACGTTTAATGAAGTTATTTTTCTTGTTATGTGAAGTCGGTGTTCTTATTTTAGTCATGACATCTCCCGGCTTTTGGACAATTTTTGTACAGCTTGTTGCCGACCTCGTTCGGAAATCGGACGAGAGCAAACATTCCAAAGTTCTTAAACTCTTGACCAATTTACAAGCGAAGTAACCGCCCTTCGCGTGACGTAAAGCGAGAGCCAGTAACGTTGGCGTCAGCGTGCGTAGACGAGACGGACGTTAGGCCTAGGGTCCAAACAGCGCGCTGTGGCTAGCTTTGGTTTGTCTTGGATTGCGCTTTGGCTTTTGTAGTTTAGTGGGCGGTGTGAAAATAATAACTAAAAACAAATGTGCTGGTTTAAAAATTAAAATTTTCGAAATTAACAAAATGGTTCATGATATAGATTCAAGATAAACATGTCTATATACTGCTTAATAGGTTTATTTGCAGATGCTGTCATAGAAATGGGAGCACATGTTCGATGGGAAATGGTCCGGTTTAACCCGCAGTCAACAAAATCCATCCATCGAGAAGCCATTAACCGTCTCAAGTCAACAGCGCTCGTTGGTCACACTCGCACGTTTCTGAACCTCGCACGTTTCGGAACCTCGCAGATTTTTCGGTTTGGTTTGGCTTTCTTTCGTTCTGCAACTTATTTTCGCCCTACAAGAACAAGGCAAAAGAGATGATTTCGCCGAACAAGCACAAGACTCGGAAGCGATATCGGCAATATTTAGAGCCGGATGCTGCGCCGTACGTTCGTGTGCCTAGGTCGACAGCACATAGGCTAAACATCGCAAGCACACCAACTCCTACCTTTTGTGCAAGCTCCTCTGCATCGTCTTCTTGCTCCACAACTCAACCACGTCAACCCTTGGTCGAAATGGAAGACTGCACAAGTGATGCTGACGAACATCTGTGCACTGAAGAAGAATGTGACACAGCCGAGAACGAAAGTCCTCGGGGCTCTGACCATGATCGGCCGTTCGTCGAATTTGTGACGCCACTAGGAAACGACACTACGATGACTGTTGGCGACGCTCTCGTCCTGATCATGAATTATGCCATTGGAGAAGGACTTCCATGGACTGGCATAGGAAAGCTTCTTAAACTACAAAACCTACTGTTGGGAACCAACAGCATCCCCGAGAGCAAATATCTGTTCAGAAAGTTTGCGAGTGCTTCACCAGACGACGTCACTTTCAACTTTTACTGCCCGACGTGTGAAACACTCCTTGCAAAGACAGCGGGCAGCTTGAAGGAAAGGCAGGGCATCTCGCCTACCTGCTCGGTGTGCGGAGAGCAGTACCTCGGAAAGGACCTCATGTCCAAGGGATGCTATTTTGTTGATCTGCCATTGGAGAAACAACTAGCATCGGTGCTGGCCGATGAAACTGTGCGGGAGCACCTAGCAGAATCTCTGGCGAATCTCAATACACCGAGACCCTCTGCCAAGTTGGATATAACCGACGGCGACTCTTATCGAAGCCAGCGTGCAAAGGTTGGGTGTGGGCCTCATGACTTGCCCATGTCCATGAACGCCGATGGGAGGCCCATATTCAAGTCTGCGAACTACGCCATCTGGCCCGTCCAGCTCACACTGAACGAACTTCCACCATGTCTGCGCTGGCGCTCCGTCGCCCTGCCGCTGTTATGGTACGGCGCGAAGCACCCGAACATGACTTTGCTTCTCCAAGCCTTTGCGGCCCAAATGAAAACGCTAGCCCAAGAGGCATCACGTGGAGCGCTGGGGGCTCAACACTAAACTCTAAGGTGAGTTTCCCGCTTGAGGTGAACGCCCTGTATGCACTGAAATGGTGAAGCCTCTTGTGTGTACTATTCGGGGGGGGGGGGGGGGGGGGGGGCTGTGTTCGGCAAATGTTTCGTTTCTCCTAAAAAAAAAAAAACGGAAGGGACGGAAGCGACGATATCGCGTCTGATTGGTTAGAGGCTCAAATGACGAAAGAGGGAACCTTCGTCATTTGAGCCTCTACCCAATCAGACGCGATATCGTCACTTCCGTTTCTTTTTAGGAGAAACGAAACATTTGTCGAACATAGCCCCCCTCGACTCTGTTAGCTGTAACACGCCAGCGGCGACCGTCCTTAGAGTAACTGTATAGACTCTGGTTGCAGAGCCAGAGTATCGTGTTCCTTTTTCTTGCGCCCTCCGTATTGGCAAAGAAGCGGTCACGTGCTCTGAGCTAGACCCAATCTTTCGGAGGAAACGCTACCTTTCAGGCGCCAAGTTTCAAGCAGAGCATGTTTCTCGCTTGGCGTTTGCGAAATATACATCCTACACTAACATCGAACAAACTGGAATGTTCCTTAACCATTTAATATTATGTGTAGCCACTGCATATATAGTATAATCGCGTTGCTTTATAATGTGAGCGATGTTTGAAGATATGGTTTTAAAGACTGGGAAGCAGACGACACGGAAAACGATCGATACGCGACCGGCACATCCGGGCCATTTCGGATCAGACAACAACACGCAGGTACGTTTCGCGAAGGGACGTTCAGCTACTACGTTCTACCGATGGCATAGAGAGAAATAGCAGACAAATGACAGTACGACAGTGCACGCACGGCGTGTCGCTGCACTATTTTCCTTTTTTCGCGTTAGTTTCAACGTGGTGGCGCTAATGTGCAAATAACCCCAGAGCCGTGTATTGGGAGAGTTTGGCCATTTATTGGTATTAATAGGCCAGCATCTCGTGGCCAACCACGGGCCACAAAACAGCCCCTAGCGATGGTCGTGAGCTCTATAAATGCGACTACACTAATGTAAGCTGTTTTATCGTCGCTAGAGTAAAAAGGCGTAACTCTTGGTGACTGAAAACTTCGTGCATATAAGGTTTTCGTCACGTCCATATTCAACGGTAGAATAAACAAACGTGCACTCAACGAACGTGAACGAACGTACGAACGTGAACGAACGGGAATAATCGGCGTTCCTTTGCTCCACCCATTGGCCAAACTGTCCCAATATACTGCTCCGAATATCCCTAAACACTTCCGGTTCCCAACTAGAATGGGGTTTTCGCCGTATTTGTGAGGTTAAATCTATGGGCTACTTTCGGGAAACGGTTGAAAGTCTGCCATATGACGCATGCGCTTCGAGTTTCGGACGGCGCCTGCTATGCGGTGCTGGGCGTATGGGACGGCCGCCGCCGACGTGTTATAGGTAACAGAGTCCACGCTAGTATGTGCCCGTGGTTTCAGGGGCTCCAGTTAAAGCAGCCATTTACATATATGCATGCATGTAGCTCCTAGGTAACTGCTAGTATGTTTCATAGGTACACCATAGTGCTCTTGCTTATCATTCTATACTGGCTAGTGTTCATGGTACTTGTTTTGCGCAATCATTTTTTTATTGTAAATCTATACGAAAAGGAGTAACATTAGTATTACCCCACACTCGTAGTCTAATGACTAGTTCTTGTAGCACACCGCTAGCTAAAGCAAAACTCTGTTGCAACTTATTGAATTGTGTAGGTTGTGGTTAAAAGTGGTATTAATTAATAGAATGTTTCTTTCCAGGTCTACTGTGTCAGCTGTGTGGCCGATGCCCCTGCAAGGGCGGCAATGCAGAACGTAATGCAATACAACGGCTATAATACGGCTGCTCTTGGTGCCTTCATCCTGGGGTTTGCATTAACGGTAAGAAAACAGAATGTGATCGTTCAATTTTTAAGTTATTTATTGGGACGTGTGAATATTTTAAACTCTCGAACTTTTAACTTTAGTGAAAGAATTACGACAGGGACAACTGCTTTTGGCAAAGGTGTTCAGCCTTACTACTAGTCAATTATACCTGCAATGCAAAGTTCCAGTCAAAGGCACCTAAACTGCAACATCATGTAGATCCAGCATCAATCTCGGCATGAAAAAGTGGGGTGGAGGTGGCGTCAGTCCTCGCTTCCGCCCACGTTCACACTTTTAGAGCGCAGCTCTTAGGCGCCCGTTCCCCCCCCCCCCTGAGGTCACGTGATCCCCCCCCTGAGGTCACGTTGTGTCACGTGACCTCAAGGGGGCCACGTGGCCAATGTGGCGGAGTAGCAGGCAGGATGACGAGGTGGGGAGGAGGGATATACCCTCCCCTCAGTACCCTTCCATCCTCCTCAAGAGCTGCACTCTAATTCGGCGTTATAGGGAGTTGTAAATGGCTTTCATTTTTTTTTACGAGGTATCTACCAACCTGAAATTGTCAGGGAATTTTAATCATCTGAAAACTATGGGGAGTTACCAAGGATACTCAAAAAGTTTGCTATATCACGGGAAATTACCAGTGAAAGTGGCACGATGATGCACAACAAAGTCCAGCGGTTGCTCATTCGCACGGCCGCGCTAATAAATGTTGCCTGAAAATTCACTAGGGAGCTATACCTCCATCTTCTAGAGAGCACAACAAGCATACTACAACAATTATTAAAGAAGTAATTTAATAGATGCCATGTTGTAGGGTGTGAATAGTGAAACACTTGGATTGCTGATAGAAGGATGTTTTTAGCTATCGCACATTATTTGGTGTTTACACGTTACAATAACAGGGGCTCCGGAACGGGGGGGGGGGGGGGGGGGGGGCAGTGGGGCGGTCGCTTCCACAGGTTTTAAACCAGTGGGGGCATGCCCCCCCACTCAAAGCTGTTCCGACCCCCCCTCCCCCTCTTCTCCCCTCCCATCACCCTGCATATATATATACGAGGGGCGTTCATAAAGTTCGTATTATCGGCATAAAATATTAAACAAAACGGAACAAAACAGGCATCAACATGAGCGTGCGTCCTTCTAGTTTCAGCACAGTTAAACATCGCATGCTATAGCAGAGCGGAACGCCGCTAGGGAGTCGAAACAAAAATGGTACCGCCCGTCGGTGCCAAGCACATGCAGCGATCCGTTTTTTCCATTCGAAGGGAAGCAATGCCAAGATATTCATTCCAATCTGATGCGTTGTTCGGGGACAACGCCCCAGTTTATGACACTTTGGTTCAATGGCGCGGCCGCTTTCAGTGTGGCCAAATAAGAGGAAAGCATTTCAAGGACGACGACCTAGTGATTGCTGAAGTGGAGCGATTCCTGAACACTCAAAACGAGAAGTTGTCATAACAATGGCCTCTGGAATTCGGTCCATCGCTGGAAAAAGTGGGTAACTTTTGGTGGCGAACATTTAGAGAAAGTCTCAACTCCCTACTCGTATTTGATTGCTGAATCTCTATTCCTTCGTGACAATAATACAAACTTTATGAACGCCCCTCGTATATATGTGTGTGTGTGTGTGTGTGTGTGTGTTTATACACACACACACACACATATATATATATATATATATATATATGGAGAGAGAGAGAGGTGAACTACACATGCGACATGAGCCCCCAGACGAAACCCCCACACATTAGATATACTTCCGAAGTCCCTGTACGATACTCCGTGATTGCGAATGGAGGCGGGACTAATGCCGCCTTTTTTTCATGCAGTCACGAAGGCTGGGTACGCTTCATGCCTTCGGCGCCCCCTTAGAAACTACTTTTAATATCAAGGAGTGTCATCACCAGCATTAGCAACCTCCTCCTAGAACATCGGTTAAACAATTATGACTCCCCGCTGCTTGCAATGAGTGCACCAAAACCCAGGCTGGAATGACTGAGTTGCTAAAATTTGGGGAAACAAGTTCATCGTTTCACAATCATTGCTGATTATCTTTCTATTAGGCAAGCATGTCTAGGCAGATTGTGCTAGACAAAACATCTATGCAGTGCAGTCTTGAAGTTTTTAGTTTGATTTTTTAGGTTGTATATTTCCCCTTGCAAAATGTCTGCTTTGCTTCAACATTATTAATTTAAATTTAACATTTGCACAAAGTAATTATTTGCTTCATATTTGCTTTAATATTAAAACTCGCTGCTCACACGTTCCTAGTTACTTATTATTTTCTTGACTGTCACTTGTGCAGGTTTCGTGAAGTACCCCGTGAGCGCCGGTGTGATGGACGATCGCACCGAGCTTGGCATGGTTGCAGACATGGCAGAAGCCGCAGCATCCAAGCAAGCAGTTGCCTGGTTTTGACATAGTCTGGGGTTTTACCCCAGACTATATGCACTGCGCCCTTCTCGGTGTAGGGCGTCAGTTTGCCGAATTGTGGTTTTCTGGTGTGGGCGAGGATTCTTAGATTGGACACCCTTCGCGGCAATCCATCGTAACTGAGCGCTTGTGTAGCCTGAAGCCGCCACAGTGCCTAAACCGACCGCCACGAGCCCTGAAGCTGAGGAAGTATTGGAAAGCAGCTGAGTGGCAGTGCTGGCTTTTTTATTACTGCCTCCCTTGTTTGAAGGATGTACTGCCAGCTGAATATTATGCGCACTTTGAGCTTTTTGTATCTGCTTTATATCTTCTAACTAAGACGGAAGTTCTAGATGAAGATGTGGAGCTGGGCACAGAGAAGATGACTGAGTTTGTCGTGAAGACTGAGTTCCTCTACGGAAAAGCACAGATGACCTCAAACGTCCACACGCTCCTGCACCTTCCAAAGGCTGTTCTCCTCCATGGGTCATTATGGGCACTATCTTGCTTCCAGTTTGAGTCATACATGGGGCATCTGCTGAAGCTTGTTTCCTCGTCGAATGGTGTGCCCTTCCAGATCTTCTCCCGCATTCTCCTCCGCAACAGCTTTTATCAGCTGAGGAATATGGTTTCGGACGAGATCTGGGCACACCTTCCGACGAGGAAACACTACAAGCCAGGTGACTTGCACCTTCTTGGAAAGCCCAGGCAGCTGCCCCAGTGTCTGCATAGACTGGTTTTAGGAGGAGCTGGCCTTGGAAGTGGCACAGGAGCTTGTGGAGTTTGACCGTGCACGTGTTGCTGGGCACATTTTTCATAGCACACAGTACCGAGCTCCAACAAAGCGGGACTCGACGGCACTGAAGCGGGGAGATAATTTTGTCAGAGTTGAACATATCCTTTCTGCGAGTGATACAGGGCGGAAGCCCGAACGTGTACATTGTTTCACATGTCTACGACATATCTGATTTTGGAAGCGTGGGACACCTCAAGCTTGCCCACAAGCAACCCACTAAGGTATTGCACAGGCTCTGTGGGCGTGTTAACCCATGTATGTACTTGGACATAGATGGCATTGTTCTCTTCGCTCAGCTCTGCAACAAGGATGAGTGGTCCTAGATTTCTAGGACCAGTCATACTTGTGTGCTAGAAGTAAACTCAAGGGGAGACAAATCAAAGAGTAAAAATTATTTTCATCTATTTGCTAGTTATTGCACCCATGGGGCGCATATTTACCTGGTTGCATCAATTTACCCACATATCCAGGCTGTTTCCCAGCAACATAATGAAATTCGGTTTTCATTATCAATTTTTCCATATAACTGGAAGGTTTGCTCTCAGTGTCTTTTAGTTGCATACTTCTGCCATCGTTTTTAATGGGGCATTGCTATTTTAATTTCTTTATCTAATTTAGATGGCACAGTCATTGTTTGATCTATTGCAGGGGGGGGGCAAAGTGACATGGAATTACACAAACAAAACTACGAAAGTTTGGAGAGCCATAGGGGAGAAAAGGGGGGGGGGGCTTTTTTTAACTAGAAAGATGTGGAGGGAACAGTCCTTTCTAAAGGGGGCAAGTATAATTGTTGACTACAGCAAATAACACCAGGCAGCAAAATGTTTCTTCAACCGCTAAGCAAAAATGCATGCATGGTTCGCTAGCTAGCCACTGCCCCTGACGGCTGTTGTGCGTATACTGCTCGAATTTCTTTGTAGAACAATAAAGGAAACAAGGTCACTGGACACATCTATGTGTCAAAAAAACAGTCCAGCTGTATGTAGGCAGTCTGGTACAAGGCTGCCAAGAGTGTGAGCTTCTTTAAATTCTATAACTCTTCCATCTGGGGGAAACGGGAAGGGAAGGGGAGCACGCTTACCAGGGAGCAGCGAGCCGCACTTGGACCTGCGAAGAGTCTCATGGGGCTCACGAGCCGCAGTTTAGCCACCTGTGGTCTATTCCCATAATTGAAGTGTGATGTTCTTAAGTCACTCAATTTCACTGTTTGACCTAAATAAATAAAAATTGTACAATGTTTCAAAATTTTTGGGGTCTCCCCTCAGAGAACTAGGACAATTGAGTGAATGTTTTGTGACCTGCGAAGGTGAAACTAGTGTTATTTGCATATTATTGTTATTGTGTTTTTGTTGTGTTTCCACCCCTTTTACTTGGTGCCACAGTTGTACTTTTGTGTGTTGTTATCAGTTCTTGGTAGATGTTATTGCCATTTATGTCTTGCTGAAAACGGCAGGTTGCTTTGCTGTGGAATTTGTATGTGCTACGCCGGCTTACTTTAAACTTTTTTTTTGATGTCCAAATAGTGCTGTGGAATTTGTGTGCACAACGCCTGTTTATTTTTAACATTCTTAGATGTTCAAATAGTAGTGTTTTCTTTCCTGTAACCTGCTTTTGCTAAATTTCTGCAGAAATAACTGTAAATAAACGAATCGGTAGTTGTCATATACTCAATTGTCGATCTCAATAATATGCTTTTCACAAAGCATGTTGATTTTCACAGTCAAATGAAGTGATCTGGTGTCTCCAAGCTGTGTAATGGCAACAAGTCCCACCTAGATGTGGAAGAAGATTGGTTATATATTACTTCCAGCAATCATTTGTGCCATATTCGAGTCAGTTTTATACCAACGATATACCTAAGTGGTAAAGTGTACACTACCAAAATATACAAATTGCCACAGGATCCAAAGTTACTATGAGTGATGTCACCACATGGTCAAGAAAGTTTTGATTTGCCGACGGACACCCAAATATCAAAATGGTATTTCATCATGGACCAGTTAAAGGGATGCTGAAGAGGTTCTTAAAAAAATAAGTTAGAGGTGAATTCTGGCATATTTTTATCCTGTGAATCTGAATATCATCTTAGTTTTCCTGAAGATGTAAATAAACATAAAAAACCTCCAACCAGTCGTTACATCATACTAGGATTTTTCGACTGCCTAAAGCGTGTCGCTCGTGTGGGTAACGCATGCAATTGCAAGCTTGCCAGGTAAATTCCCCCACACTGACACCGGTCGTGATGACCTTTTTGAAAATGGCAAGAGTGTGCGTGCACAGCTTTGATAGATGCTGAAGATGTGCGAGAGCGGAGATTCCAAAAACTCCTGATATATATGACGTCACGCTCCAGGGAGAAAAGGCAGCGATCAGCGGTACTTCGAAAATGATTTTCTGCAGCCTCTGTGAGCCAAATTGAAAAATAATCTAGATATTCGTGTTCCTGAAGGCCAAGTTAAGACGATTTAAGTGTTTTTCCTCAAATATAGAACCGCTTCAGTTTCTCTTTAAACTAGTATCCTGATGTCAAAGTGATCTAAGCCTGACCACTTTGGGCTTCAAGTGGGACCACATGGCTAAAGTGGTGTGGTGCAAGTGGGCAATTTGAACCCAAGTGGTACCACTTGCAGTTAAAGTGGTGGTAAACAAGTGGGCGATATGAACCCAAGTGGTACCATTTTGAATTAAAGTGGTACCACTTACAAGTAAAGTGGAATCACTTGCAAGTTAGGTGGGACCACTTGAACTAAAGTGTGACCACTTGTACAACCACTTTGAATTTTTACCTGGGATGAGAGGTGTCTCTTCATACTGTTTTCTCTGCCGGACAGCTTTTATCGGGCACTGGCTCTCAAAGATTTCGAGCGTGCGGGTGATATTTTGAACGTAGGACAAGCATCTTCGCTCAGGGCAGAGCGAATAAAGCGGTATTTACCTATTTAAAATCGGAATATATTACGTGGCCTTCCGTTTATTTTGATCGTACATGCACGGGCAGTTACTGATCGAGTGTTACTGCGTACTTCCTGCCGTCTCCCTTGGTTTCCACATGCCCTTCGTTCGTTTGGCACGTGTATTGCCCATGCTGAAAAGCGCCGACGTCGTGTTCGCGCCAACAGTGTCCGACAGTGCACATAAACACACGTACGAAGCCGTTTTAGAACCGTTTTGAATGCGATGAATTTGAAAGAAAAACGCCGTAACTGACCAATTATTTCGTACCTAGTACGTACGAATTATTCGGGATATTTGCTCTTATGATCAAGCGCAGTCGAAAATTGGCTTCCATAACCGGAAGTCAATTTTCGACTGGTTGCTGTCTGCTTCAATTTGCGTCTGCACACTAGCGCCACTTGAATTTCTAGCGTACATTATAATAACTCTATAAGTTAACTGGGTGATCTACGAAACGATTGGGGTGTTAAGTGAAAGGTTGTGAATGCAAACATTACCTTGATGTTTTTCACCGGTGCAAACAAACAAAGATCCTGGCAAATTTTATAACACGGCATACAGCTCCTTGGTCTATATGAAACACGTCAAATAATTTATGAAAACAGTGGCACCGCATTCTGTAATGTTGGGTACATGCATTCCACATCACTTAAAAGTTTATAGAGAAACAGCAGCCAACTGCATGGCATTTGCTTTAGGAAAATAAGTGTTGAACTGCGACGCTGCCTTCAAGCAAGGTTATATATGTATTTATTTATTTTTTACCGCCACGTTCGATCGCTTCCCAGTCCGGACTCGAAAGTTTGAGACGTTAAGATAATAACAATTATTTTGACAGGGGACGTCAAAATGTCTTTGAAAATATTTTTACGCCGGCACAGCAGCTCAGGAGAAATATTGCCGGCAGTGTCCCTTCACCGGCTGGCTGCAATCACCTGACTTAATTAAGGCCGGTTCAGACATTTGCGTTTGAGCGCGTTTGACTGCGTTGCGTCGAGAACCGAAAGCGAGTCACCGGCACATCTGTGCTTCGTATGAAGCGTGAAATCCAATTAAAAGAATCATCTTGGCACGCGCTATAAGCAACAGGGATGTCCTGGTTTCTCGAAGCCACAACGCGGTCAAACGCAGCCAAACGCAACTGTCTGAACCAGGCTTTACGGTCGCCGGTTCCAGTCCTGGGCGGTTTTATTTTTCGTGTTCGTACGTAAGGCGCGTGATTTGCTCGCTTTCCGAAGCGACGAACATGCTCTTGCCGGGCTGAGAGATACACGCCAAAATATGACACCCGCAAAAATACGTGGTGATACCTGCAAAAATATGCCGGCATTATAGACCTTTTCTTGAACGGCGCCGCCATCTTGAGAATTGCGGCGCCGACGACGCCGTCTAGCGGTTTAAAAAAAAAGAAATACCGGCTAGTTCTGGCAGCACAGCTATCTGGGTAGGCAACGGTGTGGGTATGGGGGAAACTTGGCTAGACTTGGCTATGGTGGGCTGAAATAACTTGGTTGGAGCTTGTCCGGTTGAATCCAGCTGGCTACTCACAGGCCTTCACCTTACCTCCTCGAGAGAACGAGGACGAAGACGGTGGGGTGTTTTGATTCGCAACTTTCACGACCTATAGGGGGCGCACTGGTGCCCATCAAAATGGCTGTCATCTGGATGATCGCCGTAGAACAGCGGTACGAGGCTGGGTCTGCGACGCGTAAGTAATTCTACTTTTGTTACATACGCGCAGTATTAGAGCCTTACGTTATTTTTTCACGCCAGGAAGGTTTGGGCAAGCCCATTTATTATGAGGCCAATCATCCAGGAGCTAGGGAGCGCGATTCTCACACCGCGGTACCACCATCGCTGAAAGTTGCGAATTGACTTCCGACAGCGAAGTATATATGACCAGTTTAATGTAGTCTATGCAGGTAAGCTCTCGGCATTTGATAGACTTGAGTGGTGGCATGTAGACTTTTTCATACCTTTCACATGCCATGGGGCTTGCAGTGATAACCTAATTGAACCACCTGCACCGGGAATTAAAATCGGCCCTCTTGTCGTAGACGAAGTGGTCGTGAGCTTAAACGTGACGTTGAGTCTGATACGAATCTCTCGCGATTCAAGCTCGCAATCGACTGACTTCATAAATAAGGATTCTTGTGAAAAATGCGAAGCTCGATAACATTGCGGCCACACTCTCGCTGCAGCTTCTTGTGCTCATGGCACACTATCTGCTATTGTTCTTATGCTTTTTAAAATTATTTATCCATCCGACGACAACAGAGTGGTAGCCAGACAACCGTAGATTTTCGGAAATTGCAGCACGGTAAAAAGGAGCATTCGGAACTAACTCATGCACGACGTCCGTTTTTAAGCCTTTTCGCCCATACCCTTGGCGGTTGCATACCCTGTGTCAGCGGGCAATCCAAAAATGCACCAGGTCGAGGGTACGTCAGTTACTGGCTGGTTTGAGGTTATGCGAAAAAGGTCTATAGTCGCGTGGTTGCAGCCAGCCACTGGGAGAAGACGGCCGGCATTTTTCCGCCTGGACTACTGTGCCGGCTGCCTGCAAAATAGGCTCACCCTAAAAAGAAACGGCTGCAGTTTCACCGCTTGCCAGCCGAGGAACCACATCGAGGCACTTGGTGCAGGCTCATCGGTTTAAGGGACCCGGGTATAAGGTCCTCCGTGTTTGCTCGGAACATTCCGTACTTTGGAGGCTCGCCTCCTTGTCGTCCGATTCCGGCCAGGAACTGGAGTCTTCGTCAGAAGACTCGGCGCACCATCCAATACGCGTACCGGCAAATGAGACCAGTTCTACGCTGTCGCTGTAGCGCAACATACCTAATTGAATTTCGCTCAGCTACAATCTGTCCATCACTATCACGGTGATGAGAGGCGCCGATTCAGAAAATATGCCGGTTGCATCGGCGCTAGCAGCGCAGTAAAATCCTGGAATAAAACCTACCGACACACCGCCAGCTGCCGCTAATCCTCCCATTCTCGTACTGCCGAGAGAACTTCCGGTTCCGGTGACAGAGCACGTCACGACCGTCAAAATTACGCCGCGGCTTGTTTTGCGGCGAGTCGGAGAGGAAGAAAAACTCGATATTTCAATAATTTTGCGCGTAGAAGTTAATCAACCGACACGAAAACGGATGCCCGTTAGAAGTTCGGTGAACATTGAAGGTTTAATATAAAAGTTGTTTGACGAAAGTAAAAATAAAAACATCATTTCATGGTCCTTTGCATGATGGAACACGAATATCGATTCTGTGCCTCTCTTTAGCAAAGCTTTGGCAGTCTAGGAGAAAGTATACACAGTTGTACGACGCTTCCCCCCAGGTGAGCAGCGCACGACTCTGCGTGAATGGACGGAGCGAGCACTGGAGCTTGCTTATCAGAGCGCGCCGACTCCCGGTGTCGGCTGTGCCTGGCCGCGCACAGGGAGCGCGGGCGGCCGTCTGTGCAGCTGCACCGACGCCTTTCGGGCTCCGTGGTTAGGCCGCCCTCGGCGCAGTAACCATCCCTGCCCGGTGATTTATGGACCCGCGTGGCCCATTGCGGCTGGCGGCACGCAGGTGAATACGGTGCACCGCACGCCTATCTCCTCCGGCCACCGTCCTCGGGGCTCGCTCGCTACGCCCAGGACCCGGCAGTTGTGGACGTGCGTCGACGAAACATTGCTGGCACGTCGCGCTGTATCGGTCTCCTTTCGCGGCGATTCTGTCTCGCTATAATGCACTGCGCGGGTGTTGCGGCTTCGTAAGACTGCGCTCGTTTGCATTTTTTTTTTTTTGCTACGGTTTGTTCTACCGTTTCAACTTAAGTTCGGGCGCAGCCGACGCTACGAGCCGATGGGACCAATGAAGCAGCGTCAAAAGCGCAAGTCACGGGGCTTTCCCTGCACATGATTAGTCCGACGATGACAGAACACGTACAAAAACATGACCAACACCATATCGGCGCGCTCCTGAACCGGATTTATCGTGAAACAAATTTAGATGATCAGATTACGTTTGAGTGTTGAGTAGAGTGCAAAATAAAAGGACTAGCTATACTTCGTTTCATCCTACGATGGACTAAAGGCAAAAGCCACGGGCCGCGAGGTCCAATCACGTTACACGCTAAAATATGACACGCTTAGCATTGATTAGGGGTGGACGAATGATCTTCCGAATCTAAAAGCGCTGCATCATTTTCATAGCTTCGACACTGCAAAGTGCCTCAATGTCGGAGCTTTCTTTGCGATGTAAAATGTTGAGTCACTCAATGCTACTCAATCCGAACCACCGTCCGCCTCTCCCCATTAGTGATTCGAGACGCTGGCACCGGTTCGTGCATTGAAGCGAAATACCACACAACTTCTAAGTGGCTCGTGATTGGATCATGCGGTCCGTAGCTGCTGCCTTTAGTCCATCGTAGGGTGAGAAGAAGTATAGTCAAAGATTCTTGTACTCTGGAGAGCTATTGCAAAAGGTTTATGCAATATAGCAGTCCTAAATGAACCATAAAACGATTTTAGACAGAATTTTACTGCCGGCAAATTCTTTATGGGATCGAAATATAGCTATCACGCGAGATTAGGAAGGCTAAATTCTAACTTTTGGCATGCAATTTTGGTAAATAAAAACGTACTATCCAAGGTATATGTACATATGGTAGCGAAGCTTCCATAGAAGCCCACGTGTCGAAACAATGGCGGCTCATGGGGCTTTGCTAACGCCATCTATGTGTCGTGATAGCATTTCCGGAGGAACAAAAAAAAAAAAAATTACGTCACTTCCGAAAAAAAAAACGTGACGTCACTTTGGTGTGCTTTTCGGCGTGAAAACAAATATAACAAGAAGCCGGGACTGCAGACAAAAAGGACGATCGTCGTTTTTGCCTGCAGTCACAGTTTCTAAAAACTCTCAAACAAAGCTTTTTAGTCACACTAAAAAGTCTCAAAGCTCTGCCAAGCTATGTTTGAAACATTTTTAGTGTGTCGTCCTTCTTGCCTGCAGTCTCAGGTGTTTTTTTTTTGTTTTTTTTTCTTTGTTTTTTTCGTTAGGTTGAATCTACACCATCTCGTCTGGACCCTTAATTCTGCGAGAAAATCGTTTTCTTTTACGCGGCCGCCGCTTTTAGGCAGTTCGCTTCGAGAATCATTTTTTTTTTCATCCCACAGAACTACCTTGAAAGAACCGCGTTTTGCTTTTTCCTTTATCTTTTTCAGAAATATGGGAGCGGCTTAAAGGTGACCGACCTCACAAAAAAGTGGATAACAATACCGTTGCTCGAGTGTGTTAGCGTTAAAGTCACACAACAGTAATTCTAATACAAGTCCAATGTTGCACTAACATTTTATTCACATACAACTGCTTATAATCACTCAACCAGAACACACATCAGAAACATACATTCAGTATCTAGTTTTAAGGTAGAGGAAAACTAGTAAATCAATACATAAATCACGTTAAGACAGGATAACGCTTAACACACTGTACAATTGGCTGCCTGTTGTGTGGGCATTGACAGTTCATAGACAGCCATCAATATCCAATATTTTAAACTGTTTCGAGGGAAGTTTGGTTTCAACACTTTAGAAGACGCAGAAAAAAATAACATGTTTTTGCCGTTCTTGGGCAAGCTACCATCATCCAGAAAACTAACTTGCGTACGATGATGCAGCTTACTCTGGTGCCTTCCGTGCACGCATAAAATATTTTGGAGCCCTCCAGTACGCTGCGCGGCATAGGCCAGTGTTTTTTGGACCTTAAAAGCAGAGGTTTGAATCAGTGCCAAAACCACATGAGCAGTCTGTAACCGAAAACACTGTAAGCACCTTAATTTTCACGATAACCCTTTTTTCTTCGAGAATTTTGCAATTTGAGAAAGATCGCAAAAAATGAGTCATCCATGGATATGAAAGCATAAAATATCGCTCTAGATCGCGAAATTTTGCGCCCGCCAGATTTTCTCTAAAGAGACACAATGCGAAATATGGAGCCCACGAAAATAAAGCATTTTACACCATACGAAAGGCTAGAAAAGCAAATATACTGCTTTGAAAATGTACTCTGTGTGGTCTCACGTGCTTAGCATTTGCATATGTTGCCTAGCTTTACACCTTGCTGATGCATGAACGAGGTCAGTGTTGTTGTTTTTTTGTCGTGCAAACCAGTGTAGCTTGACTTTAGCAGACAGAGAAAACAAATTGTCATACACACCGTGGTTACACACAGCAAGAGACGTTTGGACCTCCTGATGAAAAAATACACAAAGAGTACGCCCTATGCCCTTCCTTGAAATGAGGTTGTTGATGCTCGCCTCGAAAAACACGCTCACAAGCCTCAACGAATGATGTGAAAGAAGGGAAGGGAACTGACAGGTTTTCAAAGTTCGAGTCAGCAGCGCCTTTTACTCTCAAATACAGTAGCACTTACAGTAGTTCAAGTGGCGGGTTAAAAGCTAGGTAAAACCATAATTAACTGTAAAGTTATCGCAGAGCATCCTCAGAGAGCTCATTCACAAGCAGAAGCCACGAATGCAGTTTGGCTGCCTTCTGTATCCGAGTGCTTGCAGGTTTTCAAAAAACTCCAATGCTTTATTTAAAAAACTCCCCATGGTCAGAGCCATTATGCATTGCAGAGGAAAAGGGCGTCTTGGAAGATTTGTGCGAGCTATTTAGGTTGTCAAAGAGACGGCCGATTTTTCAATGAATCTCGCTGTGTGAATAGCAGCAGCTGGCAATTGCTAGAAAGGCATACATTGCAGCAGCACAGTGGTTGCTGAACACTTGGGCCGCTAGTTTTACCGACATCTTTTAGCAGAACGTCAAATTAAAGTGCTTCTCGTTCAGCTTGGGTATAGAACGGATCTCAAGTGTCCGGTCCTTTTCATGAGCTTCCTTTATGTACGAGCTCTTCATTAAGTGATCACAAACTTTGAGGTCATACCCAGATAACATGTTTCTGAAGCACTTTACCAGGCGCAGAGCATCAAAAAAGAAAAAGAGAGGTTTGCCATTGGCATCTATGTAAGGCTTCAGGCATGAAAAAAGAGAGACGTTCTGGCTTCTCTGATCACATACCACAGCTACTGGCTCAAGGCCAACATACGCCAGGACGCTGGAGCACTGGAAAAGAAGATCCTGTAGGACAATGGTAGTCATGCCTTTTGAGCAAAAAAGTAGCCAAGTGGCTTCTTCCATGGTGTTCGGATTGCTTTTTCCATAAACACGAGAGCCTTGTTTGACAGGTTTGCATCTTGCGCACCATTATTATGCTCTTCAAGTCCTTTGAACCTGTCAGATGAGGGGTTGTCTGAGACCTCTTTTTAATGTGCATCTCATCAGAGACTATGCTGCTGGCCCGATCGGCTCATGAAAAGGAAGTTGCTCTCCAAGTGGAACACACTGAGGCCACAGCTGCAGTGATCGGACTGGTGACAACCTAAGCAGTCGCCTACAATACTTAGAGCCTTTTGGGCCATAAAAAAGAGGCCCAAAGCCAAAGCCTTCTTCTGGCTGAACCATCCTCGACCGAACCCGCTTACATCCCTCAACCTAAGCTGGGCCTCAACGAGTGCAGCGACGGCTGGAGACACATGAACGCGTATACTCTCAACTAGTTCAGCAACAGTCCTCATCTGACGCTGCCGTTGCAGCCTTCTTTGCAGCCTCTTGTTTCGTTGTTGGATCTGTCGTACCTTGGCTCTCAGTGTGTCCATCTTTCTCTTGTCAATGCGGCGGCCCTTGCTTGATGCTGCAAGGTGACAAATAACCCAGATCAGTAAACTCCAAGAATGTTTATAAATATGTAAATAGTAGCCAATAAGAACTTGCATTCCTTGTCAAGTTGCACAAGGTTTTTAAAACCAAGAACAGCAAACAGTTTGATAACATACTAACATATTGATTAGAGCGTCGATGATTATGACCCCATATTCCTGTAGTCCAAACAAGTTCAGGTAAATTCGATTATCGTGAGCGATTTCGTAATAAGCGCAAACAACGCTGCAATGTAAGAGCGAATTAAAAGCTAAACATTTCTAGTAAAAACACGCCACGCCTCCAGGCAGTGCAGTAGTGGGCCGAGTGTAGCTTTGTTATTTGTCATTATGCACATCCTGCCAACCCTGATAGATATATAAAAACTAACAACAAATAGGAAAATAATTTACAAGGGGGGCATGGCATAACATAACACAACACAGCAGGCATCTCACTGACAGTAACAGATTCTCACCTTCGACTGTCGATAGGAAACCGATGCAGCGAGACGCCAGCCGCGCGGTCGTCTCTTCGGCATTCTTCTACGGAGCAACGTCTCGTTGCATAACGTGCGGAGCTCATTGTCACAAAGGACGGAGCCCGTCAGACGTAGCAGCGTCCAACCGCACGAAAGCGACTGATCCTATATCACTCTGACGTTACGCTCCCGCGCACGTAACTGGGGCAATCACGCTGAGCGAAAAAAAACTTTTCAAACTGTGTAAAGTACCGGTAGAACAATAGACCGATCTCACTTAGCGTTCGGCGCATGCGTGACGCCACCATAACTTTAGTTCTCAGGAGGCAGACATCCGTGCACGCGAGGGCTCGTGCCTTCTCGTGGTTTACACGCGCAGTGCTCCAGCGAGGTTGTCGCACGTGCAAAAAGACTAAAGTCCCATCGATGCATTGCGGCAGCGGCGGCGTAATCAAGAAGCTGGCTGGTGAGATCGCTCTATTCAAAAATCACATGGAGTCCTGAAAAACAACAAGCAGATGGACGTCAAAAGTCGGCCCCTTCGCGCAGCATGAGGCATAGAGATCATGCACGAGGTCTCTGCAAATTATCGCTATTACAAGCCAGCCTTGTTGCTTGTGGAGTTCAGAAGGCGCTAAGAACAAGTTAGTATTTTATTAGTAGTAAACAAGCTATTTCTGATTTTTTCGAGCGCAATAAACCTTATTTCAGATAACTAACACTAATATATAAAATTTAAAAATACAACTTGCTATAATTTAATTTAATATAATTTTATTTGTATATAGTTTGCCATAACGTCTCTATAGTCGCGCTTCAAACGTACCGTAACCACGTGACCCTCTAGGTTGGTGTCGCTGGCAGTTGGTTTTGTACCGTGTTTTGGCCCAAGTTTCGCTACCATCTGTACATATACCTTGTACTATCTCATACACTTTTTTCCTCGCACGCTCGCCACAAAGCTGAGCGTATGAATGGGTGGATTAATTAATGAGTTGTGGCGAAGCTTTCACTAATGTGCGGTAGCTTGCGCCACCTAGCAAAATAACCGCGACATCCGGAGTGTAGGAGTCTTTTTTTCCGACCACGTCAGTTAAATTTCGCTTCTGTATTGGATACGTGTGGTGAGCCACTCATACTGTGCTCCCAAACGATGATATTCTCGATGAATACCCTCAACGGAAATGACCGAGTTCAATATGCGGTTGCATAAGCACCAGTGTGAACCAGAGCACAAGAGGTTTCTCCAGTTCCATTTTCACCGCCCGCCTGGCGCCTAATGAACCACTTTGAAGCACCTGGATCCGGCTGGCTTGCCGGTTTGCCGATGAGCCGGTACCAGGTGTCTCAACGTTGAACGGGACTACAATAACAGTCCACGTCTTTTGCCCGAATGCAGCCATATGCCGAAAGGAATCCATCTGATGCCCGGCACGGTACCAACGCTTGGGCTGCCGTGATTTTGTGCTTTCTTCTTTGTTTCTAGCCTTTTGTATTCCCAACCGAAGTGTGAACCTACCATTCTTTACTGGGAAATCGCCACTCCTTAGTGGCCGCTTCCGGAGCCGAAATGCTACATAATAATAATAATAATAAAAATAATAATAAATCCTATATTGCACAGTGTTTTGTACAGTGAGATCGATGGCCCGCATAAGCGCACAAGCGCTTGTGTGCGGGACCATGGCAACCCAGCAACGCACTCAAACAGTGCATACATCTCTCTCAAACCAAAAGTAAATGATGGCAGTAACATCTTGCCTAACACAAGTTTACAGAATGTTAAAATCGTGGTGACGAGTCCGCTGGGAAAATAGATAATACAAGAGAATTGATAACGTTTATAATTCAAACCGACAACACCATTCCTTGAGTTTCTGTCTTGCTTCTTTTAAAGATGGCAAGTCGCATAAATCTTGAGGAAGTTTATTAAAGTATGTGGGAACCCTGGGGTTCCCTCTATCCCTATCTAGGCCTAGCTTCAAGTAGGCCGTGGGAGTCGTCGTCATCAATGGCGTCGGCCTCCCGGATACAAGGAACCACGAGGCCGAATTCCCCGAAGGGGCCGGCTCTCCCTTGCCCATTTTGGGTGAACGCGCCTTCGGCACACCCTAGAGAGTTATAATGGACGCGACTGCTAGCGGCCTCCCCGGGCGCGTCCATTCCCCGAGGCTACATAAGCTGGCACCGAAGGAGTGCCAGGGGCTCTGGTCGGCGGAAGCCCTGGCCCTACGGATCTCGGTTTTTCTTTGTGGGCTTCCGACTTCCCGTGATTCTGTCTAATGCGGCAGCGCGGGAAACCGACGGGGTGATACTGGCAATTGAGCCAGCGCCCAGACTTTGCATGTCTAAGAGCGAAGCGTGTTGGCATCTGAGTCAATAAACACGTCGAAAACGGACTCACTGTGTTGGTGTTGTCTCTCGTCCACCGGTGCCCCCAAAAGGCAGTCTATGGACGGACCCGGCCGTAGCCGCACAAAGAGCGGACTACGGAGTGGGTATTCACCTCAATGAGGACAATGGGGTTAATTGCAAATTCCCACAAGTAGGAGGGAACATAGTATTTTCTTAGACGTCGTCCGTAATTTGTGTACATCCTTCGACGGGCAAGTTCTCATCTAGCCGAATGGGCGTCCCGGCGTACGGAACACGGCCCGTACGTTCACTATTCCGAAACATTTTAAGCTGCACTTTACTCAGCTGCGAAGTATCCATAGCCATCCCTTAGCGAAAAACAGCATACTTCTAGTGTACTGCTGCCAAACTTTGTACTCGTACTTTCTTTGTAATAATTCTGTGTTGAATTGGTCAATAGGAACCTACTCGCGGTGTACTTGTGGCGCGCTCCAAGTGTAGTTTTAAGCCATCCTTTGGCTGTGCTCTCAGCATGTATCAAGTGATCGAGAAATTCATGCTTCGAATATACTACACATGCTTGATAAGAGTGCATACATTTATGTTATCCATAAATACAAATGAGCAGGTTAAGAAATCATACTACGCGAAAGAATAAAACCAGAAATTCCTGAATAACAAATTGATAACGATGGGACACGTTTGTGTTCTCACAATTTGTGTTACTGGAGCTTCTTATTCTTAGGCCTAGATAGTAATTCTGCACTCCCGAGAACCTCGCGAATTATCAAAAAGATACTTATACGTACGAAGTAACTGGGACACACATTTACGAGCATGCCTACACGCTGGAAGGAGGGATGGCAAAATAACACCAGAAAACCCTTTTTTTTTTTGTAAAAACAGTCGCGACAAGCCACAACAGCATACCACATCAGTTTTGATCACGCTTCGCACGAATGATCCTGGCACGCCAAATAAAACTTGGCGGCGTACTTACGATGAATCCGGGCGTCACGCAGCACAATCACAAGTCACAATTTTGGAACCAGTCAACCGGACTCGACAGCGCTTGAAACAAACAGCGGTAGGTGACACCAATGGTATTCCCGCTGATCGCGAGCAACGAACTGGACGTCAGCTTGAATCTCCCGCACATGAAGGTGAGGACGCCTGGGAGTCGTGGCACTCGGTGAAGTTCGCCGGCAGTGCGGGATGGAACGGAGCGGGTAACCAGGGTCGACGTAGCCACCAGCTCGAGACGGAGCTTGCGGCGTCCAAGATTGTGCTCCGTGAGCTGGCAGAGACACCGCTTGCGTCGGTAAAAACCCTTTCGAGTATCAGACTCCCGACCCAAACGGCCCTTCATTACCTCCAAAGCTCGATGACACGCCACCGCTCGCAAGGACAGCAACATCCCTCGTAGTCGCTGACCGTCGACTTTCATGTAGTCCCCACACAGTGCAGAATCCCTGTAAACGAGGACGCAGGTCGACTGGCCAAGCTGGTTTACGTGTGGACACCGTCTCGTCTACTACCACCGCGAAAACGCCGACAGCACGGAGGGTTCACCCATCGACTACGACAAGCTCGCAGCGATAGTGCTGCTCGAGCGGGCTCTTTCCAGTTAGGCAAATATAGGCCTACCTGGCCGGTGGCTCGCCGGGTGAGACC
Source organism: Ixodes persulcatus (assembly GCA_013358835.2). Classification (NCBI taxonomy): domain Eukaryota; kingdom Metazoa; phylum Arthropoda; class Arachnida; order Ixodida; family Ixodidae; genus Ixodes; species Ixodes persulcatus. The sequence goes on from JABSTQ010010076.1 coordinate 274,868, forward strand.
TCCTCTTTACAACTTACAACAGTCCTTACAAGAACGAAGGTAGAAGATCAAAACAATGGATGCAAGGAAGCCGTCTACGGTGCTACCAAAAAAAGCTACCCAGCATTGGTACTCACGCATGAACTACCCGTTGATAGCTCCATCAAGTTCATCCATCTAACTCTGAAATTTAGTTAAACTCGCGTTTGATGGAAATACAAACCAAGGTCAAGCAAAGACTTTCTTCCTTTTGCGTCTGGAGATTTAAAAAAAAACTGTAACACGAAGTGTTGCTGATGCCACTCTTGTATCGGCCTTAAAGAAATATTGTTATCAGAATATTGAGCAAACTTTTAACAAGCAAATTTTCCGTCTCTGTGATTCTGGCTATCCGATTAATCTCCTGGTACGGCGGCAGTCAGTTCATCGAACGATGTTTCATCGACAGGTCGTTTCATCGTCACTCGATGTTTCATCGACAGATTGTTTCATCGTCACTCGATGTTTCATGGACAAATTGTTTTATCGACAAATCGTTTCATCGACAACTCAAATTAGCTTTTTTTTTTTTTATAAGCGGCTTTAGATTGTCGACGCGAAGCGGCGTTTACGGGTGGGTCAGGTGGGTTAACCTTTTTTCAATGAGCCACCGCATGTTGCGCCGCGAAGAGGCATAAACGGGGTGGTCGGACGGGTTAGCACACACCCCACTTATACAAGCGCAACGAAATGTCCCTACAGCGTGTAATTCGCGTAACGACCCATACAACACCCGACATCCTCCGGACGTCCTAAAAAGGTACAACCATCCTCACGGTTTTCAAGACGTCCTTAGGACATCCTGAGAACATCAGTCGCTGGATCATCCTAGAAACGTCCTTTCGAGGACTTATTGAGGACGAAGGATACAAATTTAGCGGTAATATATACGTTCTCAGTTTGATTGAGTTTTTAAAGAAATTAATGAATGCAATGGCGGTAGTATACACAGCTCATGTTTACTGCTAAACTAAATTTCACATACAAATTATTACAGGTAGTTGTGTAAGTTTAGGATATCTTTTAACTATAGTTTTGATAAAAAAATTCTTTAATGAAACCAGGACGCACTACAATTATTATTAGTTTTGTATTTGCGCAGTATTTCGGAATTCAGTTTCATTGGCAACATTCAATTTAGGTGGCGCAAGCTACCGCCTACTACAAGGCGTACCGTTATTGCAATTATCCATCCATCCGAGAGACCCAAGCAAGCTAAGCCAAGCCAGAACAGAAACAGAAATAGAAATAGGCTCGAAGTTGATGATGTCTCGATAATGTGGATGCTTGGGCTAGTTGCTCGTTCATGCTTGGATGGAACAGCGCGGATACAGTCACACTCAGAGGCACACAAGAAGGAAAGAGACTCGCAGCGCTGACTATTGGGCAGGAGATTGAACTATAGGGGGCGCTTTATCGAGCTTGTTGTCCCCACAGCCCGCTGTTTACCAACACAGCATAACAAAGAAATTGAACCTCGCCGAGCATGGTCTGGGCACGAGCGCTTCGTTCTGATCAGTGCTTTGGTCGCACGAGGAGCGGCCTTCGAATCGTCATCTTCGATTTCTCGGATCAAAAACAAACAAGAAAATACGGTTTGTTGTCCCCACAGCTAAAGCGCACCGCTAGAGGCGTGACTGTTCGATCTCCTCCCCAATACTTCGTCTCACCCTAGCATGGACTAATCGCGAAGGCTGTGCTAACGCGAGCGGTCAGCCTTGACTGCCTTGACTAGAACTCTTGCTGCACGAGCGCTCGTGCAGCCGCCGCGGCTTTATTTAAAGCGACTTGCTTGCGCTTTTAGCACGCGCGCTTAACAATAGTCCATACTAAGGTGAGACGAAGTATAACAACTCAGTTCTATATTTCTGGAATCATGCTGTATTCGCAGTGACCCATCCGCCTGTAATACTAACCGCGGCCCCCTCCCCGACGTCTACACCGACATCCTGAAATAACGTTTAATTTAACTTCACATCTACAACGAACAAAAAAAAAAAAAAACGAGAATCGACGATGTCTTCCGATGATGATGATGTCTCCCGTATGCCATGGACGAAGAAGTCGGCAGAACCAGCGCTACAGATGAAGAGAAGGAAGAAGCGAGCCTTTGGTTGCTGCTAGCTAGTCGGGTGTTCCTAGCTGCACTGATGATGTCTCCCGCATAGGAGACGAAACGTCTACCTATAAATTGTTGGTATTGTTACGCAAGTCGGAGGTATTTGTTTTTAACCATGATTCCCGGCTTTTGGAACATTTTTGGATCTATATTTCTTCTTCCTCCAATCGTCATTTTCTTCGCCGTTAATGAGAACATTTTAAATTTTTAAACACCAGAAGCCAAATAGCCAATAAACATTAAAAATAAATACGAATAAATAAATAAATCACAACTACAAACAAATAAAACGAAAAAAAAATAAAAAAAAATTAAAGTTTAATTTTTTAATTATAATTTATTTTCTAAAAGAAAATCATTTTTAATTTTATTTTTTAATCTTATTAATATTTTTAGTTTTATTTATTTTAGTTGTTATATGTATATTTATTTATTATTTACTTAGTAATGTTTATTAGCTATTTGGTTTCCCGTGTTTCTCTTTCGGGTTAGTGCAATACCAGCTAGAAGACAAGGCCTGCGCATGACGTCATCGTTAGTGGATCCCCGACCCACCCCAAGCGGCCAACACCCCGAAGCTTGACGAGAGGGGGGGCCCCTCGGAGCATTCACTGGCGGCCACAGCTGTGTGCACGACTGCGGAGCGCGAGATCCTAGCAAGCTTTCAGTTCATTTGCAACGTGCACGCGAACACTCCCTCGGCCAGGAGCGCGAGCTAGCACGCGCTCCTGGCTTTAAGACGTGCATTTCTAGCGCGCGCTCTCCTTCTGCCGAAGAACGCTTCAAAGCAGCAACCTCGAGCTCTAAAAAATGGCGTCCAGTGCCAGCGTCCACCACCCAGCGAAGAGCTTTGCAGCCCTTCACACAGCAGTAAGGCATTTTCACTCATGCATTTGACACTTCACGTGAACGTCTAACTTGGCCGTATGCTATAGCAAAAGACACTAGGCGTGAGGATCTGTTTCTTTGTCTGCTACACAAACCACTTAAAGGGGCCATGAAACGAATTTTGGGTTGGGATGAATGATTTTAAATAGGGACTTTACTAATCGCATATCGTTTAGTTGGCCAAAAGAAAGAGGCTAGAAAGTTAAAAGCCAGCTTTTCGATACGAACATTTGAAAATATAGCGGACTATTTTGTACCTTCTTGCCTTCGAAAGCTCTCCGCCTTTTCACTATGATACATCCGCGGTTCCAAAAGCGCGTCACCGGCGCCAAACTGACGTCAGCAGAGCCCAGCTCACGCATTGGACACGAGAAGTGCGTCACTCGGACGTATGCGCTCGTCAACAATCAATCCGTCGACGAATATTTGGATTCGCGTTCGTGGCCAATGAGTGCCCTGACGGAACTTATTGTCACTGGGGAACGACAAGTTCTATGGTGTGCATAAAAAGCACGGTGGAACCTAGGAGTCATCGCACCGGTGCCGAAGGAATGTCACGACCACGTGATTTCACAATCCGCATTTGAGTTGAGGATTAAAGCTAAGGAGGAAGAAGTAGGAAAATCGTTTCATGACCCCTTTAAGCAGACGATAGGGTAGACGATGTCGCAGACGATGTAGGAGACGATGGTGCTCATCCGTGCTACCTAGGGGGTGCTGAGGGGATCTACTAGTTATGACGTTTAGAGGAAGAAACGCGCAGGCCTTGTCTTCTATACCTGTTTTCACCTTAAGAAAAAAGTACGTTTTGCGCATTGTTCCTACGCGGCGCGAAATAGTTCTCACGAGATTCGGTTGTCGGAGGAAAAAGCGATGCCTTTGACGTTTGGAACGTGTACGTCTTGATAAGATAACATATATCTAATCTGAAATTCACCTACATATGTCTTCATTATCCACATAAAGGGGGAAATTAGTAATGTTCCGCGAGGAGCCGGACTTGTTTTACTTCGGTTCTTAAGGTGAAAACAGGTATAGGTGGTATTGGTTAGTGACAGGCCGCGGTGAGGTTTCAGCTAAATCTCTCTCCAGAAGTGAGGAGCGCGCGCAACCTCTTTCGGAGTCGCGCGTCGGTCGCGTTCACACGAGGCATCCCTTTTCCAAAACCTGGTTTTGCGACACTACTGGGTGATTCAAGGAGAGGCCAGGCTCTTTAAATCGACCGCAAAATTCGTTTTCTTAACCTATCGCGCTACAATTTTGTGCAGCGTTGCCCACAGATGGTGCATTTTTTTTTGCAAAATTTGCAAAGAGTGAGCTCACCTGAGGAAAAAGTAAAGAAAGAAAAAGGCTTAGCTTCTAAGGAAACGCAGCGAAGCCACCGGTCTTCAAACAACACGGCGCCGTTTCGCACGGAAACAAGAGATGGCGCAAGCGGTCGCGACCCCAACTGCCGCCAACGAACGAGCATACGACGCCGAGAGCCGGCATCTTTAGCAGACAAGGAACTGAAGTTCCTTGTTGTTACCGCGCCTGTTTTTGTTTCCGCGACTGTCGCCGCCCGCGGAACGCGCGCCGCTTTTGAGTCGAAAAGGTCGTCTGCTAAAGACGCCGGCTCTCGGCGCCGCATGCTCGTTCGTTGGCGGCGTTCGCTGCGCCATCTCTTGTCTCCCGTGCGAAACGGCGCCACGTTGTTTGAAGACCGTTGGCGTTGCTGCGTTTCCATAGGAGCTAAGCCTTTTTCTTTCTTTACTTTTTCCTCAGGTAAGTTTGCTCTTTGCAAATTTTACAAAAAAAAAATGCACCATCTGTGGGCAACGCTGCACAAAGTCGTAGCGCGATAGGTTAAGAAACCGAATTTTGCGGTTGATTTAAAGAGCCTGGCCTCTCCTTGAATCACCCAGTAGATTCGACAATAAAATGCACCGTGTAACTAGACCTTTACTCACGGGTCAAGCTGACAGTCTTACGGTCTACTTCAATCCTAGATTTTTCTCTTCCTGTGCAATCAGCCGTTGTACCCACTCAAGGCCTGTTGACACATACAGCGGAGCACTAAGTTAGCGCAACGTGAGCGCTCCAAAGAGCGCTCATGTGGCGCTTCCTAGCGCGTGATTTAGGCGCTACTCAAGCGCCTTATTAGCGCTTGAGCAGCGCCTTGTTTGCGCTTCTTGCACGGCGGTTATTGCTGCGGATAAGAGCGTGCACTGTGGTTCCGGTTCCTGTGGTTGGGTGGACATCAACAGTACCATGGCGGACATGTGGGACGCTGACATAGAAACGCGACAAATGCTCTTACATGCACAATTAGTGCATATGAGTGTAGTTAACGCCCACAAAAAGCCTTATGGGTGCGCGAAATCTTCCGCCACCGAGATACCGACGGTTATCCGGAGAACCTCGTTCCCAGGCTTAGGGACCGAGACACAGAGCTCTTTCGAAGGTGATTGCATATTAACTGCGTGTCTTTGAAACCAGGGTCACGCATATCGAATAGAAAGCGATGAGGTCCTACCCAATTAATTAGTCACTCAGAGTTCATGACTCTGGATCGTCTGCCCGACGCTTTGCTTGGGGAGCGGCTCTTTTATTTCGTCTTCTTTCAATGCCAAAGGAAAAACAACAACGTGTTAGAGTTAAGAAAAAAACATTTAATCAGAAAGTGTTACAAATCGTTCCGAATCGTCCGTGCGTCCCTATTCCCCGTTCCTTCTTGCTTTTCTTTTTCTTACTCGCACTGCTAACAAGACCCACTACAAAGTTTGAATTGTCCTCAATTCAAGTCTGTACGTCACCTCAATTCGTGATACAGTCTCGGAGGCATGCTGGAGGCCTTCGTTGCTTTGGCATACGTGCTGGTGTTGCATTCTGGCTTACTGCGTCCAATTCATCTCCGTTGCGCGCTGAACCAGCTGGTTCTTCAACACCTTCGGGAAATCCCTCTGAGAAGTTGAGCGTGTTTTGCAGCGCTTCTGTTTTCCCTTGGTTTGCTAGCGCCTGTCCTATTGTAGTGTCTGATAGCTCGACTTGCTCGATATCTTTTGCGACAAATATTCGTAGCTGTTGTAAATGAGCTAGTCTTGAGTTGTATCTGCCCTTTATGGGGACGGCTCTTTTCAGCAACACAGTATTGCTGACTTTGAATTCTGCGATTTCATTCGATCCTTCAAATCAAGAGTCCAGTTTTCCACGCAGAGATGCTTTGATGCAGTATGCGAAGTCACCGACGTTAAAACAAGGTGCCCTCTTGTCGGCTTCGTACCGGGCTTTCGCCAGCGTCTGGCAGTTTTCCAAATGGAGCTTTGCAGCACATCGGTTTCTGGCAAGGTTGAGCAATCTTTCGGTTTCATGAAGTCATCATCAACGCTGCCAATGTTTAGTTCGCCTGGAAATTTGGAATCACACCCGTGCATTAGCCAGAACCGCTGTATCGTGTTGAGCTCTGTCTTGTGACATTAACGGCGGTTACTGCATCTTGCAATGCGATAAGTCAGTCGAGATGATTGTCCACAAGTTTTCGTAAGACTTGTTTGATTGTTCCCATCATTCTTTGGATAAGACCGTTTGCTTCCGGCCAATGTCGTGAAGCTGTGGTGTGTGTTTCGGTTCACAAATTCTTTTGCTTGGTCTCTGATGATTATATCCGATACTACGATTCGCGTGCTTTGTCGTCCATTGCGGAGCAGTTTTCGTACAAGGATTCTGTTGTCAGTTTCGAAGAGACTGCTCTTCGTGTTTCATAGTAGTTTATGATGTTGGCATTTCGGATCAGACGTCTGGAAACTCCTGAGGCGGGAGTCCTGACTCAGCACAATCGCCAAGCACTTCAGTGTGCATCCAGCCGCCTCGTTGGTGATGAGGCCTTCGACTGCTCTGTCCCGGCATGTCAAGTCGTGACGTCGCGTCTGCTGCTCCGTTGAGTTTTCCAGATCGGTGTACATGATTGAATTCATATTCCGCTAAATAAAGTGTCCACCTGGCGAATCGGCGGTTGATTGTACCCTGTTTCACCAGGTACGTAAGGCTCATGTCCGTGCAACCGTGAATCGTGGTCCTCGACAAACAAAAATGGCGAATTTTTCGGTGACGGTCCAGTGAAGAGCCATACATTCGAGAGTGTTTGAATTGAGCTTCGGGTCGTGCTCATTGAGACTGCGGCTTGCATACTCGATTACTCGTTCCCCCTCTTCTTGAAATTGAGCAAGCACGGTTCCGAAAGCAGTGTGACTGGCGTGGACATAAGTTATTGTTGGGCATCCGTACCTGAGGTTTGCGATTATTGGAGGACTCGTCAAAGTTCTCTTCACGTCATTGACGATCTTGTCGTGAATTTCAGTCCAGATGAAATCAGTGTCACGAGCCAGCAAGGCACGTAGAGGGGACGTGATGGCAGAGAAGCAGAGAAGAAATAGTAGAAAGTTGACTTCCCTTTTGAGAAAGTGGCAATCAGCAGGAGAGCATCTATACGGGCGAGATGAGACTGGTACATTTTCTCTTCGATCAATCGAGTGTTGAGAAGGGGGGCATAGCCCTATTTTGTTCTCGCCATCGACAAAGGCTGAGTGATAGGTCAGTAGAATGTGACGAAGCTGGTTCTGTTGATCGACCGATGCACCTTGAGTCATTTCTTCGACGGCCACTTCGATGTGCTCGAGAAGTTGGGGGTCTGGGGCACTCGCTCGCGTTTCTAGCTTCACAAATTTATCAACGTGCTTCGTTGCACACACAGGAACTGTGCCAATAAAAAGTTCGCGTTGACAGAACGATGCAATGAGTGTTTCACCCGTTATCTCACTTGATATGCTTTGGCTACAACGTTCAAGCGTGTTTCCTTGAGGCAGTTGAACTATCGTAGCGTCGTTGCTGGGGTGAAAGGTAACATCTACGTTGGCAAGTCGTCTCCAATCTGATCCAAGAAGGATGTCGACAGGGGCAGGTAGTTCCGTGACGAACACCTCGGGTAGCCAAACCCGAGTAGTGCCTACCGTGATCGTCAAAAGCTGTGACTTTCTCGGGTCTTACTCGTGTTCCAACAACGTTTATATCAGATCTATTGGAATGAACTGTGACGTTTGAGTTGAGCAGAATGGCTTCAGAGCGAACGATCGAGACGTTTGCACCCGTGTCGATTCATACTTTCACAGTTGTGTCTGAGCCAATTGTGCCATGAACAATGGGTAGTTCGTCCCCGCTTGTACGTATGAAGCAATGAACGTTTCTTGACATGGCGGTACGGCTTCGGCATTCGTCATCGTCTTGTTCTAGACGTCTTGGAAGTGACGTCGTCGGACTGTGTGCGCTGCGTCGTTTTTCTGCCCGAAGAGTGGCGGGTGTCTTTGGAATGCGACATTCTCTTGAGAAGTGTCCCGGCTTGCCACAGTTGTAGCATTTAATTGTGTTACGTTGTGTATTATCTTCGAAGCTTGCAGCTGTCCTCCGGTACACTTCTTCGTGTTCCTCGCTTGCGTAGTTGCTCTTTTTGAGTGGCAGTCGGCTATCCATGCACATTGCTCTGTCGATAAGTTCGAGCACCGACCTGCAATTGAGGGATGCCAGAGGGTTCGCCCATTTGTCGTCGGCAATGCCATGCAAGATCAATGAGATTCTCTCCTCAGGCGCTAATTCATACGGCGACTTTTGTAGCATGGTATTCTTGGCGTAAATGTATTGCACAAGAGTTTCGCTGGGCAGGAGCTTCCGTTGGGCCTGATACTCGATGAAGTCTTGCATGGTCATCTTCCTCTTGAAGCGTTCGAGGAGTGCTTGCTTCCACGTTTCCCAGTCATGGATCGATTTACCATATGCTGTCTTCCAGTCCTTAGCAGGTCCTCTGAGTCAAGTCAACGCATTCAGCATGGTTAGGGATGACGTCCAATGTACAAGAGAGGCGACGCGATCGACCTCTTCAAGCCAATGAGAAACGTTGGTGTCTATATCTCCGTTGTAAATGGGTATGGCGGATGACGTGTCAATCGTAGAGTGGACTTCGAGGGGACGTGAGTTTGTCAATACGCACTCCACGATCCGTTGTCGAGTCCCTGCGATGATAGCGAGAAGCTCGTTGACGGTGGGGATCGCAGGCTCTCGGCTGGTCGCCTCGTGGCCCATGGGAACGTTGACTGTTGCGTCCCCAAGATGTGCGACTGTGTCCGGTGTTTGCGGCACTGAACCCACGGTCGGGCGTTGTTCTTGACTTTGACGCAGCTGATTTTTGATCGTCGACATATCAGTTTGAAGCTTGTCGTAGGCGATTTGGAGCTGTTCGTAGCGCTCCGCTTGATCGTTTGTAGAGTCGGCCATGTCTTGGCTTAATTTGGCAGGCGTTCAATAAAATGCATGCTTGGGTCGTGTGCCTGAGCTAACACGTACCTGTGGTTCTTGTCGGTGTCGACTGCGCCATGTTAGAGTTAAGAAAAAAACATTTAATCAAAAAGTGTTACAAATCGTTCCGTATCGTCCGTGCTCGTGCGTCCCTATTCCCCGTTCCTTTTTCCTTTTCTTTTTCTTCCTCCTTCCCAGGCTTAGGGACCCAGACACAGAGCTCATTCGAAGGTGATTACATATTAACTGCGTGTCTTTGAAACCAGGGTCACGCATATCGAATAGAAAGCGATGAGGTCCTACCCAATCAATTAGTCGCTCAGAGTTCATGACTCTGGATCGTCTGCCCGACCCTTTGCTTGGGGAGCGGCTCTTTTACTTCCTCTTCTTTCAATGCCAAAGGAAAAACAACAACAACGGAATCGCCGTGCACGCGCTGTTCCGCAGCAGCAAGCACGGCACAAGGAGCGTGAGAGCGCTTACACTGCGCTACTCAAGCGCTAACCGAGCGCCCACTGAAGCGCTTCTGGAGCGCTAACTGAGCACCTACTGGAGCGCTTTTGATGCGCTAACCGAGCGCTACGTCACGCGCAAGTCGGTGCCACATGAGCGCAGATCCCAGCGCTCATGAAGCGCTAAGTGAGCGCTCCGCTGTATGTGTGAACCGGCCTTTAGAGGTGAGCGCGTGTGAGACCTATATATATGGAAAATAAAGGCCGGTTCCCACATGCAGCGAAGCGCTAATGTAGCGCTTCTCACGTGCCGTCAGCTACTTACCGTCTGCCATGAGCAACATTTTTGACGGTGCGATACAATGCTGGTGAACGCTCCCGTCAGCGCGCGCTTAGCGCGAGGTCAGCGCTATGCTTGTAGCGCTCCGCTACATGTGTGAACAGGCCTTAATGTGGACAACAATGACGACCCTTTCGCTCGAGTGCTGTCGACAAAGCAGACGGTTTAACACTGACCCCGAGTCTAAACAAATGGCGACCGCCTGTGACAAGAAGCAAAGAGTTGTGGCCGTGCCAGAGACTTCGTCGCTGCCTGGCCTTATTTAGGGGACAAAAATACCCCCCTCTGAGAAAAGCTACAGCAGAAGTCGATCGTGACAAGAAAATGAAATAGTCGTGTTATGTACCGTATTTATTCGAGTAATAGCCGCACTTTTATGAAGAAAACCTGAGGGTTCACTTTTCCGCGGAGCATGCAGATTGCCAATGATCGCGATCGACAGCATGATTCCAGCTGTTTACAGGACAGAGATAATGTCTTCGTGCGAAGATACCATCTGTGAGGATTGCATTTGTATGGAAAATCGTGTTCTCTATCTGATTATTCGCTATGTTATTTATGTGAAACGCAATGATTGGCTGTATATGTGTTCTGTGAGAAAGTAGACGCAAGGGCCTTGTTCATGAATAGTGCGGCTATTACTCGAGTAAATACGGTACTGACTTTAGTGCCCAGCAAGTACGGTCATAACGAGGGAATGTCCCGCCACCAAGCGCCGGTCCACTGGGGGATGACTTAGCACCCATCGTCAGTTGTCAGCATTGTTATCCGAGGCAGAGGCGCAACTCATAGGGATTCGCATCATTCGCGCCTAGAAGGCACCTAGTTTACTTTTGCATACTCGTCCCTTCAGCAAATGTTCAAATACCGTTTGAGATTGAGGAGATATAATTAAGTGTTGATAAGCATCACGTGGCCACAAGAAAAAATAAGAGGGCCGAAATCGCAGCTGCCGCCACGCTGTTTCTAAAATATTGCGTCATCATTTCGCGCAGCGGTTATATATAACAAAGCATGGCGAATGCAGACTCTCAGCCCCTTCCACGTGGGGAGCATTCCCGAAACCCCTCTTCTCCCTAATGCAGGCAGATCATGTCAGTTAGCCTGTGCATGAAGAACGGCGGCCACGCATGATTGGCTGCTTAGAAAGAGCGACGGCGTGATTTAACACCCCGAGGTGCGGTGGGGGACAACGAAGCTATAGGGCTTACCTGGGCCGCCGGCAGGGCGCCGCGATGCGGCGTGTACGGGCGGGTCAAATTGGGTTCATGTTTTGTAATGAGCCGTCCGCTGACTGCTGCCGCGAGATGGCGTGAACGGGGGGGGGGGGGGGGGGGGGTGAGGAGGGGTTGGCGGAGGGTGAGGGGGGTGGACTAACAAGCGCCCCAGTTATACACCCGCTTTCGCTCACTGCACGGCGCCGAAATTGGCAAAGGGGTACGTCGCCGGCGATCTTCGGTTGCTAGATGTTACGCCACGGCGTTTCTTCCTAAAGGCTAGAACCAACCAGTGCTGCGCGGCCTCCGTTACTACGCGTCCTATCGCCAAGCTTCACGAAATACGCACCTCGTTGCCATCTGTCGGCGCTTGCAGAAGCTGTTTCCTAGACAGTTTCCACAGCCGGTGGGGCTATGGCGCCATCCCGTGGCGACGTTGCGAACTGTACATACGTGTGCTCCAAACCAGTCCAAGTCTGCGCATGTACCAGGGCACAGATGCTAATGCATTAAAAATACAACTAATAGAAAAAAGAAATCAACCTTAGCGGAAAAAGGAAGCTACCTGTCATTTCCATTTGACCCGTCAACCAACCAAACAGGCACACTCGAGCACGGTGGACTGAAATCCCTTTATCCGTCGTTCATGAGCTTAACTCCTCTCGGAGCGAAGAGGTCAGCAACAAGACGGACTGCCCACAGAAAAAAATAAAGTCGAAAACACCAACAAAAATCTAATAACAGAGAGACAAAAGAGCTAACCAGCAGGAAAGACGCCGCCAGGAAGAAGCCAGGAAGTGTAGTTGAACGTGAGCTACCGAAGGGGACTCTCTAATTCCGTTAGGATGCCACGCATTCTCCGAAGGATCAGCGGGCACGTGGAGATCTGAAGCACTCCCCATCAACCTCTTCCGAACCTACAAGAAGCAACGAGGATCTTGCCAAGGTGCCCGCACACACTCGCATCGGCCGGCCGGTTCGGTATCTCTCGCCGCATGCCCCGCACGGAATGCGCCGCCCCCGCCGCGAGGGAGAGCTGCCGCAGTGTGCATGTCGATCAGAGAAGCGCGCACGCCGCTGGAGGTAGCCCCACCAAACTCGATTAGGCACATTGAGCAGGGGCCTCAGAAGACATGCTTCGGAGTATCGAAAGAAAAAAAGAGAGAAACCGTTTGACTTGGGAGCAATCATTTCTTGCCGAGCTTCCGAGCCAGAAATGGTGGACGGAGAGGGACTTTGAGCCCTTCCAGCTTTCCTCGCCCTCGCAAGACAAACAAGATGCACCAAGGAAAGAAGAAAAACAAGTAAAGGTAAAAGCAATAAAAGAACCCTCGAATATGTTGATGTAGCTCTCTCCGTGGCAACGGAATACGGGGATAGACATATTCGGGGCGTTCAGAGGCGAAGTAGACTATTGAGCTCTGGGAAAATGCTCGCTAGTAAATACAGAGGAACAGCTATAAGAGTGCGATGAGGGTAGGTTTAAGAGTGCTATGGGGATAGGTTTTAAAAAGGAAACGCGAGTAAAACGTCGACAGAAGGCTATTTTAAAGAGAATCGACACAGGGAAGTAGACACAGGTCTTCTTTCGCTCGGTTATTCCAAGGATAAAAGCATGTTGTGATATGTATATTTGGTGGTGCTGAGTCGTGCCTAATTAGAGAGCAAAATTCCACTTACACAGTACCGTTTGACAACATTGCGCAGATACACATCGAATTTAACGTCGAGTTCCGACCGCGTTTCTTCGGGGTGCTTCGTATGAACCAGGGTTGTAAAAGTTACTTCAGAAATGTACCTAAGATACAGTTACAGTTACTCATACGAAAATGTACTTAGGTTCGCATCTAGCTACTCGCTTAAAAATGTACCTAGGTACATGTACAGTTACTTCAAAGGTACATTTTATTTTCACGTCAAGTATTTTTCTCAAGTTTGTCACATTATTATTGGAAGTAAATCCTTTGTATACTGGGATGTACACAAAAACAAGTTTGATAAACGTGCTTTATTCGTGTCAATGCGAGAAATAAGGCAAAACGCTCTTACCAGAGCATTCGAAGACTTTGTCTTTTTCACTTGAGTGCTCGATTTGACCTCAGAATCAGGACTTCTTCGAAATGTTCATCCGACATCTTAGATCGCAGTTTGGTAGCAATTGTTCCTCCTATGCTAAAAACGCGCTCCACCGCCGCACTGCTTGGAAGCCCTGTGTTGAATTTTAAGAACACGCTTTTCAGACGCGGCATGTGCTTGAGACAGTCCAGACTTCTTGTCGGAGCAAGTTTGGTGTACTGTACAAACTCCTTCCCATGAAGCAGATGAGGACGATGTTTCGAAGTTAAAGAAGTGCTCACAGTCTTCTTCATCCTCACCACTTTGTTCGCCTTACGACGCTTTTTCTATAGTTGATGTTCGCATAAGTTCGTTCTTTAGATAATCCCAGGCCCGCTTCCGTTCTACATCGTTGTCTATCCATGCAACCTTAAATTTTGGATGGCATACGGCAGATATTATCAAATGTTTTTCTTCCTCCATACCTGCAAACCTCTTATTGATCGCCGCGATTAAGCTCTCGACCACCGGGTGGCAGTACCTCAAGTTATCCGTCAGCAACGTGGACATTTTTTTGCGAAGTGAAGCCACTGTAGGCAGGAAATATGCCATGAACATGCTGTTTTCGCGCTGGAGAAGAGTTATAGCCTGTGCGAGAGGTGTAAACACCTGAACATACTCATCAATAAAGTCAATGTCTGACTTCGTGAATCGCGGAATTTTAAAATTCTCACATCTTCCTTCAACTTTCCCTCACTGTGAACAAGCATTCCGTGAAGCGATTTGAGGCAATCGTATGAAGAGTTCCACCACGTGAGGACAGGCGTGGGCAAATATCCTTCACAGCTTGAAGAGATGGCGTCAGCAACCACATTAGACCTCGCTTGCTTCTTCTATAATGCCGAGCACTTGCTGAAAGTCTGCCTTATTTGCTTCTTCAGCTGCGGCGACGATTCTTCAGCGTTCTCCACGTCCTGCAGAATTAGAAGTAACATCAACCGATTGCCGCTGTAAGAGTTTGCCTATTTACCTTCGTTGCGATCAGATTCAGCATATGGCACACACAGCGCTGGTGGTGAGGAAGTGAGTAGACCCCATCAGATTGGTCACGAGCTTCGAGGACGTTACAGATTAGAACAGGTGCACAGATTTCCTCCTCTATCTCACTCTCCGATGATGTGTCTGTGTAGTCTTCATACTGCCGCCCAAAATGGCTGTATGAAATAAAAAATAAACATCTATTCTGGCGAAATTGTTCGAATTTTCTAGTAAGAAATATCAAAGATTTCATTTTCACCTGAAAGCCTTGATGAAATTGGAGCCGCTGTCCGTTGTGGTACAGGTTAGTTTGTCGAGGATATCGTACTCTGTACATGGTTAAAATTCGCGCACAAAAAGACAAGGACAAACAAGGAAGGAACACAGAACACTGACAGGCGCGCACTCACAACTCTGTAATATTAATTGAAGAGAAGAAAGATGAAGCACGATTTTTACAGGGGAGAACGGCACCAGGGGTTGAACAGTTCAGTCACCGTCAAATGTTCGCAAGAAGGCAACTTCTTTTTCGCTTAAAGCTACCGACGGCTGACTAACGCAGCGATCGACCAGGCTCAAGAGGGTGAACGCCTCGAGCACCTCGCGCGTTTGTTTTTCTTTAAAGCGAAGGTACTCTGTGTATACGCCTTCTAACGTAGATGCAAGAACATCGAATGTGTGCCTTCCTTGAATGCGACGACAGCCCAGCACAAAAGAACACCTTTCCAGCGTGTCTGGGTCGATCCCATGTGCTGTCACCCCAAGGTAACTCCTTGAGACACCAAATAAATTATGGCACTGAGAATACCGCATCATGAAAAGAAACCACGACAGTTACCTCTTATGAAGTGATCAGCAGTCCGCAGTAGAAGAAACATACTGAAGATCGCCAAGCTTTTTTCTTATCACTTCCTTCGTCTCAGCCGCATCCTTACTGATTTCGCTCATCAACTTGGGTCGACTCATCACGTGACGGCCAGGGAAGCCGCACTGCATCAGATGCCTGAAACTTCTCTGTTCCACGAAGGAGAACGGCAGGTTGGCATTTACAACCAGTTCCTGAACCATTTTGTCTAATGCATCTGAAAACCAAATATCAGTTCATTCAATAAATGCAGGGCTGCTCTTCGGTAGCAGTACGAATGTATCTTAGAACGTACTGTAGACAACTTTCCGTCTGTCAACACTGAATTATGTTAAAGAACTCCGGCACGTAGCCAGGATCTCGTTGCGGGCGGGAGGGCGGGTGGGGTAGGGGGGGGGGGGGGCGACTATGACAAGATGCTATAGGTGGGGGAGGGAGAAAGGAGGTCCCAGCAAAACAAGATTTGAGGGGGAGGGCGACCCCCTGGCTACGCCTGAAGAAACTCCGTCCTGTAATCTAAAACACCCCCTACAAATACTACTTCCAGAGTCACAGTTATAATTACGTGCGGAAAATAGTATTGGGAGACCTTAGATATGTAAAGGTTCATTTCACATATTTAAGCAAAACAAAACTGGCAGGCTTCGTTGTCAAAACTTAATGCAGCAGTAGAAGGATACGAACATCAAGGGCAGATAATCTAAGTACTCGTACTCTGGCCGAACGGGGACTTCGAGCTCCTGATGTAGTCTGCCACTGATGGCTGGACTGCTGCTATTCTATGTTGTGGAGGCCCTGTGCTACATTCGGGTCTTTCCTTGGGTGCCGCGGCTTTCCGTTTTACCCCGGCGACATTCGCCTTGCTCTTGTCGACACTCTTTAGTGGTTCCTTGTGAGACCTCTGGAATAAGCAAAACACGACTAGTTAATACTTATTGCACTGTATCAGAACAGCTCAGCGGCGCAGGACACTAGTCCAACTAGGTTTCAGCATTAGCACTTGAGACGAAAACGATATTTCTGCCAGACGCCAAAGATGGTCAACAGCGGCGGAAAATTCCGGACGTGCGGGCATTAAAAAGGGAAAAAGTGGTTGCTTTCAGTAAAACTAAAATGAAGACGATATCTAATTGACCAATGACAAGGCAGCTTACAAATAATTGTTGTGGGTCGGGCTACAGGCTACAAACAACCTATTCGCTAAAACGTCATACGTGAAAACGTCCATTCGCTCAAGGGATTCCTATTCGCTAAAGTGTCATTCGCTAAAACGTCATTCGCTCATATAATATGGACCACTTACCGTCAGATGCTTTCTGACATTAGACGTGCTAGTGACGGACGCTGAGATGATCTTGAGTTTCGGGGCGCACTTCAGACACCTAACATTAGTGTTCCCATTCTCTTTCGTTTTTACGAGTTTAAAATAATCCCTATAAAAGGGCCATGGTACGTCTGATTCGCCTTCTTTTACGCTACTCACGATGGCCGTCTCATTGATGATCGAAGACATGACGATGAAGGCAAATTGCGTCTGCAAGTCAACCAGGCAACCAAAGATAATGGGGCTGACTCAACCGACTCAACACTCGACCAGAGAAGGCAGCACGCCACGTAGCCACGTGGCCACGTATCCTTCGTTTGTTGTTTCCGAGAGACCTCTGTTTTTCTTTTTCCTTCTGCTCTTCTTCGCCACGGCGGCACGCTTAGCTTAGAGCCCAAGTTGCCCGGGCGCCCGGGCCCGGATACTGGCGCACGAGAGTCCCGACAGGCCGTAGCCAGTCGGCGAGAAACAGCCACCAGTGGAGCCTCCAACTCGGTAGAAGTTGGCAAATGGCGAAACAGAAGGGCCCGGGGAGCCAATAAGGTCACTGGAGCGAGGCACGTGACGGCGCTGCACAGATGTCCACATCGGAGTTGAGTCCTCACGTGCCTTACTCTCACGCTCCAATTGGCTCACCGAGGACACAACTTCCACTGTTTACGACGTCCCGCTCAAACTCGCTTGTTGACATGGCTTGCCCTTCAGCTCCAGCACTGGCATCGAAGCCATCGGCGGGCCCAGAAGACGTCGGCCGCATGAAGAAACGAAGACTCGAGTGCACACGCACCTAACCTTCGCAACTCAACGACGAGCGAAAGTCTTCAAGCTTTCACGTTTTTTTCTTTCGTTTTTAGGAAGGAAGAGAATATTTTAACGCGAGCGCGTTTAGGAGCTCGTGTCACAGAAAATCCGTCGGATGTCGGTGGCGTCGGTGGCGTGACGGGAAATTCCTGAATGGTCAATAGGGTCGTGACGTCACAGTCACATGACTTCGCGCGGGAATTTCAAACAACCCACAACGCTCATGTGAAACGTGACGTCACGCGTGGAATGAAGGTGGTTAAACACATACGAATTAATGGTCGCCGCATGTTTCAAAGGATCCCACTTGATAAACTAATTCATTTGCCTTAAAGAAAAATTTAAAGAATTTACGCAGGATCGCACCCACGACCCTTCGGTTGCGAGCCAGACTAGGCAACGGAGGGCTTGGGAATGGCACTGCGATCCTGCCGTCATTAGAGTGCCTCGATGTCTGTCTGTGTCAGGGTAAAGGCATTATCGCATCGAGTGTTGTTAGCGCGTGGCGAGCAAACACATAAATAAACCTTGCGGGGTAAAATGGCATCAAAGCACTGGCAAAAGCTCCTCGATTGCGCCAGGAGTGTTGTATCATAAGAACTAGGTCGTTGTGTGACTCAAGAGCATGAGAAGCGATTGAGAAGGCCATGCGAACGGGGACCGATAACCCTATCTCATTCAGGTTAATTGTCCTCCCAGTTTTTTTTCTTCACAAACATTTTCAGTTTTTTAAAGTGCAAAATTTGAGTTCGATTTATTGCGTGGAAACACTCCGTGATATTAAATTGCTTTACGACTGTAATTATAATTTATTTTCAGTCATATGTTATATTGTATTTTCTACGATTTTGACGAAGTGAATAGAAAAGTACCTGTAAAAAGTAACTTCACTTAGTTACAAGTTACTGGAAAATGTACCTAAGATACAGATACAGATACTGAGAAATGTAAGTACCTAGGTTCGTACCTCAGGTACAACAAAAGTACCTAGATACCGATTTACAGTTACTTGTACCTAGGTACTTTACAAGCCCTGGTATGAACACTAGGAATAGCCAGTTCGAGGCATGGCACGCGACACGAAACACGGATATCCCGGCGCTAACTCGCAGTTTCATCTCAGCACAACGTAGTGAAACGCTGAAGCGTAAATGGGCCTGAACTGTGTAGTGTCAAAATCATGACTCCTGAAGGCGTATTTTTTTACAGCGAAACTGTTTATGGCTAGGGTTCCGTGGATTTTTCATGTGCGTCAACAAAAGCTCCCCGCTCGCAACGCCGCACGTGCCGCCCCATATAAAAATGGTCTATGGTCGTCTATGGAAATTTCTATGGCAGGCTGTCACCCGCTATGGCCTTCTATGGACAGCCATAGAAATCCATAAATACAGCTAAGCCAGCTATAGAAAAATCTATGGCCCTGTGTCTAAACACTGGGAACCGAAACATTTTCTTTATCCGCCTATAGAAAATACTATAGCCACGAGTCTAAAGACTGGGAATTAATAAATTGTCTTTACCCGCTTATAGAAAATTCTATTTCCCTGTGTCTAAAGACTGGGAAGCAATAAATCTTCTTTACCAGCCCATAGAAAATTTTATGGGCCCGAGTCTAAAGACTGGGAACCAATGAATTGTCTTTACCCGTCTATAAAAAGTTTATGGCCCCGAGTCTAAACATTTCTCCTCCATGATCGCGGCGGCAGCGGCGGTCTACTAAACGATCTACTAAAACTCTCAACACGAGCTTTTGAACTTTCTGACTTGTGCAACTTGATGTTTTCAAGCGGTTGCATTATATCACAAAAGACAGTCTCATTTTAGTCGTCTGCTGTGATACCAAAGTCATAGTTCGTGGGTCCTTATAACTCCCGGCACCTACTTTTTATAGGAAAAACGCTCCAAATTAGAAAATTAAGACAATATTAAATTTCTGTAATACCGGTGACAAAGCAAGACCCAAGATATGTTCTCTGCTGTTGCAACGAGTCTTGAAAAGCAGTAATATCGTTTTAGAGCGCAGCTTTTAGGCGCCCGTTTACGGCTTGAGCGGCGTTGGCGTCGCCGTCGGCGTAACCATAAGGTCACGTGACCCCCCGAGGTCACGTGACCCCCGAGGCCACGTGACCCCCCGAGTTCACTGACCCCGCAGGCCACGTGACCCCCCAGGTCACGTGACACCCAGGTCACGTGACCTCCCTCCGAGGTCACGTGACCCCCGAGGTCACGTGGCCCCCCAGGTCACGTGCCCCCTGGTCACGTGAACCCCCCCCCCGAGATCACGTGACCCCCCCCCCCCGCGGTGCCTTCCCCTCCTCCTCAAGAGCTGCGCTCTAATTCGGCGTTACAGGGAGTTGTAAACGGCTTTTATTTTTTTTAAATCCATTGAAATACTTGTAGCAACAATTAAAATTAAATATTACCCCACCAAAACAGAAAATAGATTACACTGCAATCAAGCAATGGCTTGATTGCAGTTGTAGTGAACGGCTATACCGAAGCGGACGAAGAAGAAGAGATCTCGAGAGAGAAGATTCGAGGAACCGATCTCGTCGGGGCTGGTGGTTCTAACTGAGAGTATTTTAAAATAACGTATTAAATATTTATGTACACAGTGTACACATGTATTCATTCGGCACGACGGTGTCAAAGCGCCTCTCCAACCTCCTTACGATGGCCCTTTTACGGTGGTTTGTCGTGACACCAAAACGTTCACTGTGCTAATCAAAAACAAAGAATGGGTTGTGTCCATCGACCGGGTCAAGCCCGCCCACTTGAACTCCAACAGTGCAACCTCTGCCATCTGACTCATAAAACCTCAAGTGGAAGAAACAACATTTATTTTACGCAAACCACTAACAACCCCACCCCGCTTGAATCGTCTAAAAAAAAAAGACGACCGCTTGGTCGCTGCGCTTCCTCGCTAGGGGGGAATATTGTAGTGAACGGCTAGACCGAAGCGGACGAAGAAGAGGAGATCTCGAGACAGAAGATTCGAGGAACCGATCTCGTCGGGGATGGTGGTTCTAAGTTCTAACTGAGTGTATTTTAAAAGAACGTATTAAATATTTATGTAGCCTCAACGCTACACAGTGTTCACCACCAGTATACTGCATTTCAACACTTCATTGTCAACATGATTCATCAATCTTATTAAAATATAATTAATAAATTTTAGTTAATTAGCCTGATGATCTACATTTGCTTTTTTCAGGGTGTTGAATTAAGAGACAATCCAAATAATGTATTAAGTACGAGTAATATTTGCTCTGCCTCTCAGTGTTTATGCGACAAATGATGGCAGTCACCGGCAAAGTCGGATTCATAAATAAGACTGCCTTAGATAGCGCTAGTGCGAACTTAGCGTATGCAGAGAGGGATGAGGGTCCGGTGTAGCTGCGTTGTTGCTGTTGTGAGGGGAAGTGTTCTGCTTGTGTTCTGTGTATTCTGTGTGTTCAGAGATGTATGTAGATCTACCATGTAGCGTTCAAAAGTCAGGGGAACTTGAAGTAAACATATTTTTAGAACGTGCTGGCTAAAAAGAGCCATAGGGTAAGCCATATAGAAGTCTTTAGCCAGCCATCAGAAAAGCTAAAGAGCGCTATGGCTGGACAGTGATAGGGTTATAGACAAAGCTAAAAAGGCCCATAAAGGCGACCATAAAATATGCTAAAGACAGCCATAGAAAATTCTTTAGCTAATTGGGCCAAATAGCTAAAGCCGACCATACAAAGAATTTTCTATAGCCGTCCATAGGACATTTTTTGTATGGGGCACGCGCACGCCTTCCCCGTATAAAAGATTCGAAGTAAATAACCAAAATAAAGCCTGGACGAAAGCGCGTGCAAGATGCCGTTTTTTTTAGGCTTTTGCTTTAGAACAGTTACTGCTGCATACGCCGGCACGTGCGGCGCGTGGAACACTATTCCCAGCATTCTCCTTGATTCTTGAGTAATTTAGCACTAGGTCTATTCAATAGATTAGTTATCAATATAGGCACCATTTTCAAGATCAGTAAACTCTAAGGTAGATAATAAAGGTTTCTGAAAGATTTGCCACTGTGCGACCCGCGTCGACCATGTCTATACGGTCGCAGCGCCCCCTCTTTGTCGTCGTTCCAAGCGCTTGTGTGCCTAGTTATTTTCCTTCCGCTTTTCCGTGGTGGCGGTCCCTTTGCGCATGTCCACTTTCCGCCGGGTGGCTGTCCCGTCGCATGTGTCTAGTTTCCTCCGGCTCCTCAGGGCGGTGATAGTCGTCTGCGCGAAATAATGACCACCGATCACGACAACAATAAATGCGTGTGCGTACCTTCCGTCACGATGACCCCCGATCAAAACAATAAATGTGTTCCTACCTTTGTTCAAAATTCTGTGTCAACTCTGTGTCGTGTGCCCAACAGCTTCGCTGGTCATCCACGTTCACAGAGTGGAACGCTTCATGATTTTTCTTCGGAATTATTTTCCTCAGTCACTGACAAGATGATAGATATAGATAGATATCACTTTGTACGTTTAAGTACAGGCCAAAAAGACGACGTTGCACCCGTACACATGTGCCTATATGGCCGGCTGACAGGATGAGGACCGCGGGGAGGAGTTGGCCCCTTTCCAGCGCGAGCTCTTTGCCTTCGGTAAAACTTCGGCGTCTCGTAAGCTTTGAACGTGTACGTGGATCCAAAGCACGACGAAAGGCAGGGAGCGCGTGCTGAAGGCGTCCGAAAGAGCCGCCCTGTCCTTCTATTCCTATCAGTGGCCATTTCAATGTTTGCAGGTCCGCGGCCACGGTGTAAGATAATACTCTTCAGGTGAGGACAGCGCGCTCCTCGCTCAGTGCCGATAAAGTTCGCTTTTCACTTTCTCTCTTTCTCTCTCTCACTATGGTTTCAAGCGGCGCCGGCAGTTGACTCATCGACCCGTGGGCACCAGAGCCGTTTATACTGAGAGAGTTTGGTCAATGGGCGGAGGTTGTTGGCCGCTAGAACAAGCGGATTTCACGGTAACACAATATGGCGTTACTTCTTTGTCTTGTTCATTCCTGAGAAATCGCGTAGAGTTCCTATGAGTCAGAGCCACAATATGGCGGACGGAAGTAGTCATCCCCCGGTTGTCAGACTACACTGCTGTGGTTGTCAGGCTGTCAAAATCTCCTTAAGAAGGCCAAACTCTCTCAGTATAGGAGGTATTCACTGGCCGCCATATTTGAGGTCACTGTTTAGAGCGCATGCTCAGAACGAGCTCGCATTAATAGGCTGCCAAGACCGGCAATCTTGGTGGTGCGGAATGCACGTGGCGAAAGAACTGTGGAAGCTCGCGTTCAGCACGCGCTCCGCAGCCGAGCACACAGCTATGGCCGCCAGTGAATACTCCCTATAAACGGCTCTGGTGTGCACGGCAAAGACGGCTCGTGCCGCCTCGTGCTCCACACGCGCAGAGCTCCAGCGACGTCGTCGCTCGTGCAGAAAGACCACGGTGTACCGGGGTGTCATGGCAACGAGATAATGTTTTAGATGCGGAGCATCTCTTGCTCGGGTCTATGTCCCGCGGCGTCGGCGTCGTAGTCCGCACTCACTCTACGCATGCGCAACTCTCCTCCTCTAGTCTCCTCTCCTTCAAGTGTGAGCGGTAGCGCGCTGCGCGCGTTCCCCATCACGTGACCGGGGCGGGGTCTGAGGCGAAACCGTGTTTCCCCGGAGGAGGGAAAGGAGGAAAGTTTTCGGCGCGCGGGTCGCAGCGCCAGGCCAGGCCTTTCTAGTGGGGTGAGCTTTCCCCGCAACTCCGCGGCTGTCGTCTGCTAGCATTTCCCGACCGCTCGCGTCCGTTGCAGCCTAGATCTCGCCGGCCAGCCCGGTCTCGACGAGGAAACCTGCAAGCGTTGTTAGGGCATTTTGCGCCGACTTACCGTGCGGTCTGATTAGACTTTCAAAGTTACTCGTGCTACATCAGTTCACCGCTGTTGACTCCACTTCACTCCGTTCTTCCGATGAAGCGTGATGGAAGCAACAGTCCCGTCAGTTAGTGGGTTGGCGCAAGCAAGCGTCAGCACCACCCCGATGCTCCGCATCACCCCATGGTTCCCCTCGGGAAGATGGTGTAATTTTTTTCGCTCTCACACAGTTTCGCCGTTTGGCCGCCGGTGACACTGTGAGCCCCGGGCACGGTGGCCGCGGAATAATGCAGCCTTTCGGATGCCCGTCGAACGAACACTATCCGATTCCTCGCGCCGCGCGTTCAGCCCCGCCGTGTCCTCCCCTAAAGAGTGTATCTTACACCGTGTCCGCGGCCCAACGTGTGCTCTCCAATGTTCAGCACGCTCATGTGCTGAACATTGGACTGCCGCACCCATCGCCCGTCCGAGCGATGGGCGATGGGTGCGGCAGCAGCGACCTCGTGACTTACAGGTATCTTCAGCTCCTATCGCGTAATCTGCCCATTTTTTGGCGCTCGCCAAGCCTAGCCCCTCGGGTGTAGGTTTCACGGAGCTGCAAGGCTGCGCCCTCGCAGTCACCGAATTTGAGCTGTCGAAGTTCTTTGGTTTAGCCCGTGGCAAAGTAAACGCATACTTGGGAGCTGCGATGCATTCCCGCACCCATTGAAGGAACGTTTCATAGATATTTTCGGTTGATCAAGGAGCTTAGAACACATGCGCGAGATGTGGGGACTTGAATATGTAAGGATGACGTACACCTTCACAAAACATTCCATCTTCAACAAAAAAAAAACAAAAAAAAAAACGGCTTATCAAGCTCAAACCTGCCTCAAATTGGGATCGATAGAAAAGAAAACGATGTACCAGGCGCGGGCATCTTGTAGAAGGTCTCTGTTTTCTAGCAGCGAGCACAAATTATTGGAAAACTTTAGCAGACTATGTTTTCAGGCCACGCTATATTTAGCGGGAGCTCGCGCGGCCACTTCAATGCGTTTCCTGAAGCGCGCGCCTAAAGTGGTAGCGGGCCTTTGAAAACGATTTACTAAAATGCCTTGTTGTGTGCCTAACTCGCAGAACATGATGGCCAGCAAAATGTATGAAATTCATATTTACACATTTTCAACCACCACCTGAGGTGAGAGGGCATCAAGGGTGGATGTAAATACTAGAAAGTTTTAGTGGGTCGCTTTTAGCCACTTCGATAACCGTACGGTCCGTACCCCAGAACGAAATGTAAGCTAGACTCGCTGTTTACATTCTTTATGAAGTGCGGCTATGGAGCGGAAAATACAATATTAAACCCCTTTTTGGCGAGTTTAGCGTGTCGTGTTATGGTTCAACGTTGCTTGTATTGGTACCATAGCACGGGCCGCCACTTCGAAGTATTTCTGGTGTCTCAAAGAAACTAAAGCAAAAGCAGACAATTTTTTTAACGTGACACAGAATTGTATTTACCATTGTAAAAAAACTTTTAGGTACTCTACGCCAAGCAGTTAGCACAAACAAACTATTGCCGGTGTTTAGATAGATAGAACTGAAATAGAACTGAAA
This sequence comes from Ixodes persulcatus, assembly GCA_013358835.2. Lineage (NCBI taxonomy): Eukaryota > Metazoa > Arthropoda > Arachnida > Ixodida > Ixodidae > Ixodes > Ixodes persulcatus. Next base: position 299,782 of record JABSTQ010010076.1, read on the forward strand.
AAGCATACGAGTGTAACCGTAGCAATCTCCGACCAAGCCAGAACCTCACTTTTTTTTAAACCACGGAGATGACTGCTTTTAACGGCTTGATGAAGCAAGCCAAAGCCGCTAATAAGTGTGACTCGTTGTCAGCTGTGATAATCAAGGCGCTGCGACGATTTCTTGAAACCTTTCATCTATTAAAACAAATTGTGTAATAAATCCATTGCCATATTATGCTTGCGCTGATCTTGTAGCGGTATGCGTACATAACGCGGCACTGTTAGCCCGAACGCGACATCGGTGCTTTTTACTATTTCTGCCCAGCAACATGCATTGTCTAGCACTGAGCTCTGCCACTTAGGTTGGATAGTTGCATTAACAGTTTTCTAAACATCATTCCCTTCTAAGAAAACAAAATTAGAAAGACCGGCGATTAACAGTTTAGGTATACTGTGTGGCAGTATACCTAAACTGTGTTTGCAATGACAAATTACAAACGCTTTTCACGTTTAAACAAAATCGGCTACATTTTTTTTCATTTTTAATGCCTCAAAAATACTTTAAAGTGGCAGTACGCGCTATAGCACTGATTTAAGCAACGTTAAACTATAACATGACACGCTTCGATAGTCGCACTCGATAAAGAATGCTCACAGAAAGGTTATAGCTTATATACTGTTGAAGGGTACGGTTATCCAAGAGCTAAAAACGATCCACTAAAACGTTTTAGTATCGACACACACCATTGCTGCCTTCTCACCTCATGTGGTTGTTGGGATGGGTAAATATAAATGTAATCTACATTCGTTGGCCATCATATAGTGTGAGTTACGCACACAATAATTTGTGCTCGCTGCTAAAAAACAGAGACCTTCTACAAGACGCCCGCGCCTGGTACATCGTTTTCTTTTCCATCGATCCCAATTTGAGGCAGGTTTGAGCGTAATAAGCCGTTTTTTTGAAGATGAAAATGTTTTGTGAAGATGTAAGTCCATCCTTACGTAATCAAGTCACCACATCTCGCGCATGTGTTTTGAGCTCCTTGATCAACCGAGAATATCTATGAAACGTTCCTTCAATGGGTGCGGGGATGCATCGCAGCTCCCAAGTATGCGTTTACTTTGCCACGGGCTAAACCAAAGAACTTCAACAGCTCAAATTCGGTGATTGCGAGGGCGCAGCCTTGCAGCTCCGTAAAACCTATAACGAATTCGCGTGGTTCTTTCTGCGCGCTCTCGACCGCTCTATCCAGAGCGCACGAAATCGGGTGGTGGAAAGAGAGTGCTGTGGCCTGATCGGGTGGTTCATTCCGAGGGCGCCTCTCCCTCTCAGAGCGCTCCCTGGCACTCCGTCTGTAGCCGTCGGAGTGCGGAGCGGCGCAGGCGTCACGCGGTACTTGGATGGGGATCACGTGGTTTTATTGACGATGGCCGGCAGTGGTCTGCGGTGGTGTGTGGGGTCCGGCATGACGGCGATTGATATGTGGTTTTACAAAGTGCTTGTGCATTCCACGGTGCGAGGATTACAACGGACGGGACGACATTCGTTTGCGACCGTAACAGGAAAAGTCGACGTGTAAAGTGTTCCCAGTGCTTTCACGAGATCGTTCATCTCACGGCGGTGAATCCGCTAAGCCTAACCGACGAAGAAACAGCTCGCAGAGCTCGCCGCTGTTTTACCGGGTTTTGTGGTCGCTTCAAGAAATTTTCAGGTTTGGTAAAAGTGCGTTCAACGGTTTGTGCTGTAAAATAAAGGGAGAGCCGAATATCATGCGCTGTGATTTGTGTCACATCTTCATGGCGATGCTTGCACGATATTTCGCATGAGAAAAATGCGGTTTATCAACCATTTTATATTTGCCTGCTCTGTCGTACGCATGACCGCTTTCGCAGCGCGTTCACTGTCGAAAACGCGATGAGTTGACAACTCTTTCCAAGCATTGGCTTTCGTTCTGTTCTGCAAAATTCAATTCGCATACTGCTGTTTTCTTTTTTTTACATGCCGATGCGTAAAACAATTTACGTCACAACCGTTATTTCATCACGTTGCGAGCGTAACTTTTGCTCAATCGTCCACCGTACGCTGTAAGATCGTGTTGTTTTTAATGGCATGACCAATGTCAAGAAATTTTAATTCCGTGACTGGTCTGAGAATGTCAGAGCGCCAAGAGCGCTCTGAAGCCAGCAGTTGTGATCGGCTGAAAAATATCCCTAGTAGCTCTGGCGGCGAGGAGGGGGCGCTCTGCGGAATCCAGGTCAGAGGAGAGAGGCGACCACCGAGTTCACCACTACACCCGAGGGGCTAGGCTTGGCGAGCGCCATAAATAGGGCGGATTACGCGATAGGAGCTGAAGATACCTGTAAGTCACGATGTCGCTGCTGCCGCACCCATCGCCGGTCGCTCAGAATGGGGATTTTCTCGGCTTATCCTCTCGGAAGAAGCCGGCGCAAAAGGAGACCTTTCCCCTCGCCTCGCCGTGCTACAATACAAGAGAGAAAGTGAAAGAAAGAGGGCGAGGAGAATATTTCTGGTGGTTTCCCTTTAATGAGTGTACCAAGCAGTCGAGTCTGTACGCTCTGAAGGGAAAATGCAGATGTTAAAATACATATTGCCACGAATGACAAGTGATAAAGCGGCGAATGACTGAGTAAACTGAACGTTTAATAGGGCGAACTCGTGCCGAAAAATAAAAAGGAAACCGAAGATAATAGCAGAGCGTCGCGGGCGTCGAAGTCGGCGTTAGAGCAGAGTCGAACGCTGGGGCGAGACTGACTCTGGCTCGCCGAGCGAAGCCCCTATATGTACACGCGTGGGCTCCTGGAATACTCGGCGTAGAAGGTTCGACGCGTAGAACATTAAACTGAAAGAATAAATAAAAGGCTGGTAACGCCCAGGAATTGAACCCTGGCTTTTCGCGTGGGAGACAAGCACGATAACCATTAGCCCACGGCCGCGCTGCCTACTTGGCCAGCTACGCGCACGGCATTAGTCCACCCATCAAAAAGTGCATCGCCCCGATGCAACACAACACAAACCAAAGCAAATAAAAATAACGGCAAACTAACGAGTCATTTAAGACACATAATGTACATAGTCCTATCGAGCGTAGTACGGCTTTACGCGCACGACGTGGACGACCTCAGGTCGTGGTGGGCGGCGTGATGATGTTCTTGTTACGTCGGGCATCACCTCGTAGTTAAGACCTCTAAGTCGACGAAGCACTTTGTAGGGTCCGAAGTAGCGCTTCAGGAGTTTCGCGCTTATACCGCGTCGTCGTATCGGGGTCCAAACCCACACACGGTCTCCGAGCTTGAAGCGAACGTCGATCCGGTGAAGGTTCTACCGGGTAGCGTCGATACGTTGTTGATCTTGAATTCGGAGTCGGACGAGCTGGAGAACTTCCTCGGCTCGTTGAGCAACCAGCTGGGCGTCGGGGCTCCCATCGTCAGTTGATTCGTGGGGTAGCATCACGTCGAGCGTGGTCGTTACTTTTCTATCATGCACCAGCTGAAACGGTGTTACTCCTGTGGTCTCTTGTACCGCCGTGTTGTAAGAAAACGTGACGTAGGGTAACACATGGTCCCAAGTCTTGTGCTCTACGTCCACGTACATGGAGATCATGTCGGAGATAGTTTTGTCTAGCCGTTCTGTTAGTCCATTTGTCTGCGGATGGTACGCAGTGGTTCGACGATGGCCGGTGCCACTGAGACAAAGGATCTCTTGCGTCAGCTGGGCTATGAACGACGATCCACCATCTGTGATGAGGACTTCAGGGGCTCCTGTGACGGAGGACAATGGACTCGATGAAAAACCTGGCGACTTCAACAGCTGTACCTGATGGAAGGACTTCCGTCTCGGCGTACCGTGTGAGATAATCGGTGGCGACGATTATCCAGCGGTTTCCCGTACGTTGACGGCGGGAAAGGGCCAAGTAAATTCATTCCGATCTGCTGGAACGGCGCGGACGGGAGAGAAATTGGATGCAGAAGTCCTGATGGCTTCGTCGGCGGTTTCTTGCGTCGCTGACACTCGTGGCATGATCGAGTGTAGAGGTGAACGGTCTTCAATAATCTCGGCCAGTAGTACTTTTCTCGAATCCTGGCGAGCGTCCTGCTGTAACCAAGGCGTCCAGCCATTGGGTCGTCATGGCATCCTTGGAAGATTTCTTCTCGAAGGCTGGAAGGAATAACCAACAACCACGCTGTGCTGCTGTTGACGAAGTTCTCTTTGTACAGCACCCCTTGCCGTATTGAGAAGGTAGGCAGGATTCATAAGAAAGCACGGGGACCGTACTCGCTTGTCCCTCTAGGTGCTCGATGAGCACTCGTAGTTCAGAATTGTCTCGTTGGAGTGCTGCCATGTCGCTGACATCCAGAGCGCCGAGGAAACGCTCATCGTTGTCGTCTTCAATGCAGGGAGAACCGGCCTCGACTGGGGCCCTTGACAGGCAGTCGGCGTCATTGTGCTTCCGGCCGGACTTGTAAACCACGGTCATGTCGAAATCCTGCAGTCGTAGGCTCCACCAGGTGAGGCGCCCGGAGGGGTCCTTCAGATTCGCGAGCCAGCAGAGCGAGTGGTGGTCCGTGACCACGCGAAAAGGACTTCCATACAGATATCGGCGGAACTTTGTTATTGCCCAGACTACAGCAAGGCACTCCTTTTCAGTCGTTGAGTAGTTCGTCTCCGCCTTAGACAGCGTCCGACTCGCGTATGCGAAGACTCACTCTGCCCCGTCTTGCATTTGGACTAGTACCGCGCCAAGTCCGGTGTTACTGGCGTCCGCGTGGATCTCTGTTTCAGCGAATAGGTCGAAATGGCCAAGGACCGGGGGCGTCTGGAGTCTCCGTTTGAGCTCATCGAATGACCGCTGGTGTTCTTCTGTCCATTCAAACTTTACGGCGTCCTTCGTGAGGTGCGTCAGCAGTGCGGACAGCTTCGCGAAGTCTTGAACAAACCGTCTATAGTAGGCACAGAGTCCGAGGAATCTTCTCACGGCCTTTTTGTCAGACGGTGGCGTGAATTCAGCTATGGCGCGGGTCTTCTCGGGTCAGGGAGAACACCTTTGTTGTTCACGACGTGGCCAAGGAACTTTAGTTCACCATAGGCGAATCAACACTTTGTTGGCTTGGGCGACAGGCCGGCCCTCTTGATGGCTTGAAGCACGGCTCGAAGTCGTCTCCGGTGTTCGTCGAAATCCCGTGAAAATACCACGACATCGTCCAGGTAGACGAGGCAGCTCTACCATTTCAAACCTGCCAGCACGGTGTCCATGACACACTGGAAGGTGGCTGGTGCTGTGCAAAGTCCGAACGGCATCACGTTGAATTCGTACAGTCCGTTGGGAGTGACCAAGGCAGTTTTCTCGCGGTCACGTTCGTCGACTTCAATCTGCCAGTAACCACTCTTTAGGTCCTTCGGCGAAAAATATCGGGAGTAACGCAGTCGGTCTAATGTATCGTCGATGTGGGGGAGCGGATAGACGTCCTTCTTAGTCACAGCATTCAGTCGACGATAGTCCACGCAGAACCTCAGGGTTCCGTCTTTCTTTTTACAAGAAAGACTGGGGACGCCCACGGATTTTTCGAGGGTTGAGTAATGTCGTTGTCGAGCATTTCCTGGACTTGATCTTGAATCACCTTCCTTTCCTTTAAGGAGACTCGATACGGCGACTGGTGGGCAGGGAGCGCGTCGTCGTTGGTAATAATGCGATGTTTCGCTATTGTTGTTTGGCGAACTTTCGACGACGTGGCAAAACTCCTCGCCCTGTATTGGGCGAGGAGTTCAACCAGTTGCCGGTACTTAGAAGCTGGAAGCTCGGGGTCGATGTCGAGCTGCGGCGGCGACGTGCTATTCTGCTGTGATGACGAAGTTTCCTCAGAAATTGCGGTGACCGCGGCTGCCGCCTGAAGCTCTTCAACGTTGCCCACGGTGGTACCCTTCGTTAGGTGCCGCGGCTCTTCTCGAAAGTTTGTCACGAGAACAATCGTACGTCCTTCTTGGAGATCCGTTACGCCTCGTGCGACGCCAATTCCTTTTTCAGGGAGCAGTTGGACGCTGCCTTTCAGAAGTGCCTCACCGCGCACAGCTGCGTCGGTTATGACGGTGACGAAAACACTCGACCGTGGAGGCAGGCTCACATGGTCGGCAATAACTCGGATCATGGTTGCCGTCGTGTTGGTCTCCACCGGCGGCAGAACAGGCTTTCGCAGCATCAACTGGTTTGCCCCGGGGTCGATGACGGCGCCATACTCACAGAGAAAGTCCATTCCGAGGATAACGTCCCTCGCACAGTCTTGCAGAACGACTAACTTCACAGGGCACGTCTCACCGTGAATCCTGACGTGAGCAGTGCATCTTCCGACTGGTGTAATCAGGTGTCCTCCGGCGGTTCGTATTTGAGGTCCATCTTACGGTGTCATGACTTTTCGACGGCGACGGGAGCGCCTCCCACTCAAGACTGAGTAGTCTGCTCCGGTGTCCACGAGTGCCGATGCGTCGTGGCCGTCGATGACGACGTTTAGCTTGTTGGACACCATTGCAAGGGCGTCGTTGCGATGCGTGGCGCCGAGAAAGTGGGAGCGCTCCGGCGTTCTTGGAGGCTCTCTACTTCGGTCGTCTTCGACAACGTCACCTCCAGGCGTTGGCGCACTTAGTTTTCCCGGCGACGCAGCGGAGGCAGGCTCTCTCGGCGGGGTTGTGGCGCTGGAGACGCTGAACATCGTGGCGATGGGGAGCGGGATTCACGGCGGAGAGACGGTGCTGAGGTCAGCGGGCGTCGGAGGTACTCCTCGATATCGCGAGGGCGTTCGCCGTACCTCGGGCGTGAGTCGTTCGGGTGGAACCCACGCAGGCCCATTTGCCGGTAGGGACAACGGCGGTAGATATGCTCGGCCTCCCCGCAGTGGTAGCAGATGGGTCGTCGATCCGCTTTCCTCCACAAGTCGGTTTTCCTTGACGCCGGCTGGTCTCGGCGGTCGTACTGACGTCCTTCGTCCTTGCGTTGGGGGTACGCCTGCGTTGGTGGGTCTCGTCGTGGCGCCACCGGGTAATGTTGAGCAGTTCGCGGCGGTCGTCGGGCCACTGCGGTGTAGGTCAGCGTCGGCTCATCGCAGGCACATAGCCAGGATTTTGTTTCGGGGGGGTCCGCCCATGACAAAATGCTGTATGAGGGGGACGGGGGAAAAGAGGTCCCAGCAAAATGTAAGATTTCGGGGGGGGGGGGGCCGGGCCCCAAGGCCCCCCCCCCCCCCCCCCCTGGCTACGTGCCTGGCTCATCGGCTGCGGCCACGGTGACAAGGGCATCCGGAAGGAACGTTCGCTGAACCTCGTCCCGAACAACCTGGGCAATGGAGATTGAGGCCGGGCGCTCAGCAGTCGGCAGAAGGTTCTTAAGCTAGTCCTGGACGACCTCGCGAATAAGCTCTCGAATGCCCGGGATGCCGTGGGCAAGGTCGCAAGGGGACTGCGGAACCGCGCTGACGCCGGGTAGCCTCTGGTAGTGGCTGGCTCGGGCTTGCAGAGCACGATCGATGTTCGTCGCCTCCGTGACAAATCCTTGAACGGTCGTCGGTGGGTTGCGTACGAGTCCACCAAAGATGTCGTACTTCACGCCACGTACGCAGCTTCATTCCCTCGGTGGCCTGAGGGTCGGCGCGGGAGCTCAGGCGAAGCACGTCTTCCACAAAGCTCGTGACGCTTTCATTGGGGCCCTGGGTCTTCGATTGCAGCAGGTCTTCGGCCCTCTCCCTTCGGTGTTGAGTGGCAAAATTTCGCGTGAGCTCGTTCTTGCAAAGGTCCCATGAGGTCAACGAAGCTTCATGGTTCTCGAACCAGCGCCTTGTAGTTCCTTCAAGTGAGAAATAGAGGTTTAGCAGGCGCTGTTCGTCACTCCACTCGTTGTGGCCAGCCACGCGTTCGTACTGTTTGATCGAGTCTTCGACGTCCTCGTAGATCTCACCGAGGAAATGAGCAGGTGTCCGCGGAGCGACGGGCAGAACGACGACGGGTGGGGTGGTCATGGTCAGGATCTTGTTCTTCCGTTTCTCGGGCTAAGAGACCAAGTTCGGGGGACTGACCTCTGGTACAACGGCTTCTTCGGGCTTCGGCGTCTTCGGCGAAGGGTAGCCTTCCGGGGCTGAGCACGTCGCTTGGCCGGGATGTCTTCGGAGAGGTAAGCTCAACGGGCATAAAATGTACTACCCAGCACCTCCACCAAAATGTCAAGAATGAAAAGTCATGAAGCGGCGAATGACTGAGTAAACTGAACGTTTATTAGGGCGAACTCGAGCGCCCAAAAATAAAAAGGAAACCAAACAGCAGAGCGTCGCGGGCGTCGAAGTCGGCCTAAGAGCAGAGTCGAACGCTGGGGCGAGACTGACTCTGGCTCGCCACGCGAAGCCCCTATGTAAACGCGGAATAATGGAATAATCCTGGAATAATCGGCGTAGAAGGTTCGAATCGTAGAACATTTGTACCTAGAATAAACAACAATGTTTTTGAATTCACCAAAACATTAAACTGAAAGAATAAATAAAAGACGAATAACGCCCAGGAATCGAACCCTGGCTTTTCGCATGAGAGGCAAGCACGATAACGGTTAGCCCACGGCCGCGCTGCCTACTTGGCCAGCTCCGCGCGCGGCAGCTGGATCATCGGCGCAAGTTGTGATGCGAGTCGATTTCCAGCCCATCTCAGAAAGACCAATAAGAGCAATGCTGAAGAGCACAGGACTCAAAACCCCACCTTGAGGTACTCCTTTCTTTAGCACGTGCTGTGTTGTATCTCCTTCGTTCGGGCGCATGAAGATCGCTCTGTTACGTAGGTAATCAGCTTTCCAGTGATAAAGACGACCACCAATACCGATCGTTCGAAGACCTTGTACAACAGCGGCATGACTTACATTGCCGAAAGCCCCTCGTAGATCCAGAAACACGGCTGTTGTTATTTTGCCACGAAGGTTTTGATCTTCAACGTGAGTAACTAGATCCATAACGTTATCGATGGAACTGCGACCCTGTCTGAAGCCGGTCATTGTTTCGGGAGACATTGACTTCGACTTTAAAAAACATTCTAGACGTCAGAGAATCACACGCTCCATGGCTTTTCCGATGCAACTTGTCACTGCAATGGGCCTAGAAGGCTTCAGATCCAAGGGAGATTTGCCAAGTTTGTGTACAGGCACAATGTTAGCGGTTTTCCACTCTTGCGCAACGTTGCCGGTGACCCAGGAATCATTGAATATGTCTATGAGACGCTGGCTGCCTTCACGTCCAAGGCACGAACAATTCCGTCAGTTCCGGGGTACGGTCTCTACGACGCTCCCCAGTTCCCAGAACAGCTTGGATGCTCGGCTATGTTCCACTATGACTACGTCGTCCACTTTCAGGGAGCAAGTATTGGTGACGGGATATCGATGAGCTGACCGCAACTCCAACAGGTACTCAGACCTTCAGTGTTTCCAAAAATTTTCCATGATCATTGTTCGATGCTGGAACTTGCGAGCTGTTTCTTTTTGTGTCACGCATCCTGGGCGGTCGTTAGACAGGCTTGTTTCTGGTAAAACTCTCAAACTTTGCCCTATTAAGAAATGTACTGGCGTAATGACTGATGGCTCTCCTACTCCCGAGTAGAGATATGTCAGTGGTCTTGAGTTTATCATTGCTTCCAACTCTGCAAGGACAGTCATAAGTACTTCAAAGCATAGGCTGCTTCTACCCAACACTTTCTTAAGTGCTGTCTTGACAGATCGGACGAGCCTCTCCCACCACCCTATATCAAGGGAATAATCGACGGTGGCAGCCAGCGCACATTTATAAAAGAAGAGGTAGCGCAACGCCTAGGGCTGAGGGTCCTGCGGAGAACCAAGATAGCACTCAACACTTTCGGCAGTAATGCTTCGAAGGTTATCGAGCGCAGTCCCGTTGTGGACGTAAAGCTCAAAAGTCAATTTGACAATACAGAAATAACCTTTGAAGCAATTTCCATCCCGGTCATTTGTCAGGACCTATCTACGCCAACAACTGACACCCCGTTTGTTCGATTTCAGCGAGCTGTGTCCTTCAGTGTCACGCATCTTGGGCGGTCGTTAGACAAGCTTGTTTCTGGTAGAACTGTCAAACTTCTCCCTATTAAGAAATGTGCTGGCGTGATGACTGATGGCTCTCCTACTCCCGAGTAGAGATATGTCAGTGGTCTTGAGTTTACCATTGCTTCCACCTCTGCAAGGACAGTCGTCAGTGCTTCGAAGCATAGGCTGCTTCTGCCCAACACTTTCTTAAGTTCTATCTTGGCAGAATGAACGAGCCCCTCCCACCACCCGCCCCACCATGGAGCGGCCTCCACAATGAACTTCCAGTTAATTCTGTGTTCTGCAATGTATGATTTGAACACTTCTTGCTCCAGTGCACCCAATGCCTTCTGGATGTGTTTTGATGGTCTCTTGAAGGGTAGTGCATTATCAGAATATATGCCCAGTGGTATGCCTCTTCTTGCTATGAAACGCCGGAATGCAAGCAAGAAAGCGTCTGCAGTGAAGCCCGTTGAGAGCTTGAGGTGAACTGCTCGAGTGGAGGCGCATGGGAAAAGTACGATGTACGCTTTGCTGCCGCTACCGTCGTCTCTTTTTGCGTACAGTGGCCCCGCGAACTCGACTCCGCTTATCTCAAACGGCTTTGCCTTCTTGATTCGATCTGTCAGTAGCGGAGCTTGCTCAACAGCAGTTTGCCTCGCATTCAGCCGTGAACATACGAGGCAACTTTTTATTACCTTCTTGGTCAGATGCCTTGCAGGTATTATCCAGTACCTCTCTCGTAGGTAACACATTGTGCTTGTTACTCCCCCGTGCACAACCTTACAATGAGTGTGCATCACAATTAGCCTGACAAAGTTATGGTCGTTCGGTAATAGGACTGGATGTTTCACATCGAGACTTTCAGTCAACCTCTGCAGTCGTCCTTCGACCCGCAGGAGTTTGTTTTCGTCAAAGAAAGGATGATACTCCGCGAGTCTTGCATTAACCTCCGTCGTATTTTTTTCGCGGAGCATAATATCCGTCTGAAACATTTCGTTTTTAGATGCGGAGCATCTCTTGCTCGGGTCTATGTCCCGCGGCGTCGGCGTTGTAGTCGGCACTCGAACTACGCACGCGCAACTCTCCTCCTTCCCTCTCTCCAACAGCTGCGCGTTACTCTCTCCGCTCTCTCTCTCTCTACCAGCTGCGTGCACTGCGCGTGCGTTCGCTTCTCCTCACACCGCGCGCGCACGCGCAACTCTCCTCCTCTAGACTCCTTTCCTTCAAGTGTGAAAAAAAAAATAAACGGCGAGCGGCGAGCGTTCCAAGTTTCTCTGCCGCGAGCCGCGACGAAGGCTCGCGTAGGGGGTAACGCTAGGGCAGTCGGTGGCGCCATCTCTCGACGTCAGCACGCAACTGACTCTTTCCTCGGAACCAACACGATGCTCCGCATCACCCCATGGTTCCCCTCGGGAAGATGGTGTAATTTGTTTTATCTGCCTGATCCAATACTCCTCTGCTTTGTCCAACTTTGCAGCAATTAATCCACCTCGTATTTTGTGATCTTTCTTTTGAGCGTTGTTAGCGAACCTAATGACCCAGGCAGTGATCCTCAGAACCATCTGGTAATTCTCGTAACCTCCGGTGTCGAACAATGATGGAACTTCTTGGTCTTTCTCCAACAGCCCATGTGTCTCTTCTTTTACTTCAAGTTGAAGCGCGTCTTCAAAAAACACTGAAGATTCAGGCCATTCTGAAGGTTCTTGACTGAGCCAACTGGGCCCTTTCCACCAAAGAGAGTTAGTACGAAGCTCCTGAAGGCCTAGTCCTCTGGTCAAGAGGTCCGCCGGATTGTGTTGACCGGGGCAGTGCCTCCAGTGGTCCGGGGATCTTATGACGTGTATTTCTGCCACCCTGTTCTTTACAAATGGCTTACAGTTTTCAGGTACTCCTCTCATTCAACTGAGGGCAACCGTTGAGTCGATCTACATAATGTAATCAAGTTCCACGTCATAATATGACTGTTTTATGTGTCGTAGGAGCTTGGCTCCAATATTCGCCCCCGTCAGATTCAACCTAGGCAGGGATAAAGTTTTTATCGGTGCCACTCTTGTCTTCACAACAACTAACATGGTAGGTGTTTTTCCTTGGTCATCGGCTGTTCTAAAGTACGCAGAAGATCCGTAGGCTTTCGTGCTTGCATATACAAAGACGTGTAGCTGTACCTTGTTGGCGTCTGCCAGGATGCCTCGCTTGACATGTCTTGGTATTCTTAACGAGTGCAGTTGAACAAGGTCCGCCGTCCAAGCGTGCCATTCAGTGATCAAATCAGCGGAAAGTTCTTCATCCCAGCTGCTTCCCAATGTTCATAGCTTCTGAAATAGCAGCTTAGCTGTTAGGACGAAGGGCGCGATCAATCCAAGAGGATAAAATACTCTTGAGGCTGCCTTGAGGACGAACCGTTTAGTGTCCACATTTGCTGAGAGGAATTGAAGCAACGCTTCAACTTTGTAAATAAAGCAGTCACCTTCGTGATCCCACATCATTCCAAGTACTTTGGAGATTGGTGAAGGTGAGAGGCTTTTTTCTTTGGTCATGATATTTGGCTCCTCCTTATTGAAATGCTCCTGCAGTTGCTCATTGTTCGCAGTCTATTTCCGGAGTGTCATTCCTGCCTGTTTCATGACGTTCCTGGAAGTGTGGTAGAGCCTCGCAGCATCCTCAATATCGTCGGCTCCGAGCTGTAGATCATCAACGTAGAAAGATGTTCCGAGTTTCTTTGCTAATTGTGTGTCTTCTTCGCAGTCCAACTTCAAGTGATGTTGAATTGTAGCTGTGAGCATGAATGGACTAGACGTGGATCCGAAAGGAACCCGAGGCATCCTCCACTCTTGAATTTCTTCGTTGTCGAAAGAGGAACTTGGCTCCTCAACAAACCAAAGGAATCTACAAGCATCACGATCCTGTTCACGGATGGCAATTTGTAGTAACGCTTTATCAATGTCGGCGGTCATTGTGACTGAGTACCATCTAAGCCGAAGCAGGACCTGCAGAAGCTCAGGGCTCAAGTTGGGTCCTGTTACTAGGCACTCATTCAATGACTTGCACCCTTTGGCATGAAAAGATGCGTCGAAGACGATCCTTAACTTTGTTATTGTTGCATCTTCACGTATTACTTCTTTATGCGGCATGAAATACATGACATGCGCGCTGTCGCTTTCCTTTCTGCTCTTTATCACTTCAGCATGCCCAGCACGCAAATACTGCCTCATCGCATGATCACACCGCTTGAGTAATCCCTCTCTTAGAGAGATCCTTTTCAACAAGCTCCCTAGATGTAAAATGGCAACTTCCCGGTTGTTTGCCAGCATATGATCAGCGTCTTCTTTCCACGGCAGCGCCACTTCGTATAGTTCGTTTTTCTTAATGATGTTTTGCTCAAAGTGTGTAATGGTGTCTGCATCAGTGTCGCTGAGCTCACTGTCGGCAACTCCCATTCTGTCTAACTCCCAGAAGGACTGTAGCGTCTCTTCCTCTTGGGTTTCCTTTGTCTTCGCTTGTAGGACACATATCATCAGACTTGAATCCCATAGGAGCCTTCCCACCTGTCTGGAAGGACCTTGTAGCGTCCAGCCCCTCTTTGTGTTGATCGCTACCAATCCGTTCACATCTGCGCAGCTGATAACGTCTCCTGTGCAGAACTTCCAAAATTGGTCGGATCCAATCAACAGACATATTTCAGGAACTGCTTTTTACTCCTGGAAAAATCACGTCGTCTGCCAGATTCTTACTGCTTTCTCGCAGGAAACGCACAGTTGTTGGCGTAGCTAGGTCCTGGCAAATGACCGGGATGGAAATTGCTTTAAAGGTTATTTATGTATTGTCAAATTGACTTTTGAGCTTTACCTCCACAACGGAACTGATATAACCTTCGAAGCATTACTGGCGAAAGTGTTGAGTGCTATCTTGGTTCTCCGCAGGACCCTCTGCCCTAGGCGTTGCGCTACCTCTTCTTTTATAAATGTGCGCTGGCTGCCACCGTCGATTATTCCCTTGACATAGCAGCTGCTAGCGTTGGTCAGTAAAAATGCCTTGAACGTCTGGAGATATATTCCATCACTAAACTTCGTTTCTGAGCGTGCGCCCGAGCTGGATGCTGACACGCAAATCGTATCGTTACCTTGGGGTGAACGTTCCTTCATCTGCCTAACAAACTCAGGATCGCACATTGTAGTTGCATGTCTGCCTCTGCAAATTGCGCAACTGAGTTTTTTTTTGCAATCTCGTGCTCGGTGACCTTCATTTTTCATTTTTTCCTCTCTCTGTTTGCTGAGATCGCAAGATGGCGTGGTGCGCTTCTTTGAATGGCAGAAAAAACACTGAGGAAGTGTAGCATTTGTTGCGTTATGAAGAGCTGATGCTGATGCAAACGACTTTGCCTTTGTCTTGTGCTTGCCTCGAGCATCCTCAAGGCTACTTTTTTTCTCGGCTTTCTTCTATCCACGCGCAGGAAGCGAAGCATTTCATTCAATTCGGTCACTGACCCCGACGGAGTATCCGCTGAACTTGAAGTTCCAGCCGCCGATCCGTCTCCTTGGTCTTGAGCCGCTGCGTTAGTGAAAGCGGTGTTGTTGACTTGCCGGTGATACTCCACTGTAACCTCGTAAGGTAACGCCCTGACAAGAATGTCAGAGAGCATGGCTGAAAAACTTGACGTGGGAGCATTCAAAGAGTTTAGACACCGAACGTTGAGTTGTGTGGTGTCATACAGGTTTCTCAACCCTCTCAGGTCATTAGCTGAAGCAATGTGCGGTAGATTTCTGAGAGCATTCAGATGCTGTCGCTCTATTCTCCTCTGGTCTCCAAACCTCTGTTGCAAGATGGTGATCCCTTCGGCATAGCATATTTCTCTTGTTGGTAGCCCGGGTATCGCAGCAGCCGCATCTCCCGTTAGACACCGACGAAAGTAGTGGAACTTATCTGTGATTTTTAAGGTTGCATTGGCTTGGATGGCTCCACCAAACTGCTCCCAGAACGAGAGCCAGTTGTTTAGCTCTCCATCGAAGGTAGATAGCTCCATCTTCAGAAGCTTTTTCCCACGTCTCGCTGAGTTGTCTTGAATGCCGGTTTGGTTTCGGGTACTCGCCGCCGAAGCTATTATTCCCTGCGATTGTAGGGATTCAATCTTGCTCTCCAACTCGCTGATCACCATGACGACTATCCTCTTCGTATTCTGCAGTGGCGGTGCACTGACTTTCCAGTTCTTGGATTACAGTTAGCGGCTCTATCTCACCGTCAAGTAGTCGGAGCTATGAATTGCTGGTAGTGAGCCTGTCCTTGATCGAACGCACTCTTGCTAGGTCGGGGCTGGAATCCTGTAGAATTCGATTGGCGTCGTCCATAATCCTGGTGTTCTATGCCCGCCGAGCCGACCGCCTAGCCTTCAGCCTTTCCATTGACTATTCGTATTTACGAGGCCGTATGGTCACCTGCCAAGGTTCCGTCGCTGTCTTTTCCCAGTGGTCTGCTCCCGCCAAGGAACTGCTGAATTCTGTTGCAGCTGCAGGATTGAAATTTTCTGCGGCGTGTAGCTTGGGCACTTGTACTGCGGAAAACTCCCGGTTTTCGGCACCATATGTTGAGGAACCAAGAAATACGAAGGCAATTACGCTAGACAAATCGGTCGGTGCGATCGTTTCCTTTATTGTTCGTTTTTCAGACTGATAAAAAAATACAAAAAGCATGAGCTCCCGCCGCTTCTCTTCTTTTTCATCGTCCGGTTGCAACAACCCCTGTACACACTCAACTGGAGAGACGAGCTATAACCTGAAGCAACCAGTCGTGACTTTCATGAACATAATGAGAACAAGACTTGCCCAAACCCTTTTTGAGGAGAGAAGATAACACTGCTCTTTTCACTGCTTTCGGGCGGCAAAGTTGAATGGCAGCACCGGTTTCGGGGCAGCTTTCTCCGAATGGAGGACCAGCGAAGCTGTTCTCTTTACGACAACTTTGCGACAACTATACGACATCTATACGATTTACATATGATTGCAATGAAGACACATGCATGACTTCGTTCTTTAATTCTCTATTTAATTCTAAGTGACTAAAATGATCATTGCCGTATGGCCACTTATGGGCAAGGTCTAAACCATATTTTTCGAGGCACAGCTGGAGGAGAGTTTTTTTACGATTGAGGCCAAGTCTCTTTATCAGCATCGCAGAAGCGAAAGAAAAGAAGGTTAGATCAGCGATCAGCGCGTTCTGCCCTCAGCCTCGTCACAGTGCACTCTTAGCTGAGGTAAGCCGGTAACCGTAGATAACAAGGGATCAGGGCTTCACTATCTAGTAATGCCAAGGAAGGCTGACGCACGCGGGTTGCCCTCTCTTTTGATTTATACTTGCCATGACCAATCGAAACGAAGCAGCGCCGTTTAAATGGTAGATTTTTGTTAACATTCATGGACGCATTTTTTTCCAGATCCAACCAGATAACAGCTTCACTGTAAAAGAAATTATTTCAAGCGAAATTCTAACTTATATAAATTTAGAAATAATATAGGTTAGTCTATATTTCTTATTCCAAAATAATATAATGGGTGTCTGTTATCGTCCCACTGACAGACCCTCTGAGTTCATCAGCGTTCTCCAAGATCAACTATATGCCCCACACCATGAGTTCCTAAATGCTAATGTATTCCAATTCGTTGATTTAACTTTCCACTAACAGATTGGCCCTCACCGAATTCATACCATCAACAAGAAATAAGCTTTTTTGACGTTTGTCAAAACTTCAACCTTGTACAAATTATTGATGAACGCACACGGGGTGACGTTTTATATTTAGTTCTGACATCTATTCCCGTATCTGTTGCATCCATGTCATTCCTCAGTGGTTTCAGCGATCACACAAAATAATAAACATCGGTATACACCTTCATACAGAGAAAAAGCAACAGAGCTCTAATGTAATCCGCGATTATAACAAAGCCGACTTTTCTTCAATTAACAACTCACTTCCTGTCTTTTTTCCCGGCCTATGCTAATGAATTTCAAGCCAGAACACTCCAGAAGAACTGGCACCTATTTAAGACCACACTTCGAAAACTCTTTGACATCTTCGTTCCAGTCGTTCATATACGATTCGCTAGTAACCAACAATGGTTCCCTAAAACACTAAAACTCTAAATAACAAAAAGAGACTACTTCGTTTTTATAAATTGTCCAATGCTCCGGAAGCCTGGACAAGGTATGAAATTTCTAAAAAAACTTTCAATTCTCCCATCCTCCTAGCCAAGGGAAAGTACTTGAACTACGATCTGCCCTCTCTTTTAACTAAAAACCTTAAGACATTCTGGGAGGTAATATCACCTCAGGAATCACATTCATACATTTCCTTATCAGACAAGGCCGATAACCCAGTGCCTGGCACCCTTTGTCCGTACTGTTTTGAATAAATTATTCACATCAGTATTCACCCAATAATACTATTCTGATATTCTCTCAGTAGCGGACCTTGGCCACGCATTCATGACACCTATTGTAATCGCAAGTTCTTGAATCAATAAATTAATAACTAATCTTGATATTTCGACATCATACAATGCCGATAACATATTTGAATTTAAATTAACAAAATAATAGTGAAACGTTTTTTAGATATACTATGCCTAACATTTCAGCAGTTCCTATTATCTTGTTCCTTTCCTACAGACTGTAAACTTAGCAAAATAGTCCCAGTTTTCAAATCTGGCAATAAATCATTTGCACGGTCAACTATCGCCCCATACGCCTAACCAGTGTCGTGTCGGAACAGATATTATGTTCTCATTTTATGAGCCATCTTGAAAGTAACAACTTATTCTACAAATATGAATACGGTTTCCGCCAAGGGTACTGATGCGAAGCATTGCTGATATAATTCACCCACGATATTCATACTAATATGGACAACTCTTCGCAAACTGACTTTTTTTTCTTTTATCTTATCCAAAGGACTTGATCGCGTTCCCCCTTGTTGCCTAATATCCAAACTTTCTCTCTTGGTTTAGATTCCTTAACACTTTCATTGATCCATTACTTTCTTATACTCAGACAGCAGTTTACCGCGATTAATGACTTTCAATCTTGCACAACGAATGTAACCTCCGTCCCGCAGGGTACAGTTCTTGGCCCCTCATTTTACTTATTTACATCCCAACCACTATATCATATAACATGCGACTTTTTTCAGACGATTGTGTGTTATACATTAAAATGATTAGCTCAAACGCCCATGAAATACTCCAGTGATGTCAATAAGGTTTTTGACTGGTGTACCAAATGGCAAATGCGACTTCACATCTCTATGTGTAACTTCCTTTCATTCACCAGAATACACTCGATCTCATAGGTTTTCATATATATTAAATAAGGTCCCTCTCGCCTCTTTTTTCTCGTACAAATACCTTGAAATACACCTTATCTCCAACATGTTTCGGTTACTTATATTAACACGATCACCGCTGAATCACCACGTACACTTGGTTATCTGAAACAAACCTTAAAGGGGCACTCAAGTGCTTTTTGGAGAAGCTTGTTTATTGAAGCATATTGTTTGTTGGGCTTCAGTCAATAAAAATGACCAGTTCTAAATGGCAAGGCGCCCTAGTAAGCTCACAGCAATAGAAATACACAGGCACTATATTCTCTTGCGGGGTCCATCCCCTGTCCCCACCACCTCCATAGAATTCGACCAATAGAAATAGTGAATTGCGAAAAGATTGCAAAAGTTATTATTATTGCTCTTTTTAGTCACGTGCACATTATATTTTGACAACCACGTCAGATCTTAGGATGTAGGTGACGTAATACAGCTAATATTGTTTGAAAACGAGCAAACTATGTTTTCTCCTTGCCTTGTTACGTGGGAGTGATATGCCCGCGCGGTGACGCGGCTGCGTCGCTCGTCAAGTTGAACTCCGTCGTCTACCGGTTGTCTTCCCGAGGCTCCCACTCCATCCCGTTCTGGAAGCAAGGTTTGCAAAGACGCAAATGGTTACGTTGCACCGGGCAAGAAAACGACACCGAGGACCTCCTCCACATTCCTTGTTTCTGTACGGCCAACTTCGAGGCATTCGCCAGCGGTGACCGCAGTTGTGGACACCATCAGTCTGCTGTACCGGCGCTTCTGCTTCTCGTCGCCGACGGGACCAAGCGAGGAACCCGCGAAAACGTCCGCCGGTTAGTATTTTGGTGATTTTTGTGAGTTTCATGAACGTCGCATTTGGCAGCAGTCTGCGTGACATACGTGTTCGAAACTGAGGGTGTTTTGTTGAAGAGAGAACCGTGTTTTTCGACCCGCGTAAATAAACTACGCATCGTAGAAAGCTGAATATCACCGAGACGCTAGTGGTGGCGACAGAATGCGAAAGTTTGCGAGCATCGTTACCTGAATCAAAAGGATACTAATACATTATTTGTACTGTGTGGAAGAGGATTACCCACGCGTACAGGGTCACAAATGTCCACCTAAGCCTAATAACGTCACGATCTTTTTTTTCTTCTAAGACCTAGGTTTTCTCTCTTTTACCACAGACTCTGGTAATTTTTAACATGATCATCGTCCACCAGCTCGCCTGAACACTCATTGTCGTCGTGTTCTGCGGTGCAGTTTATTTATTTGGACCAGAATGCACGGCTCTGTTTTCTCAAACAACTGCCACATCTCGCAAGCCACCGGCAGGAATTCTTTTTCTCCCGGCCTCCCGGTTCGAGCTTCATAACTGAGAACTCGCTTCGTTCGTGAGCTTGGAGCGTGTATGCGCAGCCAAAGCACGGCGGAACGAGCGAATGTGGAAACCGGTCATCCAAATGAGACGCCCTGTGATGTGCCTGTGCTTGTCGTGCCGGTTTCCACGAGTGGCTCGCGGCCAGTGCGCGAGCCACATGGGACGAGCGCAGCGCTCGTCCCGTGTGATTCTTCTACGTCCTCGTCTGTTTTTGCTGTTCCCTACGATGAATTCCCACTAACTCGCCCAACTCTCCATTCTTCTAAGTGTTAGAAACTATCGATCGCCCAAATTGCATCATTCAGGCATCGTGAAAAACATTGTAGTATAAAAGTGCTCTTTGCAGGCCCTAGTCTCAGCAGCTGGACTGCTGCATCCTGCAAGGCAGAAAGGATCCTGAGGGACTGCACTGCCGAGATGAATCTCCCTGGTCGTGGAAGAGCCAGTACCGTTGGATACTTTCGACTCTGCCATCCCCTATTGCAGCAGCGAGGTGCCATACAACTGCATATTTCCTGCTCCCAGCAGCATGCCAGACTCTGATGCGACATACTCTCCATCCCACTCTGCCAAAGGTTTCGAGAGGTACGCTATGCGTATGTGTGCCTAGAACTTACAAGTTTGTCTGATCTTTGCACGCCTTATGCATTTGTTTACCCTCCCTCTGCATGCGTCCACATGCTTGTGCCCCCTTTAATTTTGCCCAGTGACAGTGCTTGCTTGCTTCATCATTGCGTATTCCTCGTGCTTTTAATGCTATCCATTGCTTGTGTGCCCGTCCTTGTGTTCCGATGTTCCACAGACGAGTATTGAAATACATGCTCTCCGCATATCTTTTTTTATGTCCCTCACGTCTAATACTGCATTGACTTTTCTTTTCATGTGCTGCCACAGACATCCTGAAGAGGGTACACCTTGGCAAACCAGCTTTCCTGTTGGTCTTTAATAAATGGGGCTTTCATTGAGGAGGTAGACTGGAACTGTATAAACCAAACCTGGGCAACTGCGCATGACAACACAAAGATTTAACACAATTTCAGTAGCATTCAGACTTACAAAGCTAAACATATTAGCTAAACATATTTTCCAGTCTACACTACGGTTTCCCCTCCCATCTGCAACATTGTCTCTTCTCAATTATTCACTGGTTCGCAAAGATACAACCTATTGTAATAACCTATCTATTATGCCTGGCTAACCTTTCAGGAAACAAATGAAAATAGTTTAAGCAAAGCCGAATGATTATGCACAGGTTTGTTCGGACACAGCATCCGCAAGAGTAACTGTTACAGATGCCAAGACATGCACACTCAGCATTTGCCTATGTCCCCACCTTTCTCCTTTGTGCCTTGGCAAAAAAGTTTGATTTTAACCTCTGAAAGGAATGTCAGTTATTCATTTACTGGGTAACTCGTATGTGCATTGAAGGAGCAAGAGCAAGCCTTGTTCCTAAACAGTGTAGTGTATGAGCCTTCCCAGCCAATGTGGCTCTGCGAACAAAGCCCTTGACTAAGATTTACATGCAACATAATCTGTCGGCACTCGTGTTTTGGCCAGTCTTTCTCTCTGTCTGTATCTAGTCGTGATGGACCGAATCTGCCGAACTTCAGATTCAGATATGCCAAACTGTTAAAAAAAGTTTGGCGAAAATTCGTTAAAAATTTGGCAAATGTTTGCGCACGCGCGAGATGCGACGGAGCCATGGATTGCACATGGACGCCGTGCGGTTACCATCGGGCAGCGTAGTACAACCAGCGGTTACAGCAAGGTGTGGAGTATACGACATCGTAACTGTGTGTTTGTCAGCCTTTGAATAACAACAATAATTTGCGATAAGCTGCAAGCCACATAAGAATGTAATTAAAAAAAAATTGCCAGAGCAGCATTATGCAGCAGACAACGTGGCGCAGTGGAGGACGATCGTTCATAAGCAGTTACATGCATTGATGGTCTCTCACGCTGTTCAGAAAACACGCACAAAAATTGTTGCACCGTTTACGTGACCCGCTCCGGACAACCCAAAACGTTTATCTCCGCTGCGTAAAAAAATTGTCTGCTTCAAATGCCATTGCCTTGGAAATTGCCTTCTCAAAATTTTTACATGCATCCATAATTATGAAAACTTTGATAAAGTGTTTAGTGCTTTACGAACCTCACGACAGACTAGTTTCGAAAAGTGTGAACTCTGTGTTTATTTTTTAATCAACATTGCTGCGTCGATCTCCATGTGTTCTCCCATAAATCGGGCGCCTCCTGGAACCGCGAGTACCACGTGACTCGCGCCGAGCTGCTTGTCGGCCATGTTGTCGGTAAAACACGCGGATTCAAAGGATTGTGTTGTTCTCCTCTTAGGAGCTATATAGTGCTGTGATCGCTATTACCCAACCTCGGTGTCGCACCACTTCTGCAAAACGTCGCTGTAAAATTGCCCGTGAACTTGCAAAAATGACACCTATACAATTATCGTGCAGAATATTACCTTATTTAGTAATAACTGTGTCAATATGCATTAAAAAAAAAAGAAACCTCAACCTTTTTTGCCTGAAATACAAAATATCAACTTTTAGGTTTGGCAACAAAATATTGTTACTGAATGTTTAAAAAAGATCGGCGAAACTTCGGCTTAGTTAAATCCTAAGATTCGGCACCGAATTTTCGATTCGGCAAAAGTTTGCCCCCTCACTAGCATGTAGTCTCGCTGTTTCAAGATAGTCTGCAATTCACAAAATTCATCGAGTCACCCAAAACAAACCATCTTAAAAAAATGTGCTTCCTCTTGGAGGTCATGGGAAACTCGAACAGCTATGAATGGGCAATATGCAAATTAGCAGTGTCCCTAGTGGTTCAGGTGCACTCTGGGAGCAGGAGACTGTCAACGCGTAGTTTCGGTTTCACTGGGTCGTGCATCTGTTGTGCTATTGTCTCTGCTCCACCATTGCTCATGTTGTTGTGGATGCTCCACACTTGCGCACGATGCAGTAAGTACCCTTTGCTTCTCGTTGCTACATATCGGTTGCAGCGAATAACGAAACAATTAGGATTTTTTCTGACACGGGGGACGAGCAAAAACGCCATAACGGTGAAGTCAAGTGAATGCAGATCGACGAATGCCGAACGCCGTGCCAGCTCACCACGTGCATTTGTTTGCAAACTTGAGAACAGCCACTGAGACTAGTACTCTGTTTCTATAACACCCTTGTTTCCGCGGCCAATTTTTACACAGCAACGTAGCAAAGGGCGCAAGTTTGCGCATGAACGTTCTTGTACAGCGAGCTTCGTTATGTATTGTGTTAGCCCAATTGCAAATAGCGATTGGCGAAGCAAGGGTGTTATAAAATGAGTGCTAGTCTCAGTGGATGTTTTCGAGGTGGCAAACAAATGCACGCAGCAAGCTGGCACGGCATTCGGCGTACGTCGCTCTACGTTCACTTCAGTTCACCGTTGGAACGTTCTCGCTCAAAACCCGTGCCAGTAAAATTAATTGTTTCATTACTCGCTGTGTCAGATTTGTAGCGACGAGAAGAAAAGGGCACTTAGTGCATCGTTCACAAGTGTGGAGCAATCCACGACGACGTGAGCAACGGCAATGTGGAGACGATAGCAGACGACAGATTCACAACCCGGCGAAACCGAAGCTACTTATTGACAGTCTCCTGCTCCCAGAGTGCACTGAACCGCTAGGGGCGCTGCTATTTTACTTATTGCCCAGTGGCTCCAATAGCTCGTAGCGTGCGCTGCGGTCAGTTGTAAGGTGAAACGGAGTATGGAAATATTTGCACAGAAGCGCCGCGAAGATGGCAGCCAACAAAACCCCCGAGTGTTCTTGGTGAAAAGTTATGCAAATGGATGACAACTTTGAATTGGGCAATAGTAAGTTGTCACTTGGCTCTAACGGCTAACAATACATTTGTGTGAGGACCGACCATTGGACAATGCATTGTTTACTTTTGTGGTGAGAAAAAACATGGTTCTATGCCCAGTATAACAAAAACACTTTTATTCAGTCGCAGCGATCAGGGCACAGGAACCCGGAAAATGTGTCGCTGGCGATCGGTCCCTAATCGTTCTCACCATGCAGGAGGGCAGTGGTCGCCTCTTGCTCTGCCCCAGTCGCAGTCACAACCACAGCATCCACTGCCTATAGGCAGCGTACCAGAAGCACCTGAAACATCATCCATTGATTGAATGTAAGAAAAAACACCACTTTAATTAACCACAGTAACTGAAGCAATGACCACACTGATCAGATGTAAGAAGCAATACTCTATACTCTCAAGTGTACACGTCTTGTGTTCGTTTCCCTGGGAAATCAATAATATATTATGCTGCTTTTATGTTCCCTTTTGTTGTGCATGTGATGCATCTGCCAACGAACAGCTAGTCGGTACAACAGTCTAAACACTGCGGAGAAGTGAGCTTGTACTGTATGCCAAGCACAGCACAGATGTCGAGACAACCTTGCTCCGGAAGTATGATCCACCATGAGCTCTGCAAGAAAGCCGAATATGGTAAGGGTGGCGAGAAGGCGATCCCATATTTTTTGCGAAAGAAGCTTCTGTAAAGTGAACAATTCAACCAATTTCGTGAAGTGATCATTCACGACAGGAAGATACTGATTACTGTACGGATTATGAGGGAACGTTCCCATACGGGTCGCAGGCAACAATCTGCCAAGGAGAGTGGCTTACGATTGGTTGCATAAATCCTGGTAGGTGACCTTCGTGTGGCTTTGACTTCTGACATCCTGGACAAGTGTGGGCATACTTCAGTATATCCTGCCTGATTCCTGATCAAGTCTCGACATGGCATAACTTATTGCAAGTCATACTGCTGCTGCTGTGACCTGATGAGGCTGAATCATGGAAGTGACTGATGAACGGCGTTCAAAGTTTCACAATCCTGAAAGGCGAGCCATGGGCGGCATCGTCTGCTTGAAAAATGTAGCTGAGAAAAAGTCCATTCTCTCTCAGCAAGTATGAGTCGTACCTATCGTTGCTCTCGGTGCGGCCTACCCTTTGTTCTGCAAGCTTCTCGCACACCCGTAGACGGAGTTTCCCCTCCCACTGTGCCTTGCAAAGTTCTCTGATCACCAACGTCCCCCATTCTGACTGATGTGTCGGCCACAATGCCAGTTATTCCCACCAATGCATGTTCGTCCTGAGTGGGAAGGACCTGCAAAGGAGCCCACGAGAGCACATCTGCCGCAACAAAACTCCCTTCTTGTATGTAGTGGCTTAGTGGTATGCCTGTAATGTCAGAGCTCATTGTGCGAGACGTTCGACTGGATTCCGCAAATTATTTCTGCCAGGAAAACACTTGATTGGTCTGGATCTGAAAGTACGTGCCATTGAAATACATGTTAAATTTTTTTAGGGCAAAAATAATGGCGACACTCCTTTTCCATTGCGTAATAGTAGTGTTTGGCCGCTGTCGGATGCGGCTGGTGAAGGCAACTGGCCGAAGAACACCGTTGTGTTACTGAAGCAGGACTGCACCAAGGCCACGAGTCGCTGGCATCAGTCTGAACAACAGACAGTTTAAAGAGGCCCGGAAAACTAACAAGCGAAGTCGGTGATTGCCTTCGAGAGCCGAGGGAAAGCGTCTCAAGTGTTGCTTTCGTCTCCAATGCCAATTTTCTCCTTTGCACAATAAGCAAATGCAAAGGGTTCACCGCTATCCTTGGCACAGTATGGGACAACGTTGGCAATAAACATCCAATCGCTCCTAGAACGCATTGCAAACTCTTGACGTCTTGCGGCTGCGGGCAATCGGTTATCGCGCAGATCTTGTCCCGATTGGGGTGAAAAACTCGGGTTAACAACAGCAAAGTCAAGAAGGTTCATTTTCTTTTCAGGGTGAACTGTCAAGTTGGCAGATTGCATCTGCTCGAGGACCATCCCAAGATGTTCGAGGTATTTTTTGAAAGATTGGGGAAAATGACGTCATTCATATATGCCATCACAAACTTGCTCTTTGTATCATCGACACCAATGTCCATTCGATGTTGAAAGGTATCGGGCAAATTTGATAGGCTCAAACACTCCCTTGTGATATGTGAAAGCGGTTGTGGAAACCTCCTCTGGGTCGATCTCGATTATCCTCGAGTGCAGTCAAGCGTTGTGAACACTATCGTGCTGTCGATCGCGTATATGATCGATTCGATCAAGGGAAACTGGTATGAATCTCTCATTGTTGCAGCGTTGAGGCTGCGACGGAGAAGCCCAACGACTCTGGGAGTTGCAAACAGCTCCGGTGTCGATCCACTCCTGTAGTGCTGCATTCAGGAGAGCTCGTACATGGATGATTGTTGGGTATGCGGTAATGAGTATGCGTTGGGTATGCGGAAATGAGGTGTCAGCTCCACAAGCGCTTGATCCAACCAAGGAATATCCCTCGCTTTTTAAGGGTCTGGGGGAAGCCGCTTATACGTGCGAAATAAAGCTTAAGTCTGATGCGTATCCCGTGGCCCTTTCGTCGCCTCGTCGCATACCAGTACCACTTCAAAAAGCAGTAGAACAACAACTTCAGAACATGGAAAAAGAAGGGGTAATTACTAAAGTTCAAGAACCAACAGACTGGTGCTCCCCTATAGTGGTGGTTCCTATGAAGAATGGCGACGTCCGCATCTGCGTAGACTACACATCACTCAATAAAAGTGTTTTAAGGGAGTACCATCCAATCCCGAGTGTAGAACCACTTCTAGCAACTCTGGGACAAGCAAAAATAGTTTCTCACCTCGATGCCTGCTCTGGTTTCTATCAAATCAAGTTGCATCCCAAGTCAACGTTGCTTACAACTTTTATTACACCCTTCGGCCGGTACAAATTCAATCGCCTTCCGTTCGGTATCTCATGCGCACCAGAGATATTTCAGAAAATGATGCATCGAATTCCTGAAGGGTTAGAAGGGGTCACGTGTCATATCGACGATGTCCTGATTTGGGCCAACACACGAACTGAACACGACATTCGTCTTCGAAGAGTTCTCACAAGACTGGAAGAAAATGGGATTACTCTAAATCTAAACAAAATGCGTGTTCGGTCAAGAACAAATCCAGTTTTTGGGACACGTAATCGACCAGACTGGTGTTAGGCCAGGCAAGGAAAAAATATCCAGTATCTTCGACATGCTTCCTCCTGAGAACACGACAGAACTAAAAAGGTTTCTCGGTATGGTTAACTTTATAGCAAGATTCATACCTAACCTGGCAGACGTACTTCAACCCCTGCGAGAGCTTCTTCATAAGAATGTTGATTTTGTTTGGGAGACGCCACAACAGCAAGCATTTGAGAGGGTGAAATCAAGTCTGACATCTCGACCGGTCCTGGCCCTATACTCCCCAACAAAGGCCACAATATTATCTGCCGACGCCTCCAGCTACGGCATCGGAGCCGTACTCATGCAGCGCCAGGAAAATGACACCCTCCGGGCTGTCGCCTATGTTTCAAAATCCTTAACTGACACAGAAAAAGGATATTCACAGATCGAAAAGGAAGCCCTCGCGATCACCTGGGCTTGTGAAAAACTGAAAGACTATCTCGTTGGACTAACTTTCCACATCGAGACAGATCACAAACCTCTCATCCCACTGTTCACGAGAAAGCCCGTGGATGACCTTACACCCAGGCTTCAGCGAATGCGCCTCCGCATGATGCGGTATGACTTCACGATGGAACATGTCCCGGGAAACGACCTTGTCGTTGCCGACACACTTTCGAGGCAACCTCTCAAGAGTGAAGACAGTCTTTGCATCGCAGAGGAGGTTACAGCATTTGAACACGCGCTCATTCGACACGTAGAGGCTCCAGCTGTGGGCTTAGAACAACTATTGGCAGCTCAAGACTGCGATCCTGTCATGTGTGCTTTAAAAACGTACATTGTCGAAGGATGGCCTAAAAGTAAATCGCAAGCGCCTCAGAGCTGCCTTTCATACTGGCAGTTTAAAGAGGAACTCACATTGCACGATGGCCTTATTATGAGAAACTCAAGGTACCTTATACCTCTGTCTTTAAGGCCCTCGGTACCACAGTTCCTGCACGATGGCCATGAAGGCATTGTCAAGTGTTCAAGGAGGGCCCAAGAATCGTGTTGGTGGCCTGGCATCAGCAGAGACATCTCGGACATGGTTGAAAAATGTGCAAGCTGCCTACAGCAGAGGCGGCACAGAAGCCAACCGCTCATTCCAAGTTCACTCCCAGATCGTCCCTGGCAAAAGGTGGCAATGGATTTCTTCTACGTCGAAGGCAAGAACTATCTTCTTGTCACCGATTATTTCTCTCGCTACTTTGAAGTAGCCCTCGTTGAAGATCAACGACCAGAAACAACCATTATAAAAGCATAGTCTATATTCGCTAGACATGGCATTCCTGAAACTGTCATAACAGACAATGGTCCCCAATTTCGATCTGCGTTCGTGACGTTCAGCAAAGAATGGGGCTTTCGCCACATCACATCAAGTCCTAAATATCCCCAAAGCAACGGCGCTGCAGAACCTGTCGTAAAGATTGTGAAAATGAGGACATTCATATACGCCATCACAAACTTGCTCTTTGTATCATCGACACCAATGTCCATTCGATGTTGAAAGGTATCGGGCAAATTTGATAGGCTCGAACACTCCCTTGTGATAGGTGAAAGCGGTTGTCGAAACCTCCTCTGGGTCTATCTCGATTATCCTCGACTGCAGTCAAGCGTTGTGAACGCTTGCGTGTTGTCAATCGCGTACATGATCGATTCGATCAAGGGAAACTGGTATGAATCTCTCACCGTTGCAGCGTTGAGGCTGCGACAGGAGAAGCCCAACGACTCTGGGAGTTGCAAACAGCTCCGGTGTCGATCCACTCCTGTAGTGCTGCATTCAGGAGAGCTCGTACATGGATGATGAGGGGCTTTGGGTTGAACCGCAGTTGGTCGAGCGTCGCCAGTCTCGATTCGATGCAGCAGCACATCACTCTTTGCCGGAACTTCCGTGTAGTACATTGGTGGAAATGGCTGCAAGATGCTCTCTAGCTGTTGTTTTTGTTTCCTGGACGCTGGACGCACCTGCAGGGCGTCTCAGACACCGGCAGGAAAGGCTGGAGCAGGCCTTGTTGTACAGAGAGCCGGGAGAGTTGCGCTGGTAATGCAATCCTCTCGCCTGGTGAAGGGGGTCACATCCAGCTGAATGTCCATCCAGCCAATAGCCGCCAACATCAAAGTCGAGCAAACGTTTTTCGCCTGCAATAAAATCTCCACCAAAAGGTAATTGGCACGTTCAATCCTGGCAGATAAAGAAAATGCTAGCGTGCCTCTTCGTCGAATAGAATGCCGAGCCTTGCAGCGCACTGCAGAAGTGTATTTTAGGAACAAAGCGGTACTTTTTTTGTTTTGCACAGCTCAAAAAAAGTCTCCAATAAGCAAACTTTCTGCTCCGTTATCAAGAAGGGCAGCAAAGGGAACAGCAAGTAGACAAAGTGTCATGTGGGGCTCGATGCATTTATCTGTAGGTCGTATGCGACACAGACGAGAGAAGTGCTGGCGACTCGCCGATCCCGAGGCTGGAACTCGCTGCCGCCAGCTTGGGCCGGCGTCAGCTAGATCTCCAAGTTAAGCGTCGCGGGCCCTGTTGGTTTCCCTGGTTCCTCTGGCCCCGGCACCACCAGTGCAGACATTGGCTGCGAGAATGGTCACGCTGTCCGTAGTTGTAGCAGGAACTGGGCTGCCAACAGTCTTCTACCGCTCTATTTCCCAGTGTTACCCCAGTCTCTCCAACACTGGCCGCTGCCTCTCCACTCCACTGGTTCATTCCCTCATTGCCAGTCACCTCTCGGCCCAAGCTGAGGCATTTGTTGGCCGTTCAATAATCTCGAAGACAGTTAGGCAGCCGGCCTTTGCCGGGAGGGGGACTGCAGCCGGCCGCTGGAGAAGGTCTGCAGCACCTGCGGCAAACTTTCGCTCTGGTGCGGGCCCCCGGGGGGAGGGGGGGCAATCCCAGCTGCCTGGGGCTTCCCTGGAATAGGAAATTAGATTCTTGACGACCCAGCTTGTTGTGAAAACATTGGACCTCCCGACGACAGTCAAGGGGGTTCAGGGCGAGGGGCAAGTAGGCGAGGTTGGCACAGACCCTTTCAGGAAGGTGTCGAGTCGGAGTTGCTCGTTCTTGGTCGACGCATGTGGAGAGTACCCACGCACAGGACGGCTCGGAGGCTTCTGCAGCTGGGGGCGGGAGGCCTGTAGTCCACGCAAGCCGCGATGGTTTCCTACACGAGGTCTTCAATGGTGTCGTAGTTGGACCCATGAAGATACATGTTGTAACAAGGCGTGAAGTTGGGCTAGTTGGTTCATAATGCAAACTTAGAAACAGCGCTAAAAACACAAGGGACAAGAACGAGAAGTGGACGAACACAACGCTGAACGCTGAACACACACAATGTTGTAACAGGGGTGACTGACGAACAATGCGAGTAACCCTCTCGGACTCGAGAGCAGCTTGCACTGCTCGGTTGAGCAGTTCCTGCATGACCCTAATATACTACACAAGGCCTTCTTCCGGGTTCTGTGTGCGACACTCGATTTCCCGCTGGACTCGTACCCCGGTGCCAGGAACTCCTCTCGGAAGCTGCGGCGGGACGCCTCAAGAGATGGAAATAGAATGACTAATACCCGTGCCACATGAGCAACTCGAATGCCATTTACAAATAATGACATTCGTGTGATTGACGAATCGGCTTGCGATCTGTTCGCGCGTGGAACGCCCCATGCTCGGAGTGTCGCGTGCTGATTGGCCGATCGTTCAAATATCATTCGTTGTAAATCGCAGTCGAGTTGCCCGTGTGGCACAGGTATAAGGCTATACGCACGACATCGTGCACCTTGACCGGAAGTGGCTATATGCACGACGCGGAGTGCTCACGCTGGACAGAGCGTGTATCACTGGGAGCTCGATAACCCCCCCCCCCCCCCCCCCCCCTGCTTTCACGTCGCCTTGCTGGGACAGTATGCGGCTGCTAATTACAAAACTACCGTATTTACTCAAGTACTAGGCGCACTGTTTACGAAGAAAACCCGAGGGTTCGCTTTTCCGCAGAGCACGCAGTTTCCCAATCACCGCGATCGACAGCATGATTCCAGCTGTTTACAAGACAGATATAATGTTTTCGTGCGAAGATACCATCTGTGAAGATTGCATTTGTATGGAGAATTGTGTTCTCGATCTGGTTATTCGCTATGTTATTTATGCGCAATGCAATGATTGGCTGTATATGTGCTCTGTGGGAAAGTAGATGGAAGGGCCTTGTTCATAAATAGTGCAGCTATTACTCGAGTAAATACGAGTATTTGCCATTTGCACCCCCCCCCCCCCCCTTTGCGGCGTCCAGCCGGCAACCAAAGCTCCGCTGTCCCCCATGCCCCTCCGGAAAGGGAGGGATTATACCATTTAGTTGAGCGAAGTTTCGTCGAAAACATTCATTCTTTTCACTGTTAATCATAGAAAAGCAATGTAAATAAAGCCAAATGCCTCAACAAAACAAAATGTTTGAGAAAAAAGAAAAAAGGTAAACCCACAAGGGGGGTCGAACCCTGGTCTGCTGCGTACGAGGCAGACACGTTACTACTATGCTACTTTACAGCTTCGGAAATTTAATTTTATACGAGAACCAAAACGTTTCGCGCCGTGGGTATAGCCCTTTCTGGTCGAGGTGCAGTCAATTAGAATCTGCAACACCCACCATCGTCTCGCTCTCGCCGGCAAGGCAAGGGAGAAGATCCGCTTCAGCACGTAGGCATCCGAGGCGCTACGCGTCCGAGGCGCTAGACGCTCTTGCGTAGACGCCCAGCACCGCCACGAAGTCGGCGACGGACTTGCGGTCGTCGAGCCCCTCGGGCTCGCGTTGCCGCTGGCCGCCGGTCCCGCCCGTGACGGCTGCTAAATGCTCCGTCACCAACTCGAGGGCGGTAGACATACGGTCATTGAGGGTCAGGATCTCAACCGACGACGGACCGGAGCCCAACTCCGACTCCGTATCGCTGGAGGAGTCCTCATCCTCGGCTAGCAGCTTGGGAGGCATGGGCAAGAAAACGAAAACGCACGGCAAACAAGACAAAAAGAAAAAGAAACAGACACGTGAAGCGAACATTAAAAAAAAAGAAACAATTGATCGCTAAGTGTTTTCTATTGAAAGGTATCCCGTGCGGACGTGCGGCAAGAAAAACGGGCGCCGATGATTGGAACGGTGTCGACGCCGATCGCAAGTTTCACGATCGGTAAATCGCACTCACTTGTTCCTTGCCGCCCCGCATTTTCTTCGGCCCATAGTGGCGTCTATTGTGTAAAGCGAGTCGTAGCACACCCGTGCTGAGGCACAGCGAGTCGAAATACAAGTGGCTCGTCACGCAGCGCGCCGGCCCTGCTGCTTGCGTACGGCGGCAGGGTACACCCGGCGGTAGACAACCTGACGACGATCTCCATCGGCATGCAGCAACCGCACTGGCACCTTAAAACAGAAAAGCGGCATCAACTATACATGTGAGTTTTACAATAAAGAGCGTATCACCTATCAGTCTGTGTTGCGGAGCCGCTCGGTTCTGTCGTCGAGTGCGTTCTTCTCTTTTGTATCCGGAGTCCGGTGTCGATGCCGAAGACGCTTCGCTGGCTTCGCAGCGCCGTGGAATGCCGTCGGCTACGTTTGTGGCGCGTTCGAGGCGTCGGCGTCGCGCGTAGAAGCGGCGTCGTACGGGATGAACCTGATATCTGCCGTCCGCCGAAGAATTTCCATACGACGACACCACATTCCATGAACGTTTTAAAATGAGTCCGTCGACATGGGCGTACCAACCGGGGGGGGGGGGGGGGGGGCAAGGGGGCGCTTGCCCCCCCAGTTTTCAGAGTGGGGGGCAAGGCATGTGTTTTGCCCCCCCCCCCCCCCCTGAAACAGCCGCCACTGGGCAGGGCAAACAGTGGCCGGCGGCGCCCAAGGAATACCAAGGGCACCGCCCCCCGAACCGCGTGGGCATATTTTTAACGCGCAGGCGATACACACCCTAGCAACGACCCTCACTCCGAATTGGCTAGTTCGTGGAGATAGGCGCTGCCGCCGTCAATATAGGCAGCGGTTACAATGCGAGTTTCCGAGCGTAGCTTTGTGGTAAGATGCCTGTCTCATACGTAGCGGACCCGGGTCTTTATCCACGGTGTGGGCTTACTTCTTTTATTTTTTTTCCTCGAACATTTTATTTTGTCGAGGCATTTGGCGATATTTGCGACATTTGTTTTTTACGAGTAACACTGAAAAAGCGAATGTTGTCGACGAAAGATCGCTGAACTAAATGGTATGGACTCTATTTACGGAGGTGCATGGGGGACAGCGGGGCTTGGGTTGCCGGCTGGACGCCGCAAAGCGGCGTGTATGGCGGGGGGAGCGGCGTGAACTAAAGCCCCTCTATCCTGGGAAAATTGGCGCCATTCATTGTTCTGGAAATGCTCGAGACACGTGCCGCGCACCACTTCTGGGAGTAGCGCACCTTGCGCTACTTTTGAAACGGGCTTTAGCACGAACGCAGGCCGGGGGGGGGGGGGGGGGGGGTAATGCGCATTGAGCGATACACGCGCCGTCCGAATCCGAAATCTAAGCTCCCGCGCGTTGCCGAGAAGCCAATCCGGCGTGAGCTTCGTTGCTAAGGGGTCTATCGCCTGCGCCGTAAAAGTTAGTGATTGACCGAATCTGCCGAACTTCATATTCGGCAAAGGTCGGCACATGGCGAAATTGTGAAAGAAAGTTCGGCAAAGATTCGGCAAACATTCGGCAAGTGTCTGCGCACGCGCACGAACGCGACGGGGCCATGGATCGCAAATGGACGCCGCGCAGTCGTTTGGGTACCATTATACAGTTTAGTACAACCAGTGGTTACGGTGAGGTGCGGAGCAGGCAACACGGTAACTGTGCGTTTGTGAGCCTTTTTCGAGTGTGGTTCTCTTCAATATTTTCTGCCTCAAGAACAGAAGATCGACCAGAATTTACGCAGTCCACTGCGCAAGTGGCAAATGATGCGGTGCATTCTGGATAACGTGATTTTCATTTGACATTTTCATTGATGAAACGAGGTAGTTGAAACATTGACTGACAACTGGCAATTACGCTCAGTGCGCGCAGCCCACTGCCGTCAAACGTGGCAGAGTCCCGAGAGCTGGCCAGAATGTATGGGATGCAGCTGGCATCGTCGTCATAATGTGATTCATTTCCCCCCTTATTTTTTTCCCCA
Organism: Ixodes persulcatus; assembly: GCA_013358835.2. Classification (NCBI taxonomy): domain Eukaryota; kingdom Metazoa; phylum Arthropoda; class Arachnida; order Ixodida; family Ixodidae; genus Ixodes; species Ixodes persulcatus. The sequence continues at coordinate 333,784 of JABSTQ010010076.1, forward strand.
TTTTTACGTACTTTCTGTAGTTTGTTTATTCTGTACATTTACATGTTTGTTTTGTTTTTTCACATGTGGTGGCGGGCTGGCAGGCGCTTTGCGTAAGGGTTTTCACTTATCTGCCTAGCCCCGCACACCACCACATGGGACCCTTCCAGTATGTGCGAATAAAATCATTATTATTTATATTAATAATAATATTCGCGTTATTTTGCAATCTTCATAAAACTAAACAAAGAACTATCATGCTCGACGTTGCACATGCGACATTCCTAACTCTTCCCATCTTCCTAAACGTCCGTGTGTGTCCTAACACCAGAAACCGGAGTTTTAAAGGTTAAAAACTGCACGTTGCGAATATGGAACGCACACTTTCCTGCAACGCTGAAGTGACCCAAATCGAAAAAAACATACATATTTACAATAATATTGTTATATCTTCTGGTGATGGCTCAGCAACCGTTGCATTCGTTTTCACGCACGAAACGGTGACTCCCAGTGAAAGTAAGAACGCAGTGATTGCCTTGATTTTAAGAATGTAAACACGTGCAGGCGTGCGCTGATGAAGCCTCAAAATCAAAACTCTGGTAGCGTTATTCGTGACTGCACCAGCTACTACCCAACCTCGTTGTCACGCCACTCTCTGCAAGGAGACACTAAAATTGCCAGTAAACACGCAAACGCGACACCGATACAATTATCTGGTAGAATATCACCTTATTTGGTAATAAGTGTGTCAATAGGCACTACATGTGCCTATTGACTAAATTATACCAGGCAAGAAGAAACTAATTGACTACAAGGTGTATCCCCCCCCCCCCCCCCCCAGTTCTAGACCGGTTTCCGTCAACTGCTCCCAAAAATAATCCTTGTACTGTAACTAATAATCCCGCGCTGTAACTAATAAACCGCTTTGATTAACTAACTTAAACGCTAGAAGCATTGTAAATAAAACGGTTGAATTCAACGATATAATTCTCAGTTATGACCCCGATGTAATAATAGTTACAGAGTCTTGGCTCACGGATAGTGTATCTAATTTTGAGATTGTTCCGCAGTCTTATAAAATTGTTCGTAAGGACTGTTCGTAAGGATCGTTATCAAAAAGATCATTGATTTTTTCCAGCTAAATACAAAGTTCACAGCTGATGCTCTATGGGTGAAACTTTTTTTCTATAACTCATTTATTCTTGCTGGAGCTGTTTACAGGCCACCAAGTGCTGGCATAGCTGTGATGTATGAACTTCAAGACTTCTTAGAGGAGCAATCTAAGAGTTTCATGAATATAATTATGGGGGGAGACTTCAACCTCTCAAACATCATTGGCCTTCGATGACCACAGTGGCCTCTTGTAAACATTCCGATGCTTTAATTAATATTGCCTTCGCATATAATCTAACACAGATAGTGTCAAGTCCCACTCTACTAGTTCGATTCTTGATCTTGTTTTTGTTGCTCAGAATTCGTATGTTGCCGATGATCACTGTGTGGTCACAGAGGGCTTATCCGACCATCATATGGTTGTTTTTTATTGTCCTGGACTTGTTCACAAACGTTGTCCTGATAAGAAATCGGAGTTTAAGGACTATAATCGAGCACAAGACGAAAGTATAATAGATTACCTCGAGCTATCGTTCGACAGATTTGCTGATAGGGCTGCAGTTCTGGGATGCGATGTAGACGAACTATGGTGCACTTTTCAAAATCCGGTGCACACGTGTATAGAAAGGTCTGTGCCATCTCGTAAGAAGCAATAAAAAAAGAAAAACCCATGGATCACGAGGGATATTTTACAAATCAAAAGGAAAGCCAATATGCTAAGCAGAAAACGCGGAAACAAAATAGAATTGACTGCCTTACGTCATAAATTGAGAACATTGATTAAGAATTCCAAGTATGAGTATTTCAACGTTAAAATGTCGAACTTCTTTTGTAACGATTCCCAGAAGTTTTGGAGGAATATATCGGGGTCAAGACATTCAGTTAACAAGATCATTAATCATGGGAGAGAATTTGTTGATAATAGCTAGTTCAATCGCGAAGATATTTAACGACTACTTTGCCTCTGTGTACACCATAAGTGATAAGTTACAACTTCGTTCCTGAGTTCTCAATTAAACTCGCTCACGTACCAGACATACAACTATCAGAGGAGGGAATTTTCTCTGCGTTACTAAATTTGAATACAAAAAAGTCTTGCGGTCCAGACAAAATGCCTAACGTTTTTTTTGTTTTTTTAAACGGTGCGCTGAGTGGTGTTCTAAATTTCTTTTTCTAATCTATAGCAGATCGCTAGAGAGAGAAGGGTGGTACCTAAACAGTGGAAAGTGACAAAGGTTATACCCATTCGTAAGAAAGGAGATAAACATGACGCATCGAATTATAGGCCCGTTTCCTTGCTCTGCTCGTGTAGCAAGATTCTAGAGCATTTTGTATTTAGTCATGCCATGTCACATTTCGAATCGAATAATTTTTTATCAGAGAGATAGCATGGTTTCCGGCCTGGCTTCTCTACGGTAACTTAGCTCCTTTAAATGAACTTGCAAAAGTCGTTGACAAGGGTGGGCAAATGGATGTAGTATTCCTAGATTTCGCCAAGGCTTTTGATCGCGTGTCACACATCAAACTACTTATCAAGCTAAGAGTGATACTAGGAAACGATAAGCTATTGCGATGGTTGGATTCTTACTTGAGCAACCGTCATCAGTTCGTTGAAGTAGGTGGGGCTTGTTTCCCAATTGTATCGGTTATCTCGGGCGTTCCAGAAGGATCGGTGCTGGGCCCACTGCTCTTCTTATTTTTCTAAACGATTGGACGGTTGATGAGCATTTACACTGCCGGTTGTTTGCAGATGACTGTGTGCTTTTTACTGAAATAGCTTCAAGCAATGACCAGCTTAATTTAAACAAGTGCCTGTGTTCAATTTCTCAATGGTGTAAAGAATCGCAAATGTTGCTAAACAGCTCGAAAAGTGTACAAATGAGAGAAAGGCGCAAAAATTCACCCTTGGAATTTAACAAATGTATACAAAACTCCCCTTTACAAGTTGTGCACGAATTCAAATACTTAGGTGTCATTATCTCTTCGAACCTCAGCTGGAATAGCCACATATCCTGGACTGCTCAGAAGGCATCAGCAAAGCGATGGTCATTGAAGAGGCGGCTAAAGCACTGTACCCCTGCAACCAAGCTTGCAATCTACACGACTGTAATACGACCTGTTTTAAAATACGCGGATGTTGTTTTGGACCCTGTGACTAAACTTAATATTGATCGACTCGAGGGGGTACAGGAGAAAGCACTGCGCTTCATTTACAACGAATACAGAAAATGAGCTCTATCCCCAACTTGTTGAGCTTCTTTCATCCCGGCGCTTCTTTCATCCCGGCGCAAACTTAATCGTCTAAAGCTTTTGTATACCAATGTACATGACTCATCACGCCTTTCATTCGACTGATTTATGTAATTTAACACATCCCGTCACACACGACATAAGCACTCCAACACAATTGTGGTAACTTACAGCAGAAAACTTAAAAAAAACAACTTTTTCGTACGAACCGTTAACGAATGGAATAGTCCCCCTGCCAACATTACCAATGTCGCGTCCGTTCAAAAATTTGCTTCATCATTACAGCGTTATTTCTTCGATGTGCAGTCCTAGATGTTTTTTTCTTTCACTAGCATGTAATATGGTTATCTTCTTCTGTGTTGCCCTGTGTGCCCTCTCCTGCCTTGGCTGCCTAATGGCAGCCGCTAGTATGTATAAATAAAATAAATAAATAAATAAATAAATAAATAAATAAATAAAATATGTTCTATTTAAGTTAAGAAAAAAAAACCTTTTTTCGTAAAAAAAAAACTAAATATCAACGTTAAGTCTGGTAACAGTGTATTTTTGCCGAATCTTTAGAAACGTTCGGCAAAAGTTCGGCTCCGCCGAATCCCAAGATTCGGTACCGAATTTTCGATTCGGCAAAAGTTCGGCGCATCACTAGTAAAAAATATGCGACCCGGAGAGGGGGGGGGGGGGGAGGGAGGGAGGGGGTCTGGTTTGCCCCCCCACTCAAAAACAAGTTGGTACGCCACTGTCCGTCGAATACGCACACATTCGAAAATATCAGTCCGCCGAATACGCGCACATTTCAAAATCAGTCCGCCGAGTACGCGCGCATTTCAAAATCAGTGCGCCGGGACTCGTGATTGGCTGGCGCACGCCCTTCCCTGCTGCCTTCCCGTCCGACAGCGCCCCTGACGGCGTGCGCCTAGGCGCAGAACACCGATCTTTGATTGGACTTTTAATAGGGAAATCGGCCGCCCTTGAATGTAATTTTAGGATTTTTAGGATGCTTAGAGCCCGTGGATTGCGTTATGACAATAAATAGACGATCTCAAAATCCACTTGAGTGCCCCTTTAAAAGCCGCACCCGCACATTTACGCCAACTAGCTTATACCCCTGTCAGACGGCAAAGTAAATGTCATTTTGATCGAATGTCATTCACCACTCGGCGAATCAGCTCGTGAGCCTGGTTCTGCGTGTGGCGCAAGCATGCACAGCGTGGCGTATTAAGCACGCGGATTGACCGAGCTGGAATGTCATTTTGCTTAAATGGCATTTAACGTGCCCGTCTGACAGGGGTATTACACTACTTATGTCCACCCAAAGCGTGAATGTGCTTAATATATTTGGAACCCCCATCAGAAGTATCTAACTAATAATTTAGAATCCGTTCAAAACCGTGCCGCTCAATTCATATAATCTTTGTACTCTAAATATGTCAGTGCCTCCCTCCCTAAACAAAATTATACTATTCATCCTCTATGGACCCGCCGACTAATCTCATATCTTTGTCTTCTTCATCGCTGCATTAAAACCCAGCTCAATCCGGCACATCACTTTTAGAAGAACCTAATAGAATATATCACGGTCAAATAACAGCAAAAGTTTCAACCGCATTTTTGGCTCAACACCTGCTTTTAATAACTTGGCCCTTCCTCTTACCATCAAATACTGCAATGGTTTTCCTGAAATCATTGTCATCATATCAGATCTCAAAACATTTCGTAGTGCTCTCTGTAATCATTTTTTCCAATGATAGCGCTCCGCACACTCACTATATATTTTTTTTTTTAAATCTTTCAAGCTGCTGTCATTTTTGTCATGTCTTGTTCTGACTCGGAGGTTGAGTTCCATGCGCTTTGCTGATTAGGCAAGTCTTCAACATATCTGTTTTTTTGTGCTTGATCAGCTGACTTCGCTTGTTTTTGTTTTGTTTTTATCCGGTGCATTTTGAAGACGTGTTTTGTACACGGTATTGATAACGATTAGATCGGCTTGTCAATGGGTTGTTGAGGTATTGTGAAGAAATAAACAAAATAAATGTCATGTGCTCGTGCGGGCAAGCGCTTCCCATTCCAAGCTTGCCAAAGCTACCTTCACGGGCACGCTGCACATACTGGCACGCATGGGGCACTAGTGAGGCGCCTTGCTTGCTATTGTCTATTGTCGACGTGAGCGATCGAAATGATCGCTGTGGTCGTCCTGCGACGATTCGTCGAATGCTGACTATGATATCAGCAAAAAAATTTTCATAGACGAAAATAAGAGTAATGTAAGAGCTTCACTCTCTACGGTGTTGGCAGTGTTGGTTTCAGATCGCAATGATGTCAAGCCTCTACCATGCTCATTACATACACCATTGAGCTTGTTGATCACGAGGTAATGACGTCAGGAGAGGGTACCGTAGGAGGGCGCCACCGAAATATCTTACCGCAAATAGACACCAGAATTTAGCGGTGTGGAGCTTATAAAATATGGAATTTGGCCATAAACATTTGTTCTTGCGGAGGTGCTTGAGGAGACCAGCGCGATGTTTCAAAGTTGCCTTACTTGATTCTTTATTCTTCTTTGAGTCCTCTATCCGCACGCTAAGTATGTTCTCCCGCCCCTAAAAAAAATTAAACTTGCCGGAATCATTTTAATAAACCCAGGGAGCGGACAAATCGTTGTGCGTGAATTATACGCGCGTTAGTTTTTGTCGTGCTTTGTTACGAGTAGCATTGAATTGTATCGTGAACGTCGCATGCACGATACACTCATGTGCCCCCAGGATGTATAAAGAGGATCAAAAACAAGTTTAAACTTATGTAGGAATAGACTCGTTGACGTTTGGGCTAGTTGGTATTTCATAGTTGTTCGTCTACCTTCTCGTTGTTCGTCTGCCGTCTCGTTCTTGTACGTGTCTTTGCGCTGTTTTCGATATGTAATTCAGAGGGGAGTGTGCCTCTTCCGATGGTGACTCTAGCGCCTTGAGTTGTTCGTGCCCTTAGGTAGCTAAAATATTTTACTGCTTCACTTTACATGCGGCGTGTGTCGACGGGAAGCGCTGCGCTCGAGTCGCCTTATAGTAGAGTTTAGTGCCATTCAATAAACTACGTTTCAGAGTAACGACACTTAACCTTATCGTGACATAAAATCATAGTTTCCAGTTATCTTAAATTTTATCTGAAATCACAGGAAGCCTTTTTTAGTCCTGCACAAATGTTCGAACACTTCGCGACAAAGCTAGCAATATTACATGAGCTTCCTAACACCGCATCTAACGCCGAGGAAGTCGAACTTTTGAATCATGACGATCGGCAGTTGTGTCTGCTCTGCATAAGCACAAAAATGGCGGCGCCCACAACAGTTTGGGGGAACGGAGTGCCAATACTCTATGCGCAGCTGATTTAGTGACTCTATCGGATTTGAGTTAGACAGGTTCTAGGCTTTAGGAAGCTGCAAAACGTAAATAAACAAGCCCCATATCTTTCTTTTTAAGTGTTAATATATCTGCAGAGCCCAACAGATTTAATGTATCGGCTCGGTGGACGTTAAAAATGTGGAAATATTCATCACAATCAGTAAAAGGAGTTTTAAAGTCAGTCACTAATCATGGCTAGTCTAATTTACAAAATGTACGAAAAGGACAAGTCGTTCCATGTTTTTTCGACGCCGCAAAAAGTGTCCGCAAAAAGCGCCTGCCTCAATATTTATGACAGGGTGCCCTAAATAATGCGCAGAAGAGTGCCTCGCGCTTCGTCGTTATGTCGACAGCATCCATACGGTGCCCCCCCTTACTATGTGCTGCTGCTGCCGAGAAGAAAAAGAAGAGGAGGGGGCACACATCCTACACATACCTTTTCAACTGCTGACAAACATTCAATAGCTTATCAATGAATATCTCGAAAACCATTGCCTTTGCGCATATTGTGTAAATTGGTCAAGCAATTAGTAGTGGCAGGCTTTAAAATAAAATTGCAATAGACCCCTTTCAAAAGTGTGACAACTCTGTGCGCCTCGGGCAAAAGTGTGCGCGCTCTCCATGGTAAAGGAATGTTTTTTCCTCGGCCCGCCGGCTCTGCGTGAAAAAGTGGCATGGTAAATGAAGTAACGCGGCTGTTTCCCACCGCCGGCTGGGAAAGGAACCTTGCTAGCTAGCTTGCTAGGTATAAAACCTGAAAACAAAGATGGTGAGATGATGACAAATCATGACGAATATGACAAATCATGATGTGTCTGCAAGTCCCCACTAAACTTGCATAAAAGATGCCCTCAAGGGGAGCCTAATGCGGTGCTGTCCCAATTCTGCATGGAAGCATAAAGTAACATGGCGTTAGTGGATGCCTCAGTAACATAAAGAAAGATTTAAAAAAAAAAAAACGCGCCTGCGAGGTAAAGTTTTTTTTTTTTTTTGCGCGTTTATTGTTAAAGTTTAGAAAATGTTCGCAGGACTGATACAGGAATTCGACTGCTCGTTTAGCCCCGCCAATGGTATCTGCCCTTTGAGCAACACCAAATAAATGTGCGATGAAATAACAACGTAGTGTATGAAGCAACTGCATGCAAAATCGTGAGGCCGGCCAAAAGGCAACGGATCCCTCGGGTAGAACCGACGCTCGCGTATCCGCGTCAAACGTATACCTGGCTAACAGCAATAGTAAAGAAACGCAAAGCAGTATAATGCAGAACCAATATATCATCCTCATTAAGCAAATGCATGCAAATTCGTGAGGTTAGGCAAACGGTCGCGGCAGCGGACGGTCCGATAGGTATATATAAGTGCTCCCTCGTCCGAATTAGTTAGTGTAACCATATTGCGTGCAGACCAGGACACAGCACTGTGTTGGCATCTTCACTGATACTCTGGAGCGCGTAAACGGTCCTTAAAACAACACATGAAGCGCCTAAAGCTCGGTTGGCGCACAGCGAGGTTGCGACATGCTTTCCTTCACCATGTCACGCAGCTGCTGGCCGCCTCGCTGTTGCCATCGTTACCATGCCGAGACACACTGTTGTCGGGTTTTCTGCAAGAAGTTTCATTGGACACATGACAAGAAACTTAGAGTCTAAAGGATGGCAAATAGCATACCAATGGATGCCATCACACGTCGGTATCTCGGGCAATGAGACAGCCGATCGTCTCGCTAATGCAGCTCACGACATTAATGTACCAACACTTGTCATACCAAAGATGTATGAGGCCAGACTTATTATTCGCAAAGAAATAAAAAAACTACATTCGGACACGCGCGTTTTTGCCGCGAAGCCACCCGCACGCGTGCCTCCAAAGCTGTCCCGAGCCTCCGCTTCTCTACTGCACAGACTTCGCACTGGTTGTGCCTTTACTGCAAAAGCCCTTCACCGTATGGACCCAACAATAAACCCAAACTGTCCATCCTGTGAT